>VWZE01009117.1:201510-257466 GCA_013396675.1 Eubucco bourcierii | reverse complement strand
TAAATGTACATATAAATGTGTGTGTGCCTATGTAAATGTATGTGTGTGTGCCTATGTAAATGTACATATAAATGTGTGTGTGCCTATGTAAATGTATGTGTGTGTGCCTATGTAAATGTACATATAAATGTGTGTGTGCCTATGTAAATGTATGTGTGTGTGCCTATGTAAATGTACATATAAATGTGTGTGTGCCTATGTAAATGTATGTGTGTGTGCCTATGTAAATGTACATATAAATGTGTGTGTGCCTATGTAAATGTATGTGTGTGTGCCTATGTAAATGTACATATAAATGTGTGTGTGCCTATGTAAATGTATGTGTGTGTGCCTATGTAAATGTACATATAAATGTGTGTGTGCCTATGTAAATGTATGTGTGTGTGCCTATGTAAATGTACATATAAATGTGTGTGTGCCTATGTAAATGTATGTGTGTGTGCCTATGTAAATGTACATATAAATGTGTGTGTGCCTATGTAAATGTATGTGTGTGTGCCTATGTAAATGTACATATAAATGTGTGTGTGCCTATGTAAATGTATGTGTGTGTGCCTATGTAAATGTACATATAAATGTGTGTGTGCCTATGTAAATGTATGTGTGTGTGCCTATGTAAATGTACATATAAATGTGTGTGTGCCTATGTAAATGTACATATAGAATCATAGAATGGTAAGGTTGGAAGGGACCTCAAGGGTCATCAAGTTCCAACCCCCTGCCATAGGCAGGGACACCTCCCACTAGTACAGGTCACTCAAGGCCTCGTCCTCCACTTCCAGGGAGGGAGCAGCCACAACCTCCCTGGGCAACCTGTGCCAGTGCCTCACCACCCTCACTGCAAAGAACTTCCTCCTAACATCCAGTCTAAATCTCCCTTCTGCCAGTTCAAACCCATTGCCCCTTGTCCTGTCATTGCAAGACCTTGTCAATAATCCCTCCCCAGCCTTCCTGTAGGCCCCCTTCAGATACTGGAAGGCCACTCTAAGGTCTCCTGGAAACCTTCTCTTCTCCAGGCTGAAAAGCCCCAACTCTTTCAGCCTTTCACATATAAATATGTATGTTTGTGTGTGTCTATGTAAATGTACATATAAATGTGTGTGTCTATGTAAATGTACATATAAATGTGTGTGTCTATGTAAATGTCCATATATTTTTAAATTTTTTGTTTAATGCATCTTTTCTGACTTGTTTCAGGTTGAAGAAACTCCTTGAGCAGGAGAAGATCTATCAAGCCCGGAAGGAGAAGGAACATACAAAGAGACTCAATAAACTAAGAGAAGAACTAGTCAAGCTCAAATCGTTTGCACTCATGCTGGTGGATGAAAGACAAATGCATATTGAACAACTTGGTCAGCAAAGCCAGAAAATCCAGGACTTAACCCAAAAACTAAAGGAAGAAGAAGAAAAGCTTAAAATTATTAGTGCGAAAACAAAGGAAGATGGACAAAAACTGATGAAGTTAGAGGCAGAGCTTGAACGCAAGACATCATCGTTTTCTCAAGAACATGAGGAGATGACTGCTAAACTGGCTAACCAAGAGTCACATAACAGGCAGCTAAGGCTTAAACTGGTGGGGCTGACTCGCAGAATAGAGGAGCTAGAAGAAACTAACAAAAATCTTCAAAAAGCTGAGGAGGAGCTTCAAGAACTAAGAGATAAAATAGCAAAAGGGGAATGTGGGAACTCTAGCTTAATGGCCGAAGTGGAAAACCTCCGCAAGCGTGTCCTTGAAATGGAGGGGAAAGATGAAGAGATCACGAAAACTGAATCCCAGTGTAAAGAGCTGAAAAATAAACTGCAAGAGGAAGAGCACCACAGCAAAGAGTTGAAACTTGAAGTGGAAAAATTGCAGAAAAGAATGTCAGAACTGGAGAAACTGGAAGAGGCTTTCAGTAAAAGTAAGTCTGAGTGTACCCAGCTACACTTGAACCTGGAGAAAGAAAAGAGTTTGACAAAGGATTTGATAAATGAGTTGGAAGTGGTGAAGACTCGAGTGAAAGACCTTGAGGCATCAGAGAGCAAGTTGGAAAAGGCTGAAATAAGCTTAAAGGATGACCTGACAAAGCTGAAGTCATTTACTGTCATGTTGGTTGATGAACGTAAAAACATGATGGAAAAAATAAAACAGGAGGAAAAAAAGGTGGAGGGTCTAAACAGGAATTTTAAAGTTGAGCAAGAGAAAGTTATGGATGTAACAGAAAAGCTGATAGAAGAAAGTAAGAAATTTTTGAAACTGAAATCTGAAATGGAGGAAAAAGTTTCTAGTTTGACAAAAGAAAGGGATGAGTTAATTGGCAAACTGAGAAGCGAGGAAGAAAAATCCTCGGAACTAAACTGCAGGGTTGACCTGTTAAAGAAAAGAATAGATGGTATGGAGGAGGTTGAAAGAGAAATTACGAGAGGTCGAACCAGGAAAGGACCAGAGCATGGCTGTCACGAGGACAACAAGATTAAAGAACTCACTGTTGAAATAGAAAGGCTGAAAAAACGTCTCAAACAGTTGGAGGTGGTTGAAGGAGATTTGATGAAGACAGAAGATGAGTATGATCAGCTGGAGCAGAAATTTAGGACTGAGCAGGACAAAGCTAACTTTCTCTCTCAGCAGCTGGAGGAGATGAAACTCCAGATTGCCAAAACAAAAGCAATAGAAAAAGGTGAGGCAGTGAGCCAGGAGGCAGAGCTGCGACACAGGTTTCGTCTGGAAGAGGCCAAAAGCAGAGATTTGAGAGCAGAAGTTCAGGCTCTTAAGGAAAAAATCCATGAGCTGATGAACAAAGAAGACCAGCTTTCTCAGCTCCAAGTTGATTATTCAGTTCTGCAGCAAAGGTTCATGGAAGAAGAAAATAAAAACAAGAGCATGGGGCAGGAGGTTCTGAACCTCACAAAGGAGCTGGAGCTTTCTAAGCGTTACAGCCGCGCTCTGAGGCCCAGCATAAACGGGCGAAGAATGGTCGATGTTCCCGTGACGTCCACCGGCGTGCAAACAGATGCTGTAAGCAGTGAAGCAGCAGAAGAAGAAACTCCAGCAGTGTTTATAAGGAAGTCTTTCCAGGAGGAGAATCACATCATGAGCAATCTGCGACAGGTAGGTCTGAAGAAACCCACAGAGCGTTCCTCAGTGCTTGAGAGATATCCTCCAGCAGCAAATGAACTTGCGATGAGGAAATCTTGGATACCATGGATGAGAAAGAGGGAAAGTGGGGCTCAGGCAACTGCTGACAAAGGAGCCCGAACCCAAAGTAGTCCATCTCATCCTGGGGAGGTTGTCCTTTCGCCAAAACAGGGTCAACCTCTTCATATTCGGGTGACGCCGGACCATGAGAACAGCACAGCTACTCTGGAGATAACCAGCCCAACCTCAGAGGAGTTTTTTTCAAGTACCACTGTCATCCCTACTTTGGGAACTCAGAAGCCACGAATAACCATCATTCCCTCTCCAAACGTTATGCCACAGAAAGGAAAAGGCAGCGAGAGCCCCATGGGCCCAGATCGTTCTGTGTCTCCAGTCACTATAACAACGTTCTCCAGGGAAAAGTCCCCAGAGGGAGGGAGAGGACCCTTTGTAGACAGACCTGCATCGCCGATTCAGATCATGACAGTGTCAACATCCGCAGCTCCAGCAGAAATCTCTGTCTCTCCGCAGTCACAGGATATGACCATGGGCAGGGCTGTCTTCAAAGTAACGCCAGAAAAGCAAACCGTTCCCACTCCCATCCGCAAGTACAATGCCAACGCCAACATCATTACCACAGAAGACAACAAAATCCACATCCACTTAGGGTCTCAGTTTAAACGCTCTCCCACTGCTGCCCCTGAGGGTGTAAGCCCTGTGATAACAGTCAGACCAGTGAACATGGCGGCAGAGAAGGAAGTTGTGACTGGTACTGTCCTTCGGTCTCCCCGGAACAACCTGTCCTCACGACCTGCAGCGAGCAAGGTGACGAGTACTATCACTATAACTCCTGCTACAACATCTTCCACCCGAGGAACACAGTCAGTGGTAAGTGGCATGGTCTCATGATGTTATCATAGAATGCCTTAGGTTTGAAGGGACCTCAGAGATCATCTGCTCCAACCTCCTCACCGGTCAGGGAACACCTCTCAACTAGACTCAGCTGCTCAAGGCCTTAGAGAGGAGGCACCCACAACCTCCCTGGGCTGCCTATTCCAGAGTCTGACCACACTAGTACTGAAGAACTTCTTCCTAAGAACCGGTCTAAACTTACTCTCTCTCAGCTTAAAACCATTCTCCTTATCCTGTTGCTAGACACCCTTATGAAAACACCCTCTCCAGCATTCCTGGAGGATCCTTTCAGGTTAGCTTCATGGTGAGGAGAAGGGCAACCATAGTCTGGATTTGCGACACCTACAGGGCAGGTGGATAAACCAATGCACAACTCTTAGCTTCTTAGATTGATAGATTCATAGAATAATTTGGGTTGGAAGAGTCCTTAAAGATCATCTAGTTCCAATCCCCACTGCCATAAGCAGGGACACCTTCCACTAGACCAGGTTGCTCAAAGCCTCATCTAACTTGGCCTTGAACACCTCCAGGGAGGGGACATGATACACTTTCCTATATCAATTTCAAACATGAATATAACTATAAAACCAGTACTATAAATCAGAGCTATAAAATCAGATATGAACTTAATTATAAAAATCAGAATTTTGTGCCAGTGTTGGACGCTGCTGTACTTTTGGCATTTCTACCCAAGAAGTAACTTGGAAAGGAAGTCCCTTCAGAGTTCACCCAAAGCTTGTTTTTATAATGGCAATCCTGTAAAACTGCAAGTGAGAGACAGAGACAGACAAAGAATGACAGAGATGACACAGCAGGAAACTGTATTTTTAATTTTGATGGGTGCAATTTCTGGCTTCTAAAAACACTCATAATGGTTTTTTTTTTTTGGTCCAGCTGGTGGGTCTTTAGAGCCTGGTCATGCAGGATTCTTTGATATAATCCCATTCTAGTTATAATTTAATTAATACCTGCTGTAATACTGAATGCCAAAGGAATAAACAGGCAGACATAGAACCACTGCTTACAGCTCCAAGCCTCTTTCAACCAGTGAATAATAAAGCTCTTCCTCTAAAATTCTCAGCTGCTTCCTCTAACATATTTTTACTGCCTTCTCTCTGTGGTGACACCTCTGCTTCTTTTTCACTTAGAGCAGTCCCTCACTTCTGTCTTTAAATATGCTGGACAATATTTTTAACAGTACTCCCACCAGGTTCATTACTGATCAGTCCCTCACCTCTGTCTTTAAACATCCTGGACAATATTTTTTAATAGTCTTCCCACCGGGTTGATTTCTGGTGGTGGTTTTGCATTGCTTTGGTTGGAAATACCCTGGGGAAGAAAAATTTAACCAAAACAGAAACCAAAGAGTGCCATATTAGTCCAAAAGCTTATTTAGCCAGACAGAGCCTGCAGCAGATGCTTAGAGGAAGATTATTTTAAGTGGGTAAACACACAGCAATGTTTCCCTCAGTGTCTGTTCCCAGTTTTTTGGCAATAGGTGGGTGCTTCATTCTGAACTGAGACCTGTAGCCACATCTTTGTGTTTAATAGAGCGTGGTGGAGTTTTCTTCTATTTATTCTTCTAATTGCTTTTTGAACTCACTTTTACTGTTGTTTCCACAACATCGGGGGGGCAGCAGATTCAGCTGTGGGCTCTGGAGAGAATGCTCTTTTGTTTGATACCTTTTATGTGCTACCTTCATTGGTTACAGCCTCTTTCTTGTATCTTGACAAACAGTGAATAGTCATCCCCTGTTCATTTGTCTGGGCTGTGCAGGAGCCTGCAGACCCCTCCAACATGCCCCTTCAACCACCTCTTTGCAAACTTGAAATGTCAAACTGGATTTAAGCTACACTTCCACACTTTTGGAAGGAGGCTACCAGTCTCATTTAAGCCCTTTCTGACTTAAGAAAACTTGCATTCATCATATGGATCTTTCTGGCATTGCACATGTACTCTCTCCCCACATAGATGGTGTTTTGTAGATACTTCACAGTGTTTTCCTATGTATCAGAAGTAGCTGGGGTTTTTTTGGTTTGTTTTTTTTTTTTTTAAGGTCTTGAATTAATTAATTTACAAACTTTTTTGTCTCACAGGAGTTTTGCAAAACTTTTTCAAGAGCTCCTCTCTCTTTCTTGACTAGTTGTCTGACTCTGCTGTGATGATGCACTGAATCATGGCAGACAAAACCTTTCTGTTGTGTTTTTAGCTGCCTTAAAAAGTGTCTTCTTTCTTCACTTCATCTTTCCCTGACTTGGAATGTAAGGAAAACAGTTCAACCATAAGATTTATTTTATCTTCTGCTTCTCTTTGTTTTAAAGACCCTTAATCAGATGAAGAGGGAGCTTTGAACAAGCCCAAATGTGCCTTTTCCTCCCTAACTCCTTGGAGGAAAAAAAAAAAAAGAGTTATGTATTCAGCATCTGTTTTGCAAATGATTGCTTTACAAACACACTGCAACACTTCTAGTCAGAAAATACAAGCTGTGATCATCTAGGAAAAAAACAACACTGATAGAATTTTGAGGACCTGAGTTCATAAAATTCAGTCAATCTGACACACACAGCCTTCTTCTTAGCTCACAGGTTTTACTTATTCATTCATTTAACTCTTCTCATGGCTTTGTACAATGTATCAATGCACAGTGGCCAAGCTGTAGAGGGGGAAATAATTCTGAAATAGATAAAAATCCTGAACTAATAGATAAAATATTTTGAATGGATAAAGGAATAGATGGAAAATCTCTGAAGGAAGGAATAGATGAAAATTTCTGAGATCTCTAGTTTGCAGTTACTGTTTTCATATGTAAAAACTTTTAGCTCTTCTTCCAGCTGAAATTTTTAGAGTTCTCTTCAGGACTGCAGGCACAGTTAATTTTAAGGTGCACACATGATGCTTTCAAAGGTTCAGCCTGAACTCTTATGTCTCCCTGTGTATGATGTATGTGAGTCCAAACCCAGAGACTGGTTTCATGGTGGACCATCATAACTTTTAAATCCCATGAATCCCATGGATTAAGGGCTATTAACATGTTTGTTTGCCCTGAAATGCTCTCCCGAGTAGCTAGAGATTTGTAGTCTCCAATCCAAGTCCTCCTTGGAGTCTTAATCAACAGTTTTGATTTAGATAAAATGAGACCCTGGTCCAAGGAAAGACACAGGCATCCAAAGGAGAAGGTGGGAAATTTTTGAGCACATAACCAAAAGGATGAATCGAAAGAAGGAGCAGTCAGTAACTGTCTCTCCACTGTCATTGGAACCCACTGGACCCAAATGTTACGGAGGAATTTCACATTCAACCTGCTGTACAAGCTCAGGGCTGGCCTCATCACACCAGTGCTCCCACTCAGCATACTCCAGTGGGGTCTCAATAGAATGGTTTTGGTTGGAAGGGACCTCAAAGCTCATCCAGCTCCAAACCCCCACCACAGGCAGGGGCACCTCCCACTAGAACAGGTCACTCAAGGCCTCATCCAACATGGCCTTGAGCACCTTCAGGGAGGGAGCAGCCACAACCTCCCTGGGCAACCTGTTCCATGGCAGAAGTTGACGTGATGGAGACTGTTGAACCACTTGGATTGAGTTCAGCATTTAACAGAACTACTGCCACTTTGACTGGGAGAAAAACAAACAAACAAACAACTGGGGGGGGAGGCGACAAACTAGCCCTAAACTGGTAACTGCCTTTGATGTGATTACCTTGAGATTGGGGTAATTACCACAGAAGTGGAAAAGAGGAAAAAAAAATTGGTTTGGGCCCCCTTAGCTTGATTTAAAGTCAAACCCACTCCTAGTAAAACACTTGGACTACCCTAGGAGACCTAGCAGAGATTTCTTTTGGCAGAGATGGGCCACAGCACAACCAAAAGGAGACAAAATGAACCTGAAACTATAGCCTGTTGTTAGCCTTGCCGTAACACCTTAGCCCAAGTCCCTGATTCCAGGACAGTTCATATGGGTTACAGTGAAAACTCCAGAGAATAAAACCAAGTATTATTTGGGGAAAAAATAATGGCGGTGCTTATATCCATCCTGGTTTTAATTTAGGCCTCACACTTGGTTGTAGGATTGCTGGTGGATCTGGATCTTCATTGGCTGCCAGCATGGGCCACAATCTGGAACACAGGAAGTTCCACTTCAACACAAGGAGAAACTTCTTTACTGTGAGGGGGCTGGAGCACTGGAACAGGCTCCTCAGAGATTTTGTGGAATCTCCTTCCCTAGAGACTTTCTGTCTGGATGTGTTCCTGTGTGACCTGCCCTAGGTGATCCTACTTTGGCAGGGTGGTGGGTCTAGATGATCCTCAGAGATCACTTCCAACCCCTAACATCCTGTGGTTCTATGGGTGTCAGCCCTATAGTCACTTGATGCCTGTGTAGCCCACCTCCTACAAGCCTGGTGTCCAGTGCCAAGCCACTTGTGCTGCCAGGGTACGCAGTGAATCCGGTGACATGCAGGGAGCAGAGGGGATCCTGGCTGCAGCGGAGCCAGCACAGTGGCACAGCACCAACCATGCAAAGCGTCCTGTGACACAGCAGCAAGGCAGGGCTGAGAGGCTGTGGGGTGCCAGAGCTAACTGGGCATACCTTAAAGCAGCTCTGAGGCTACTCTGAGTTGGGCAGCATTTAGTTTAAGATCAGTGACTACGTTTTGCTCTTTGTAGGTGTCCTGAGTACACTCCAAGCTTCTGACAGAGTTTCTAGAGAGCCAGGGGAGCTCACTTGCCCATGTAGAGGTGCATGGTGCTATCTGCATGTCCTGGGGCAGCTGAGACAATTGCGTGGCTGGCAGTTTTAAGATGGACCTGCACCTCTCTGACGGGGTACTTCAGCACAAGGTGTGAGCAACTGAGTTAGTCCCTAGGCATCCGTCCCCTTGTCAGCACTGAGCTCTGTGGAGACTGGAGCTGGGACTTCCCCAGCTTCTGTGTGAGCTGAATCACTTGCTGGGTGACACTGTTGTGAGTACTTCTCAAGTCCCACTCTTTCAGGATTCAGTTGCCTAAACATCCTTCTTCAGTGTCATTTTAAGTGCTGTCAAGTAGCCTACATAACTTTCAGCTGCTTTATCAGAGGTTGCAGGTCTCCTTGGGTCCTTTTGTCTTACCTGCCAACCCTGTGCAGATAGCAGAAGTAGCCCAGGGCATCTCAAATTGCACTAGGTGTCTTATCAGCCACTGAACCCAACCATTTCTGTCCAGGGCAGTCTGGTCCCTTGTCTGACCAGGGGAGCAAGTGCTGAAAAAGCACCTTTATTATTAAAACATTCCCAAAGGCAAGGGTGTGCATGGAAGCACACTTGTTGTATGCCAATAAAGTGCACTAAGCAAGATCTGTTATAAATCACCAAAATGTGCTAAATGTTCTGTGCCTTCAGATTGTTTTCTTCCCTTTAATGGGACTGTCCAACCTTACTGCAGCCTCCTGGTTTAATATACCTGCTGGTGTCTGCAGTGAACACTGATTATCAACCTAACAAGCTTAGCCTGTGTTTATCTCACTCAGTAATGTGTTTACTAACCTTATTTCACTCCCTGTGCTGTCCCAGCAGCATGTACTGCCAGCCAGTGTCACTCCAGGTCCCGTGGGGCCTCTGTGCTGGCAGTGCGAGAGTTGGTTTTTGGTTGGAGTTAAGAGCTGGTTTCTGTTTTGAGCCACATTCCTGTATCAGACAGCAGAGAGCAACCTACTGACAAACAGGGCTGGAAGGAATTGGATTCCAGCTTCTTCCTTGGAAGAAATGAGCAAGAGACAGGCAGTTGTGTGGCTTCTCTGCCACAGACGCTAGCAACGTTAGGGCAGGTCTCTCCTACAGTAGAGTAAACTCACTACAACATGGATTTTTGGAAAGTCAGGAAAAAATGAAATTGCATTTCTGATAGTTTAAATATAACAGCATAAGGAGAATAAACTACTACAGAAATACAGTAACAGTGGCAAGGGAAGGTAGCAGTGGGCGCAGCAAAAGCAGCAAGGGGAAGGTATACGCTGTGCTTCCAGACATAAAGCTCTTGATGCTCCAATGAAATTATATGAACTTATCCACTGTTGCCATATGGTCCACCTCTCCACTCAGAGCCTCCACTTCTAAGTTTCTCTGTTCCAAAATTTTTTATTTTTTTTTTAATGTCTGAGCTAGAGATCAAACAGCCACAGAGGGTACCAGAGTGTCCTCTGCTTGCTTAGCCTGCCAGAGAGGACTGCTTGCTGAAGGGCCACTGTTGTGTCCTTTCGGATGGCAAACACGAATGCTTTTGCAGCTGCCTGTGGAGCAGGCATTAGTTCCCATGTGATCCACACGTTGTAAGGAAGGCGACTAAGAAAACTTAAAGCAAGTTAGAGGTCTTTTCAAAGTGCTTTTGAGTGGTTTTAGGCTTGAAATGAGTAACTTGAAAGAACCCGAATCCTTAGTTAATAATTTACATGTGAATAAAGCTGAAGAAATGCCTGAGATTCCAGCTACTTCGTTTGATTGCCTCATGTTTACACACTGTGGAGCTCTTTCAGGGAGTACAAGATGTTTGTCATTTGGGTTCCCTGGGATGTTGACATATTTTCCAAGGCTGATGGAATGCATTTGCATGTTTTGCCCTACAGAATTGTATGGGCCTAACTTGTTTTGACATCTACATGTGAGTTCCATATTAGCCTTTAGACTGCTATTGTAAATGTTGCTTTTAGTTATTGAAAATGGCTTCCTTCCTGCCAGGCAGACAGCATTCAGCTTTTCCAATTGTGATTTTTTTTTTTTGTTTTGTTTTGTGTGTACACACATGGGGTTTTGAACTGTTCTTAGAAGATTAGGGGATGGTTTTCTTTTGAATACTGGGAGATGCAGGCAGAAGGCTCTGATGCTACTGTCTGGAAAACTTTTGGAAAGGGAAAAATGCTCCTTTGTGGAGAGTTTTTAAAGAGAGTTTTTAAGTAAATGTGCAAATGTGTGTTGCAGTTGGCATGATCCCCTTGTCCAATGCATTTTCAACAGGTTAGGGATTTTTTGCTTGCATGTCATAAGTTGTCAAATGTAGTCATTTAGCAGATGGGGCTAGCCTAGGATCTTACAAGAACATCCAAGGCTTCATCCATTATCCGAACAGAAAAAAGTCACTTACGAAATTCAGCTGAGACACTGAAATTGTCACCATTTGTCACATTTGTGCCTGTGTTGCATACTGCAGAAAATAAACCACATTTTCCTTTCAGAATTCTCATGTGTCCCAGTTTGAAGCCACAAGCAACCCAGGACAGAACGGTGGACAGAAAGGACTTGAAGTGTTTTCTTTAAGTCATGGTCCGTAAGGAGTAGCTTCCAGTTTTGGCCTTACAGAGTGTGTGCAACACTATCACAGAATCACACAAAATTGTCAGGTTCAGAAGGAACCTCAAGGATTATCTAGCTCTAACCCCCCTGCTATGGGCAAGGACAATTTCTTCTAGATCAGGTTGCCCAGAGCCCCATCCAGCCTGGCCTTAAATACATCCAGGGATGGGGCTTCCACCACCTTCCTGGGCAACCTGTTCCAGCGTCTCACCACTCTCATGGTGAAGAACTTCTTCTTAATCTAAGTCTCCCTTCCTCTAGCTTGGATCCATTCCCCTCAGTCCTGTCACTACCTGACACCCTAAAAAGTCCCTCACTAGCTTTCTTGTAGGTTCCCTTCAGATACTGGAAGGCCACAATAAGGTCTCCTTGGAGTCTCCTTCAAACTGAAGAACCTCAACTCTCTCTGTCCGTCCTGATAGGAGATGTGCTCCAGCCCCCTGATCATCCTCATGGCTCTTCTCTGGACATCTTCTGGCTAATGGAGCTAAGATGATACCAGTTGGCCCTCTGAATCTTTGTGTCCTGTCCAAGCTCTCTGTGTATGTTTACCTTCTGGGATTCACTTGCCTACATTTATTTACTGAATACATTTTCAGAGCTATAGGATAGCCATACTGGCTAGGTCTGGCTAGTATTCCAAAAGGCCACAGATTCCTGACAGAAGCCAGGACCCATTTGTGGTCTTCCAACCCCATGCTGGGATCTTCTACCACTTAGGCCATTTTTGTTGTTATTGTTTTGTTTTGAATCCTTCAGAGCTGATGGTAAGTGTGCCTGGTAGGCTGATGCCCCAGGAAGCAGACTGGCAGAGATAGCAAAATGACCATGTCTGCACTGCCTGAGGTATCCCTGGAAATCTGGGCTGCTTGCTTCACTTTAAGCAGAGTTCATCAAGCTGTGGCTAGGGCTCAGAGTGAGAGAATCATCCACAAGAAAAAGAAATCCAAATCTTTGACCTGTCTCTCCCAGCCCCCTGCACTTAGATTCATAGAATGGTAAGGTTGGAGGAGACCTCAAAGCTCATCTAGTTCCAACCCTCTGCCATAGGCAGGGACACCTCCCACTAGTACAGGTCACTCAAGGCCTCCTCCAACCTGGCCTTGAACACCTCCAGAGAGGGAGCAGCCACAACCTCCCTCGGCAACCTGTGCCAGTGTCTCACCACCCTCACTGCAAACAACTTCCTCCTGACATCCAGTTTCAATCTCCCCTCTTCCAGTTCAAACCCATTGCCCCTTGTCCTGTCATTACAAGTCCTTGTCAATAATCCCTCCCCAGCCTTCCTGTAGGCCCCACAAAGTCTTCTGGAAGCCTTCTCTTCTCCAGGCTGCAGACCCCCAACTCTCTCAGCCTGTCCTCAGAGCAGAGCTGCTCCAGCCCTCTGATCATCTTCATGGCCTCCTCTGGACCTGCTCCAACACTTCAATGTCCTTCCTTTGCTGGGAGCTCCAGAACTGCACACAGGACTCCAGTTCTGAGTGCAGAAATAAATGGCCCCAACCATGGCCCCAGGGTGCTTTGGGCAGCAAGGTTCAGTGTTATCTATAACACTAGGAATCTTGTCCCAGCTCTGAAATGATGCCAGTTCCCCTGGGTTCAGCACTGGCTTCGTGTGGCTCTGCTGTTTTAAGGGCCTGTGCTAGTCTCTGTGCAAGATCCTGATATTGTACCTGTCTGACAGCAGAGCCAGCATTTGGTCTTCTCTGGATCTGTCCTGAAGTGTGGAATTGGAGCTCTGCAGGGATTTCCATCCCTGTGGCATTTCAGTTGAAAATATTGGACCTCAGCTCTGGGAAACGCATTTGGTACAGTCATACCTTTGGTACAATCATAACCTTCAGCTCTACTCGAGCAGTGGCAGGTTCCAAATGTGAACATTAATTTGCTGATGAGCACGATTGGGAACATTGTTGCTTGAGAGGTAAATGGAGAACCAAAGAAAAGCATAAGATGAGCATATCAAACGAGGAGAAGAAGTCCTCTCTTCACGTCACTTCTCTCTGTTTCTCTTTTGCAGACAGGACAGGATGGGTCATCCCCGAGACCTACACCCACCCGCATTCCTGTGTCAAAAGGTATGAAAGCAGGAAAGCCAGTAGTGGCAGCCCCAGGAGCAGGAAATGTGACAAAATTCGAGCCTCGTGCCGAGACTCAGTCTATGAAAATAGAACTGAAGAAATCTTCAGCCAGCAGCTCTGCCTCCCTGGGCGGGGGTCAGGGCTGATGGCGGTGGCTCAGGGGGTATGTTCTGCAGGTTTTACTGCTACCGTGGAAGTCAGCCCTCCCCTCCCTGTCTGCGTAGTTGCTCACTTTTGCCTGTACTAATGAAGTCCTGCAGCTGTCACTTAACAACAAACTAATAAGTGTGTGCACCGACTACTTAAGTAACAACATCCTTCTGTTTTCTTAAGGAAGTTTTAAAAGAAAACAAAACAACAGCAGCAAAAAAATAAAAGCCATCCAAAAGGCAGTCGTATGCCAGGAAGCTTTGCCAACCTAGGAAGTGAGAGTGGGAGAGCTGCACTAGGTTCAGGAATTCTTAACGATAGACTTGGCAATTTGTTAACAGATGGAAGGAAGTCAGCTCACGTTTGCTAGATTGTCTTACACTTTAATGGATCACCTTTCACCTTCCCTACTGCATGGGACACTTCCCTTCCTGCCTGTGATCACGGTACTGAGATGCCACGTTGCCCAAGGAAGCAATGCCAGGAGTGAGTGCACTTGAGGTCCTGTTTTAATGTAAGCTAGTACCTCAGGCGTCAGAGGAAAAGGAAGAGAGGAAGGATGGGCACCCTGTTACCACCTTTCTCCCTAGGAATCTCCCATACAATCAGTGTTTCTCAGGGTAAGGTATTTGCTGAAGGCAGTCACAGAAAGTGAACCAATATTCAGCAGCAGCAGTGCTAAGCAGCAGCTGATTTCTTCCAGAAGGGGTTAATAGTTGTAGACACTACTTTTACAACCAGGTCCCCGATTTACATGCAATGGGAAGCTGGCAGCTCAGGGGTCAGGTGAAGGCAGAGTGAGCCAAAAGGTGTTTAATCTTTAGGAAAAAATTGAGAAACATTGAGCTGGCTAAAATCAGTGCAGTCTGTTCGTGCCTCCTCAAAGACCACTAAAAGCTATGAAGCAAGTCACTCCACTGACCTCAGCAGGTCCTCGGTTTTCCTGGTTGGATGAACCTGTGCTACATTTAAACTTTAGCTGCCAGGAATCCTTTATGTCTTAAAGGAAAAGCCAGCACAAACAGCTGGTGGCACAAACTGCTACCTAAAGGTAGAGCTCAGGTACAGACAGTGAAAGAGATAGGGTTTAGTGTGGAAGTTATTCTCCATTCTCAGCTGTTTGAAATGATTTGCCTTAAACACAAACTGCCTCACAGAATCATGGTGATCCATCATTTTTCCTTCCCTCTTTGTGATTTCCTTATTTAATACATTTGCATTTTTAAGCATGTTTTAAGGAATTGTTCTAGCATGGAGTTGGTGTGGATGCCTGTGATGGTTATTATTGTTGATTTAATAGAAGTAAAGTTTATTATTGAAGGAGATTTCCATTAAGTGATCAATTTCCACAGAAGAAATGGAGCTGAGCAGACTGGTAAATGAGGTTTTTAAACCTTGTTTAATACCTCAACCACGAGAGCAAGCTGTAAAGGACACAGTGGTAAGGAGCAGCTTTCAGAAGGCGAGGCAGGAAGACCACCAATAAATAATAAGTACAATTCACAGAAAAGAAAAATGCACCAGTGGGTGAAATACCAAATGCCTGTTTGTCTGGGAAAGGAGATTTCATGGAAAAATCTGTCACAGAAGGTCAACAAAATTATATTCAGTCCAAGCAATGTTTAGTCTTCAATCTGCACTTTGCATTGCTTTCCAATTTAAGATCCAGAGATGGCCTCTGTCCCAGCACGAAGCTGGCACCTTATTATTCACTTGAAGGGCTCTGTATCCATGGTGTGAAAGCTGCTGCCACGTCAAAAAGAAGGTGGTTTCAGTTTCTACACAGGTAGCACCTGCAATACCTGTTAATTTTGAGGTTTTGGTTCCTGCAACATCTGAAAAACAGATTCATATGAGTAGCTTTTCTTCATAGCACTCAATTCCCAGTATTTCAGATAAAACTTGGACCCTGGAATTAGCAAGCAATGTGAGTGACCGTGCCAGAAATACATCAACTCCTTTTATCACCTAGAAGCCTTGATTTGTCAATACATTGTTGCAGAGATCTTCCTATTCTTCCTGTAGTGTAGACTTCACAGCAGATGTTTGAAGGAAACACATTATTAAGAGCTTTTTTTATTTTTTTTTTTTTTCTCTCCTGGATATTCACTCTAAATAACTGGTACTGAAGCCAAATCTTCAAGCCAAAACAGTCATTTAACTAATATTGTGAACATGAGCCCCGAGCTAATGTGGCTTGATACAGTGATGAACTACAGCTGCCTTAAGCCTTTCTTTTCAGATTCTTGTTTGAAAGAAACTTAGTCTCTTAGTTTAACTGTTGCTCTACCCAGGGCAATGTCCTCTGTGTGCCTGTGGTTGCAAAACGTGTTTTGCTTGAGATCCAAGAAATGAATTCATCTGAAGAGACAAGCCAGCCTTCAGTACCTGAAACCCAAGATACACCAAGGAGCACAACTGGACCGCAACTGCAGGCACAAGCTGGGGATTGCTCTTGTGGAGTCAGTAGAATTTCATGAGACAGACTTGAGAAATTCCAGGCAGGTCAGGCTAAGGGTCCTGTTATTTTTCCCAGGGGCAGCACAAGAGAAAAGAACTTTTGCTCCATCACAGAAAACTAAAGAGTTGGAATGGGGCAACCGGTTTAACCATTAGCTAAAAATAGGTATTTAGTTATAATTTTTAACATCTGTTTTAATTGACCCGAGTATCTTGTTTCGTGAAGGTAGAAGAAAGGTAAGATGAAGAAAAAAGAAAGCCTATAGTTCAGAAGTCTTAAAAGTTGAAGCATAGCTGTCTTTATTATATTGGAATTCCCTCTGAGTCTGAAGACAGTTATGTTTAGCGACTATGGTAAGATTCTTCATTTGGTAGGTCAGCTCCAGAAAGCAAATCAGACAAACAAGGCTCAAGATAGTGCCTAAGCCCCTGAGACATCCCAAAGATCTTCCAGAAGTTCTTCTACTGCCCTTGTTTAGTCAGTGTTTCAGTTATTGCTTTGCTAGCACTGCTGCCTCTTAATTGAGATCCACAGCTTAGGTGTTCTTGTATTTCCTCTAAGGGCTTTAAATCAAGCCACAATTTCATGGTCACTCAAAGTCAGGATGTAACCCCTGCTCCGAAGCCAAAAGCTGTAGTCTTGTCTTTGTCACCTTCAGCCAAGAAAGTACTTACTTCCATGTGGTCAGCCCTTGAGCTGGACAAGTCTTTGAAATTAACTGAGAAACTGATCTGAACTAAAAGGAATCTGGCAAAGAAGCATAAAGGCTGGCTTGAACTTAGCTTAGTTCCAGGCTCTCAGGCCAGACAAATAAAGAAGGAAGCTATAGGAAACCAGCGGCTGTCTTAAAGTGACTGTGGAATTGTGAATGCCTCCCGGTAAATCATGTACAACACCAGCACAGGGGGAGTGCTGCTTATTTTAAAAAGCTCTTGACTGAAAACTTTGAAGAAAGGTGGTAGGGTACAGGTCCCCCTTCTCATCAATATCTGAGGAGATTCAAACTCCAATCAGTTCTGGCCAGGTTCACCAATGCCATTGGCAGACAGCTGATGGGGAAAAAGGTGGCATTCTTACTCCCTCTTGTAAAGGCTGTGCTGTTCTGCATGGAGGGTTTTGGTATTCACTGAGCAGAAACATAAGCGTGGTTGAATGGTCAGGATATTGAACTAGGAGGAGGGAGCCCCCCTGGGATTCTGGTCCCTGTTCCAAAGGCTACCTCTGAGCCTGGCCTTTTGTGAAAAGAAGGCTTTTAGGATGAAGTGTCTGTGTTCATCCATCCCTCCAGCTGTCCTTCGTTGGCGAGTAACACTGAACACATCAACTATTTCCAACCAAACCTGACAAAGCAACAGGAGTCTCCAGAATAAGTTCTTCCAGTTTAATGAAAGGGCAACAAGGAAGAGGAGCAAGACCTTAGCAGTACCCCACTGTGCACAAGAATGTAGCATGAGCTCACCTTCATACAGCATCAAAGAGTGGATTCAAGAGGGTGATGTCAGAAATGCAGCAAGGACAAGCATTGTTCAGACCCACCAAGGAAATGGTGAGGCACCAATCTGTAGGAACATGTTAGGGTCTTTATTTTCAGGGCTTGCAAAGCAGAAACCAAGCCTTCCCCTGCCCAGGTGATCATCTGGAATGACTCATGCTTCCTCTCTCTTACCTTTTTCCTCTCACGCATATACAAAGTAGAGGTGCCTTGTTCTGGCTGACATGTGGCCATAGAAGCAGTCATGAGAACTCCAACCCAGCACTGAGAATGCATGGCTTAGGATAGCAGTAAAGCAGAGAGGGGGGAAAAGCTCAAGAGGGCTCTGGGCAACCTGATCTAGTTGAGGGTGCCCCTGCTTACTGCAGAGGGGATTGGGCTGGATGACCTTTGGAGGTCCCTTCCAACTCAGACCATTTTATGATTCTGTGATAAAAGTGGTACCCCTTGCCTTTTCCATATGAGTGCTTGTCAAAAAGGAGTCTCCATCTTCCTGGTAGCCACCCTTTATGTACTGGTCCATGGTAATTAGGTCTTCTCTAAGCCTTTTCTTCCCGAGGCTGAACCCACCCAGTCCTCTCAGCCTGTCCTCATATGGCAATCTTCCATCACACCCAGTACACTGCTCTTACTTGGCTTCTGGGAAGATGCAGTCAGGGTTAACTACTCTCAGATGCAGAGCTATCAGCTTTGAGAGGCAAGTATGAGTCACTCAGGTATGAATAGTTCTTTAGGACTTCAAACCCAGAAATACCCACCTGTGATTCTCTTCTGTTGCTTGGGTGTGCATTGACTGGGCCACCTACATTTTTGTATCATCTGGTGTTATTTCTTTGTACATGTTGTAAGAAGAAATTAAACTTCCTATGTTAAAATGTCAGTTGCTGTGCTTCATTCTATGGACCGGTATTGTTTTCATGGGCCAGCTGCTAATGATGTGTTCCCTGGAGAAGCCTGAATTACAGCAGTGGGACTGAAAGCAGAATTAACAGCTCTATACAAACTTTGTTTTCTTTTCCTGTCATTAAAATAAATCATTTTGTTTAAGTGAATTCAAAGCTCCTTGAAATGTTCTCATCTATAATCCTAGATCATCTCCTAGGTATAATATTCCCACAGAGGGTGGCCTAACAGAACTCTTACAAAATCTGCCCTATTATAATTTTAGCTTAAGTGTTAGTGAATATTAAGGGGAAAAAAAGAATTCCACATAGAGCTTGTGTGACTCCCATTAAGGTTAGTGGAAGTCTGATATTAATCTGATATTAAGTAAATGCAGCTTTTTACATCATATCCTGCGTGAAGTTCCAGAACACCATTAATTGTGAGGTAAAACCATGCTGTGCTTTGTGCTTCTTCCACATATATTGCTCAGATTTGGTAGAAGTGCTATGCGGGTCCTGTGGGGAATCATTTTATTGATAAATTACGTGGAAAAGAACTACTTTCTGTTGGGGAAATGTTATCATTTCATTTGCCTTCACATTATGTCCTTGAACGTTGCCTTATCCCCGCTTTTCAGAGTCCCCCCCGTATGAAAACATCGCTGGGACCTGCCATCTGGTGGCAAAGTTCTGGCATTAGAGAGCGTGTGGAAAACACTTGGCTATTTTTGTCTTCTCGTCGTGTAACTTAATCAAATACCTTACAAACGTTAGTTAGGAAGCAGAAAAAGGCAGAAGTTAATAAAAATATAAAAGGGAATAATGCTATGACTAGTGTCGTGCAAATCAGACACTCGAAAAAAAAGGAAGGAATAAAAATATCATCTCAATTGGGAAAATGAGTATTTCTCAAACTACTGCTATTTCTAGCAGTTATAGTATTTGGCATGCATAAAGTACACCTTTTCAGAGAAAAATGTCGTTGATAGCTAAGTCCTTGTATTTAAAAAAATGCCTGTAAGAGCAATGTGTAGACAAAAGAACAGAAGACTGGGTGTAAGTCTTTGAGCAGAGCCCAGAGATCAGTCAGGGACAGAGATCTTGTGCTGCACACAAGACAAAGTTCCAACCAAGAGCAATGCCAAAGCCAAGGTTTGCATGCTGGGGCTGCAACGTAGCCTGTTAGAGTCAGCAGCACAATGGAGCAGACTTGCTGAATAAAAGCAGCATAATTTCCTAAGCCAGATTTTACTGAAAAAGGAGAAACTGTCCCAGAGTTCTTCCTCATCTGCATTTCAGAACTGCTAACAGATCCAACCCAGTGTGCTCTATGATCCTATGAGTTTCGGTTCTATAATTCTGTGAGTTATGATTTGCTTAGACAGGATACAAGAAAGCCAACTCTCAAGTGTCCAGCCTGCCTCAGGTGTGGGACTGGAACTTTAGTGTCCTTGTGGTTTAATCCATTCAGCTGTGTTACTCTTTTTTCCTTGGTGGTCTTGACTTTGAAGAGAAAGCCAAGGGCCTGGGACTGCTTTTGTTTCCTTTGTAGCAAGTAGCTAGCAATGGGATGAGAGGAAAAGGGGTTAAGTTGTGCCAGGGGAGATTTAGATTTGACATGAAGGAAATTTTATTTATTGAAAGAGCAGTGAAGCATTGGAATAGGCCACCCAGGAAGGTGGCGGAGTCACCATCCCTGCAGGTGTTCAAGAAACATGTAGACATGGCGCTTTAGGAGATAGTCCAGCAGTCATGGTAGTTGGGTTATGGTTGGAGTTCATGATCACAGGATGTTAGGGGTTGGAAGGGACCTCCATAGATCATCAAGTCCAACCCCCCTGCCAGAGCAGGACAATAAAATCTAGTGCAGGTCACACAGGAACACATCCAGATGTATCTTAAAGGTCTTTCCCAACCCTTAACAATTCTACGATTAGCCAGGTTGTATCAGCCAGTGACATGAGACTAAGCCTGTGAGACCTTCCTAGAAGAAGACCACTTTGCCTTGCCGTCATGATTGTTGTTTTCAAGTGACTTGTGCTGTGTTTGCAGTTTCCCAAACCGACCTGTTTTGCTCTCTTCTCTTTTAGAGAGTGTCATCATTCACCAGTTACGCATGAACTCTAGATGAGTCACGGCCCCCTCTGCCCGCTCTCTGTGCACTACCTTCCGTGCCGGTCGGATGGATCGCTGTAGAAGCTCTCTGCCACCATCGCCAGGGTCACTCGTGCTACTGATCATTCGTGGAAGCATTTATTGCTTCCATTAGATTTTAGCTGGGGGGTTTTACGTTGTTGTTTTAATTATTGGTAGAGCTTTAAGAATGAAGGGCCTTGCTGATCCTTGGACGGAGTCAGAGAGACAGAGAGAGAGAAGCAGGCTTTCTGCCAGCTGAATTTCACTTCTCTTTGCAAAGCCTAAGGCACGTGCTTGATTTTGTTTGATGTTGGCCATATATAATTTATTTTTCTAAGACACTTTGTAAAGTAACTGTCCCAAAGTTGCAATTCCTGCTGTTGTCAACGGCGCATTTCTTTGTAGAATATACACTGTCAAATTTGCAGTTTGATATTTTTGTAAGAGAGGAGTATGTAAAGAAAGAAAAAAAAAATCACTTCATTGGTGGTTTTGTCTTTAAATGGAAAAAAAAAATCAGCACATTACTATTTTTTTTTTTTTTTTGCCACCACAAGATTCTGTGAGACTAAATACTCAGAAGGCTGCTGTATGGAATTTGTATGATGGCAGAATACTTCTTGCACTGTGTGATGGTTTGGCATAAAGTATTAAATGTCCAATGCCTTGAAATGCAAGCAGTTTTACTCATTTTAAACGATGTAAGCCAGTTTTTAAAGCTGTGATTTTTTTTTCTCTATATGTTTTTACTTCTGCCTGTACCAAAAAAAAAAAAAAAAAAGAAAAAAAAAAAGAGTTGATTTCTATTACACTGTAACTAATAAATTTTCACAACTATGCAAATGTAACCAAGTGTCTGAATTTTATCTCAGCTTTCTGAGGGTCAACATGACTCAAGTATGTATTTGTTTACAGAGGCAGAATGTATGGCCTTGGAAGTTTCTGGCCTTGTGTTGGAGCTTCCAACACATAGAAGGACATGAGGCTGTTGGAGAGATCCAGAGGAGGGCCATAAAGATAATGAGAGGGCTGGAGCATCTTTCCTATGAAGACAGGCTCAAGGAATTGGGTTTGTTCAGCCTGGAGAAAAGAATGCTCCAAGAAGACCTTGTAGTGATCTTCCAGTACCTGAAGGGGGCTTGCAGGAAAGCTGATGCACCAAGATTTTTAAGGCTTATTTGGGTTTTTTCCCTTAGGCCAAACAACACATGCCAATAACATAGCTGTGTGTCTGTAGAGCATATTTAGAGTGAGCTGAGAGGAATGTCACCTTTCAGAGAGCAATAGAGCTGAAGTGGATAAAGTTCAGTGTGTGTCACACTTCAATATACCACGCAGCAGAATGAAAATTGTGATGACCCAGGCCTTCTCTTTTCAAAGCATTACTTGGGAATCAAAACCTATCCATGTTAAAACCTGTATTTAGCTCACCTGAAATGAAATTGCCAGCTATTTGGAAGTGGCTGTGATGTGCCTGAAATAACCTCCAGCTTTTGCATATTAGCCAGAGATAAGTAAAATTGTATTCCGAAATGGAATCTAGATTATAAAAAGTCCCAATCAAAGTAAAAAAAAAATAATAAAAATTTTCCTTGTCCAGATTTTAATATAAAGCTGATTCGGTATGAGCACACATGTAAGTGGTCATTTTTGTTTAAGTGTCCTAGCCAGAGGTATAAACATCTCTGATTTCACAGGTAGGTGAAGTTTTTCAGCTTCCAAAAGAAAGCTTTGTTGAAAGCATAAACAGAGCTGTGGTGTATATTTGAAATCGTGTAGATTTTGAAGCATTTTTGATGAACTGCAGCCCCTGAGAGCAGGTGGCCATAAAAGCTCCGTGATGATACACAGTTTCATGGCTGAGAATGGTTTGTGCAGGTAGAAGAATAAATTCTGATCTGGCACCTGGCAAGCAGCTGAAGTTTTTCACAGCGATGCCTGCAGGGCGACACTCAGGTGTGTGAAGGCTGCTCTGACAGGTGTGTTTTATCTTCAGTGCATTCCTGTACCTGGTCTACTTTTTACCTCAGCTGGATATGAATCTAAACCAAGACAGTAGGAAAGTGCATTAGCCACATGATGAGCCTGTATTTAGGGGACACTCAGGAAGAAATCTATTAGTAAAGGCTAAAGATGGGTTTCATTTCTACAGGTATTGCCATTTGGAAGGAATCAGGGCAGGCTTTCGGAGTAAACATGGGCTGGGTTGAGCTATAGAAGGGTTTTTAAGCAACTGAAACGCAGTGAAAGATCAACTTTTCTCATGAAGATCTCTTAGTGTCAAAGAGGATTGAAAGACCTGTCTTAGTGGAATTATAGGAGATAAAATAGGATGTTTCAATCCTTTTTTAAAAAAGGTTATCCTTCTGCCAGAGGAATTCCTTGCTGTCTCATACTGTGGCTTTACAAGCAGTTTAAGTTCCCCTCCCTCACACATCACTGAGTTTTCTGCAAGCCTGGGACTTGCTGCAGCTGAAGGTGGTAATTGAAAAGAAAAGATAATAAAGAATAAAAAAAAGAGTGGCAACAGGGACATGGGGCTTAGCTAGAGGGAGTGACTGTAAAAGGCAGGGCCCACAAGATAATGGAAAGGATAAATTAGGAATGAGGTATAGTGTTAGCACAGATGCCACGAGGAATACGTTTAAATGTTGACCTCTGCATAAGTATTGAGGCACCAAATAAATGTCTAAATTGTAGATTTAGTGTCCAAATTCCCTACCCCATGAAGAGAGGTCTTTGAGTCTGCAGAGACACAGCATTTCCACAAGACATTTGCTCCCCCCAGTGGTCTTCCTTTGAGTCTTCAGAACTCAAAGGCATTTATTGTAGGAAAACCGTTCCACAGGCAGCTCACAAGTCTTAAGACTCCATTACAAGCGTCTAAAATTATTTAAAAAAGTATTTTTACTTTTTTTTTTTTTTCTTAAAATCTGAAGTTGGATTTTGGCCATGCTCTCTCTGCAAGGTAGTGAAGGGTCTGGAGAACAGGGCTTGTGAGGAGTGGCTGAGGGAATTGGGGTTGTTTGGTTTAGAGAACAGGAGGCTAAGGGGAGACCTCACCCTATACATCCACCTGAAAGGAAATTATAGTGAGGTCAGCCTCTTCTCCCCAGTGATGAGAGGAAACAGACTCAAGTTGCATGGAGAGAGGCTTAGACAATATGACATGAAGCTTCTTCTCTGAAAGGCTTCTCAAACACTACAACAAGCTCCCCAGGGAGGTGGTTCCATCCCTGGCAGCGTTTAAAAAGTGCAGAGATATGATGATGAGGGACATGGTTCAGCATCACACTTGGTACAGTTAAGATAACGGTTGAACTCGATTTTAAAGGTCTTTCCCAACAGAAATTATTCGAGCATTTGATACACTATAGACTTCACAGGCCTCACAAAGTACTTCAATGTAAAATCACCCATAAAGCAGGACATAAGGTCCGTTTCAAGCTCCACCGCTCTGTGACTGTTATCCATAAACCCATCACTGCACGCTGTTCCCGCACCTCACTCGCCCCGGCTCCCGTTACTGCGCCTGCGCAGCGTCTTTGCGCTTCCTGCTGCCTCCGGGAGCGCTGGGGCGTGGCTGAGGCGGGTACGTCATCAGCCGCGCGCCCGCCACCACCCTTCCGCCGCCGCCGAGCGCGCAGGCGCAGCGGTCTCCGGTGACGTTCCCGGCGGGGGGGCTGTGACGCGCGGGGGCTGCTGTCGCTGAGGTGTGGGTTGGTGTCGTCGAGGTGTGGGTTGGTCGTGGCGCGTTCCGGCGCGCGCCATGGCGGTGAACTACAGTGCGAAGGAGGAGGCGGACGGACACCCCTCGGGCGGTGTCGGGGTGCCCGGCGGCGGAGCGGTGGGCGGAGGAGGCGGAGGCGGCGGGGCCGTCAAGACCCGCAAGCCCGATAACACGGCGTTCAAGCAGCAGCGGCTGCCGGCCTGGCAGCCCATCCTGACGGCGGGCACGGTGCTGCCGGCCTTCTTCATCATTGGCCTCATCTTCATCCCCATCGGCATCGGCATCTACGTCACCTCCAACAACATCCGCGAGTACGAGGTGCGCGGTGGGAGGGACGTAGGCGGTGGCGGCTGTTGAGTGCCCGGGCCTGGCCGGGTGCCCGGGCGGAACGGTGGCTTGGAGGTCCCCCGAGACTGCTGGAGATGCGCCGGGCCGGGCGTTGTCGGTGCCCGTGAGCGGCCTGCGCCTCCCTGTGAAACCTGCCGGGGTCCCTTCCTGCGGGCACCCGCGGGAGGTAGCGCCGGCTTCTGTGGCGAGCGGATACCTCGCCCCAGCTGCTCTGGCTGACTTTGTGCGCTTTAACGAACTACCTGAGTTCTCTCAGTAAACATGGAGCTTAACAGGACCCTCTCCCTGCACCTTGGGAGGGTACAGCAAAGGGCTGTGACGATGAGGAAGGGACTAGAACATCTCTCTTACGAAAGAAAGGCTGAGGGACTTGGCTTTTTAGTCTGAGGAAGACTGACTGGGGATCTTATCAAAGCTTTTAAATACCGAGTGGTGTCAGGAGGATGGAGCCAGTTTTTTTGTCAGTGGTGTTCACTGACAGGACAAGAGGTAATGAGCACAAAGTTTAACGTAGGAAGCTCTGTCTAAACACGAGGAGGAATTTCTTTGAGGGTCATGGAGCACTGGAACAGGCTGCACAGAGAGGTGGTGGAGTCTCCATCTCTGGGGTCATTCAAAACCTGCCAGGACATACCCTCTGCAACCTGCTCTAGGTGATCCTCTGGCCAAGGGGGTTGAACTAGATGATCCCCAGAGGTCCCTTCCAGCTGTGATTCTGTAGCTGTCCTCTCAGCCTTGCCACTGCTCCTGGGTCAATTTCCAGGGAAGTTAATGCTGGTGTTTAATCAACACTGCCCAGTGCAGTTTTGTTTCCAGTAGCACAAAAGGTGTGGGATAGCTTGTGGCTATAGAATGTATATCATTAAGTGTTCTAAAATAATTATAGTTTTGGGACAAAACTTTGTCATTCTTGCCTGCACAAAGGATTTTTGTGTTTGAGTTGCTCTATGAGAGAGTAAACTTGGAAACAGAGTTTGAAGAGTGGGTTGTTTTTTTTTTTTTTTATACTTAACAAAAGCTGAGTTGTTTACGTGTTGTAATTAACCATACCACAATGAAAAGCTGCTGGGCATTAACTGAAGACTAAACCGTGTATCACAGTTCCATCTTTTTGATGAGAGGATCATTTTGTGTTGTAAGGAAACAAACCAAAGGGCTTAGGGACAACCTTGGAGAACAAACTAACTGCTATGATTAGTTTCAGTGAGCTGATGTGACCAAGATTGATTTGGTGGGGGAGGAGGGGAGAAGTGTAGGTTGTTGGATTACTATATTGGAGAAGACAATTTTTTGTGGGTGGACTAATTCTAGCTATCAGGCTAAGCTGTCACTTTCAGATAGATAGGGTTCAAAACAGTGGCTTGGCTAGTGGTGGCAGTGTGGCAATGAAGCCAAATTAACTAAAGAAATCCTAAGGCAGACCATGGGTGGTTTTGTATTTTCTGGTAAAATGCAAACCGTGTTCCAGTAAAACCAACTCGATGTTCACTTTCCTTCTATGTTAAGTATTAAAATTCTGGTCAAGGAGAAAAGCAGAAGTGAAAGACCACAAAGCCAAAGTGCATTTTACAGTGTGCAAATGTATGTAAGTGTATTTTTGAACAGCAGTTGCCTCTTGTGTCGAGAACTGAGGGTATACAGAACACCTGAAACTTGACACAAGTGCTTCAGAGAACATTGCCAACTTATCCCAGGCATTGTGGACTTTTAAATTGTTGTGTTATAATAATATTTAAGGTAAATACAATCACATGTTTTCAGCAATGCTCAATAGAGAGGAGTGGAAAAAAAAAATCCTTGCTAACTGATTTTCTTTGGCAAATGCATTTAAAATAGCCACTTCTCTAGGAAAAAATATACAAAGTCTTTAGATAAACATATCTTTTGACTTTTTCCCTTATGACTTGATCTGATATAGGGACAGGAAATGGAGCAAAGTTTCTTGAGTCCAAAAATAAGTGACTTCTCATCCCTGTATTGCTGCTGTATCTATATCCTGATTTTTATATATGCTACTGTTGCTCAGCAGCTTGGTTGTGTACTCGTGGTAAGTTCTAGGAGGAACCAAAACCTAGATGTTCCTATCTTGGAGATTGTGAAAATCCATAGGTGAGCTGTGAGCATTACTGATGCTCCCCTATGCAGTCAGGTTGCAGAGATAAAGCAGTAATGGCCATTTATATTTGGAAACCTGTTGGCAGGTGCCCTTTCTGATTTAAAGCTCGTCAGGCTTAGAAAGGGAGTCAGTCTTTTCATTTGTTTTCCTGTGCAAGTTTACTCTCAGGTCATCCACCTCATGTGAAGCAATCCCAGGTTAGATCATCAGGGCTTTTGGAAGGACAGCAAGGACAGAGTTTGACTTTTGAGAGTATGAAGAGGCTGTTGGTGTGTGCAGACAAGAATGAAGGAACTTGCATTCTGTACTCTGGTCCTCATGCCTGTTTTATCAAGTATTATAACACAGAAATTCTGAGTGTGAGATTGTCATTCTATAGGCAGCAGAGTTTTAGTGGGGGGAAAAAAGTTTAAATCAGAAAAAGCTTTACAATCACAGCAATAAAACACAGACAAAGCGTTATGGAGATCAGTGCTTTGGATGTGAACATCAGTGACACTGCTGTCAGCTGTATTTTTAGCTAAGAGATAGAATCATGGAATCATTTTGATTGGAAAAGGCTTTCAAGATCAAGTCCAACCATTACTTAACTCTACAGAGTCTGGCGCTGAACAAGTCCCTCAGCACCACATCTCTGGATCTTCTAAACATCTCCAGGAACAGGATCAAGCAGACCTCCCCTGGTGCAAGTTGAGGCCATTGTTACTAGGGAGAGGATATGGACACTTGCTTCATTACAACCTACTTTCAGGTACTTGGGAAGAGTGAGAAGGTCTCCCCTCAGCCTAAACACCTCCAGTTCCTTCAGCCACACCTTGTGAGACCTGTTTCCCAGACCCTTCTGGTGCCCACTTAATATGCAGGTTTTTGTTGATAACCTCCAAATGTTATTCACAAACAGTTGTAAATTTAGCTCTGGGAGACAAGACATCTAGAAGCTAGTTGCAGTGACTAAGCTCTTTCAAAAACATAACTGGGGGAGGAAGAAGAGGTAATTATTTGCACCTACCTGCTAGGCAATGGCATACTTCTGAAGTGTGTATGTTTCTATGTGTGTATATATATATATATATATACACACACATCTCTAACTGTAAGCTTAGTATATTGGAATTGAATAGGATGTATAATTTATGCCCCTGAAATACAAATTGATTTACAGTTCAAATCACCCTTTCCTGGAAATAGATATTGCAGCCATCAATATCTCTGGACTGTGCTGTTCTCGGACAGGTGCATGGACTGAGCAGCACAATGCAGCTCTTCCATTGATTTCCTTTATGAAGCTCTTGAATGCAAATGTGGAAAATTTCCAACAGCTTAAGTGTACTACAATTAAAGGGGGTTTGTGTTGTGGTTTGTGTTTGTTTGGGTTTTTTTTTTCTCTCCAGTATTTTTCTTATTGTTTCAAAGGATATAAACACTGATTTCTCTTGGGTCTATTATGAAACTAGTGGGAATTGAGACTCAGCTGTATAAATGTGGCTTTTTACCCTGGTACTAAAGGGTGAAAGACTTGTGCATTTCCTGATTGATTTGTTTAGATTGGATAAGAAACATTAACAGAACGTATTTGTATGTGATAAAAATGGAGGAGTAGCCAAAATGTTGTGTGGGAAGAAGAGATCTTTGTGCTGTGGTTGCTGCTGTGAAATGCATCATCACAGTTAAAAAGCCAGATAAAGGCATGACTGGGAATGAAGAGCTGAAAGGAAGTAGATTACTGGTACATACCTTGTCAGTGTTGTGTGCAGTTCTGGTAAACCTGTATCAGAAGTGATACCAAATTTGGTTATACAGAGAAGGATAGCAAAGAGGACCAGAATTCTGTGGTGCCTTTCATACAAGTGGAATGGGATAAATGAGAGTATCTCATTAGACAAAGACTACAAAATCATACATGGTTCAGTACATGTGTTATTTCTGTACTGCAAACAGGTAAATCCCCTGAGAAAGGCATCAACAGTCTGAAAAGCTACTGGTACCAGCTAACTTGGATATATCCAGTGCCCTTAAATGAGGTTTTTTTTTAGAAGGGTTCACTGTGTGAGTTTGTCATACTCAGCTGCTGTCTGATTCTTGGAGACAGAATGCTGGGTCAGGCAAAGGACCCCAAAATCAGTCAGTTCTCAGAGTCATATTTTTGTTAATTTGTCAAGAGATAAAGACTGATAGCTCTCCCTTTAAACTCTCTTTGTCCCTTTAAGCTCTCTGTTGAATGTAAGCTGTGAATGTGGATGCAGAAAACCCCAGCTGGTGTTGGCAATTACTGTCCAGGAAAGCTCTTGGAGCAGATAGAAGTGGCCAAAGGCATGATTCTGTTTCAATGGTGCATCAGTTTTGTGCTCCACAAATGTAGTTAATTGTATTTTTGTGTGAAGACTTCAGATCTTCCGTAACCTTGGACTGTCTGAGTTTGTTCTTGATTTAAAACTGGTCTGCACACTGGAAAACTAGATCTGGATATGGAGGTTTAAGTTCTTTCTAAAAGGAATGCTTGCTTAAGCTTACTTCAGCTGGAAAACAAAATCCCACTGAGTTAACCTTGAACAAATGAGCTGCATTGTTTGCTGAGAGCAGTGGTGGTGGTGTCTCTGCCTGCTGTAGCTGAACAGAGCTGTTCAGGACTGCTGCAGTAGTGCTATTTCTAGATCAGCATCAACCCAATACCTTCTTCAGTGAAGAAAGCTAAGATTGTGTGATCCTCTCTCTTTCTCTCTCTCTCTCTCTCTGCTAGCTAAGAGCTTCTGAAGCTGACTTGTTTCAGCTTAGGCTCGTCAGGGTGTGCACCTCGTCTGGCAGTGGAGTAGATGCTAATAAAAGTGCTGAGGGAAGGGTTGCAGATTAACAGATAGAGAAGAAATGGCAGACAGGGAGACATTGAAAAAGATCCAGGAGAAGATAGGCTTCAGTTGTTGCCTGACCCTTAAAACTGCATGTTTGTTTTAGCTAGCTTTAATACAGACCATAAATCACTCTTAATTCTTGGTCATGCCTTTCACTGCAAGCATGAATCAGGGCAAACCATTTGCAGCAGCCTTTCATCAAATACAGGAGGTATAAGTTAAGTGATTCTGCTTTTAAACATCTTGTTGCCACAAGTTGGCATCTGTTGAACCAATCTGAGTCTAAGTTCTAAGCAGGAAATTCATGGTAAGTGTAGAACTAAGTAGTTTATAGGCAAGTGGAAGCTTCTGCTGCTCCGCTTGGAGCCCAGGTTAATTGCTTTGCATGCTGGGGCTAGAGGTGGGGCTGATGCAGTCGAGCAACTTCAGTTGGCTTGGACCACAGGGTGAGCTTCTGGCTGCTAAGGATATGTTATGCATACTGTCCAGGTAGCCTGTGTGTACAGACTGCAAATACTGGCTTCTTTTGAGCTACACTGTTAAAAACAGATTAGTACTGATCACCTCTCTTGTCCATCTCCTGATATTTTACCAGTGGTAGCATCTTCCTCTTTCTGAGCATTTAGTGATTTTAGTTTACTTTTTGTCCATTAAAAAAAAATCTTCTGACTAATAAAATGGATAAAATTGGTCAGCAAAGCAAGTTTTTAATGCAAACACCTGTTTACATTTAATTTAAAAAAAAAAATCAAAGAAAGATTCTTAGAATGGTTTGGGTTGGAAGGGACCTTAAATATCACCTAGTTAGAGCCCACCCTGCCATGGGCAGGGACACCTTCCCCTAGACCAGAATGTTTAAGACCTTATCTAACCTGGCCATGAACAACTCGGGGAGGGGGCGTCCATGACCTCTCTGGGCAACCTGTTCCAGTGTCTCACCATCCTCACAATATTTTTTTTTTTTTTTTTTTAAATCTAGAATCATTTAGATGTAGAAATTTAACCTCTCTGGAAAGCCTCCAGAAGCTCAGATCTGCTTATCATGTAGTGTGTGTGTGTTTGGAAACATCATGTTGTCTGGAGTATCTGCTGTTTGTGTTTTGGTTTGGTTTCCCCCAGCAGTAATGGCCCAGGACAGTGGTATTTGAAGCTGAAATCAAGCACAGAGACAGCATCACAAAGTCATTTAAGTTGGAAGGGACCTCTTGAGATCATCAAACAGGCTTGCATGGGCTTTTGGAGTTGAGTTATAATAAGGTTGCCAAACAAGTACCATGTCAGCTCTGTAGCTTATTAATCAAATTTTCTTTACTCATTGTAAATGACTTTTTTTTTTTTCTTGTGTTCCAGATTGACTATACAGGAACAGAACCTTCCAGTCCCTGCAACAAATGTTTAAATGTGTCCTGGGACAGCTTATCACCTTGCACTTGCACCATCAATTTCACACTGGAACATTCATTTGAGGTATGCTGCCCTGTGTGCAAAGTGAAATAGAAGAGTTTGTATGTTTCATTTCATAATCCATAGGAATAGCTCTGTCACTAAACCATCTATCTTTGTGTTTTAAAGAATTCTTTCTAGTTTTTCTGTGAACTTGGATCTGCTTTTCAGCAGCAAGGATGGGATGGCTTTTACTGCATCTGAGATGCACAGCATTAAATGGGCTGCTTGTGTTTTACACACATAGGTTTACCCTATATGCCATATAGCTGGCAAGTAGATGAGCTCTTCCTGCATGGTTTACACAGACTTAGGGATTCTTAGAATTGTTTTGGTTGGGTAAGACCTCTAAGGTCATCAAGTCTAACCATCAGCCCAACACCACTGTGGCCATTAAACCATGTACTAAAGTGCCATGTCCGCGTGTTTCTTGAGCACCTCCAGGAACGGTGACTCCACCACCTTCTTGGGCAGCCTATTCCAATGCCTGACCACTCCTTCAGGAAAGACACTTTTCCTAACATCCAATCCAAACCACCTCTGGCACAGTTTCAGGCCATTTCCTCTCATCCTGTCACCTATCAAAAGAGACTACCTCACTACAACCTTGTATCAGGGAGTTGTAGAAGCAATCAAGTCTCCCTTCAGTCTTCTTTTTTCCAGAGTTAACAATCCCAGTTCCCTCATCTGCTCCTCACCAAACCTGTTCTCCAGACCCTTCGTTGCTCTTCTCTGGACACGCTCCAGCAATTCATTGTCTTTCTTGTAGTGAGGGTCCAACAGTTAATTCAGCATGAACTGGAAATAGCGATAGGATAAGTGTGTTCTCACAAATTGGAAGCTGTGTGCTCAGGTGTTGGGATTAGTGCTGCTGAGTATCATTCTGGTAGTTGGTGGCACATTAGTGCTGCTTGACTTCAGGCTGCCAGCTTCAGTTAGAGTAGTGCTCTCACTGTGAAAAAAGGATTAAAATGTCTCTTTTAGGGGTGTAAACATAGACTTGAAGAGGTTCAAATTTAAGCCTTTTGTGAATGAAAACCCCTCTTGCCCCATCCTGCTTTTTGCAGAGCAATGTATTCATGTATTATGGACTTTCCAACTTCTATCAAAACCATCGTCGCTATGTGAAATCTCGAGACGACAGCCAGCTCAACGGAGATAACAGCTCACTGCTTGTAGGTATTTATGCCTGGATGTGAACAAGCAGCCAACTGCTGCTGTTGCATAAATCACCCCTAGCAGGATATTTTAGTTAATAATAATAACCAGGTGCTAGAACATTTGCAGAATGGAAGACAACCCTAAGGAATTTGTGTTTCGTTTACACAGGACTGTAAAATGTTGTGTCCGTCATTGCCTTAAGCGGTCAGCAGTTCAGTGCTTCTGTCACTTCTCAAATCTGAATGCCTTTAAACTGGCTTCAGTCAGCAGGATCTGTCTGTATCCATTCTATCTGGAGGTGTTGTTTTCAGTATGAGATTGTGTTTGGTTCCCTGGTGCTTGGTTTGGAGATTGCAGCTGAATGCATCTCTGGTTCAGTATTGAATGTCACCTCTATTGGAAAGTATCAGTACTCTGTGTTCTGTTCAGTGTCTGATGTTTAGGGCCAGACCTCTTCCTTATTTTTGAAGAGTGGAAATATGGTTGGATTTTTCCTCCAACAAGAATGGTTATTTCTTTTTACCTGTAAACTTTAAAAAAGGGGAGAACTTGAGGAAGCTGCATCAGATGACTGACACAGGGTTTGGGTAAGGGATGGCTTTTTCTACTTGATTTTTTTGTATGCTTTTGGAGCTTTTAACTTTTTGCATTTCATGATACATTTTGATTTTTTTATTCTAGTCTTATTTTTGTAACACAGATGCATACTTTAAAAAATACCCTTTAATGAAAGAATACTTGAGCACTTCATGATGGAAAACTGTTTTCCATGGAGAGATAAAAGTTCTAACAACTTCCAAGAAAAAACTTATTTTCAGTACAACCACAGTGGGATTCTGTCTTTATTTATGTCCTGTTTAGATTTTATTCCTACTTAGTACAGAAAAATCAATCATCCTACCTGGTATTGAATGTTGGAAGTATTTGTAAGTAACCTGACTTGTGAAAAGACTATTTTATGGTATGTTTAAGGTGTGGATATTGAGCCACTGTAGTAAAACCAGGTCAGTTGTGTAAACTAGCACAGACTCATCTGCCTTTTTTCTTTCTGGCCGCCAGAATCCGAGTAAGGAGTGCGAGCCTTACCGCACCAATGAGGACAAACCCATTGCTCCTTGTGGAGCTATTGCCAACAGCATGTTTAATGGTATGGTACCACTTTGGAATTGTCACTTAGATGTGTTTGGGTCTAGTCTGGTTTGTGTTGTATTGTAGATTGTACTAAGTAAAGGCATGGTGGGCTTTTTTTCTTTTGAATGAACACATTTTCATTAAGGATAAATTAATTACCTTGTACTACCATTGCTTTCATTCAAAATTGCTGTAAGAGTTAATCTGATGGCATATAAAGGGTGGAAGTACTTGTGAGAAGTACTTGTTGTGAGAAGCTGTTAGTGCCCTTGGGTAGAAACCTCAGTATCATAGATGGGTGATAGGCTCCTGTCTAATATAGATTGATAGTTACAGAACAGCTTGTGATTGTGGCAGGCAGATATTAAAGGCCTTGTCCAGTTTTGCTGTTTTATTTCTCCTGGAGGTGATTGTTTTATTGCTTATCAGGATCATTTGCCTAATGAAAGTTTCTGCAGCTGCTTTCCTGATTTGATTATTTTTCTCTTTAGATACCCTGCAGTTATTCCGCATCGAGAATGAGACGCGAGTGCGTATTAATCTGATTAAAAAAGGCATTGCCTGGTGGACAGATAAAAATGTGAAGTTCAGGAATCCTACAGGAGATGGAAATAATTTAACTGCACTTTTCCAAGGTAAAAAAAAAAAAGGGAAATTTTAGGAATTAAAAAAAAACCAAAACGAACCATTTCAAACATATTTTAATTGCTATTAATTTTGCTTCACTGACAACATTTTACTGAACGTACTCATGGAATATTGTAGTTCCCTGAAGAAACACAAGCTAAGGACCCTACTTCTACCTGCCCAGCTGTTTTGCTGAGCATGAAATGATGCAGAATAGAATGTCCCTTTCTTTGGTCAGTTGGGGTCAGCTGTCCTGGTTGTGTCCCCTCCCAGCCTGTTGTGCACCCCCAGCCTACTCACTGGTGAAGTGATGAGAGAAGCAGGAAAGGCCTTGATGCTGTGTAAGCATGGGTGTGTTACCAGCATGGCTTTCATCACAGGATCCAAACATAGCAGGGCACAAGCTACTCTGAAGAAACTAAACTCTAGCCTAACCAAAACCAATGCAACTGCAGTAATGCTTAGATTTAACTTGAAAAGAAATCCTGCAGCCTTCATAGGGAGTTTCCATTTAAATGTTCCTACTGCTAGAGTGTGCATATTCAATAAACACCAAAAACTGATTCCTTTTTGTGACTAGAAGTGACTCATATCTCCCTTTTGTTAGGTTAAATGCAGTTTGGTAAACCACAGTTTTCTTTGACTACAACTGTCTGAATATCATCTTCCTCAGGGCTCGAAGGGGTGTGTGTGTGTTTTGTGCAAGGTATATAATAATTTCAGGCTTAACCAGATGTGGGTTTCTTGCTTAGTCACAGCCAAATTACATGTTACCAACATGATGCTACCTGTGGGAAAACAGATACCTTACTCTAATCCAGTGTAGACTTGTGCTTCCAATACAACCAGCAAAAAGGTTACTATGGAATAGTCTAAAATCTGTGATTCTGTGATTGCACATAATTTTATTTGCTCCTGCTGCAGGAAGTGGTAGTCAAGCTCTAGCAAGTGAGCAGAGTTGCTTTCATGATAATGGGGAACTATCTCACTGAGTAATGTTTTGAGACAAGACTTCCTGGCTTTAAAACTGTAGTGGAGGAAAATTAGTTTAAAGAAATGAACAGTGCTGTCATGAGAATAGAGATGTGCGTTGCTATTTAAATGCTGTAAAACAAAAGGTTCTTAAATGGTGTTTTGCAATAATTCTGTGCATGGGTCAGCACAATCCCCATTACCAGTACAGGCTGGGGGAGGATGTGGTAGAGAGCTGTCCTGTGGGAAGCAGCTTGGGGATGCTGGTGGATGAGAAGCTGGGCATGAGCCAGCAATGTGCACTTGCAGCCCAGGAGGCCGATGGCATTTTGGACTGCATCAAAAGAAGCGTGGCCAGCAGGTTGAGAGGTGAATCTGCTACTCTGCTCTGGTGAGACCTCACCTGGGATTCTATGTCCAACTCTGAGGTCCCAACACAAGAAGGATGTGGGTCTGACGGAGAGGCTGCAGAGAAGGACCACCAAAATGATCAGAGGGCTGGAACACCTCTCCTGCAAAGAGTTGGGGTTATTTTCTTCTCCAGACTGAAAGCTGGGAAGAGACCTTATATCAACCTTTCAGTATGTGAAAGGGGCCTACAAGACATCTAAAGAGGAGCTGTGGACAAGGGGCAATGGTTTTAAACTGGAGTAGATTTAGATTGGACATTAGGAAAGATTTCTTTATTGTGAGGTTGGTGGAACACTGGAACAGGTTGCCCAGAGGGATGCTGGAGGCCCAATGAATGGAGACATTCCAGATCAGCCTTGATAGAGCTCTCAGCAACCTAATCTAGTAGGGGGTGTTCCTGCTTTCTGCAGTGGAGGTTTGACTAGATGACCTTTAAATTGTCCTTTCCAACCCAGTGCATTCCATGACTCTGTGAATCCTCCTGAACCAACCTGTCTGTTCACACCGATTAGAAGTTAATATGCTGTTTTGTAATGTTAGAATCAATTCTGAAGAGCCAGCTTGTTACTTCAGTCCTGCTTTATAACTTGACCATGACTGTTCCATCTGTTCAATCCTAGGCACAACAAAGCCTGTGAACTGGCCCAAGCCAGTGTACATGCTGGACTCAGAGCCTGACAACAATGGCTTTATCAACGAGGACTTCATCGTGTGGATGCGCACTGCTGCTCTGCCAACCTTCCGCAAGCTCTATCGCCTCATTGAAAGGAAGGACAACCTGGAGCCTACCCTACAGGCTGGAAACTATTCTTTGGTTATTGACTACAGTATCCTTTGAAAAACCTTTGCAAAGGGCTAGTGCCTTAGCTGGATTACATGGAGAGATATTTGTGTGAGCTCAAATTCAAAACTAACCTTTTTTCCTTACTGTCTCTTAGATAGTATTGAGCTGTGGATGAAATCTGGTAGTGAGAATTAGGTGGAATCACAGAAACATCCAGGCTGGGAAAGCCCCTCAGGATCACCAAGTCCAATCTATCACCCTATTCTAGAAGATTCACCTTAAACCATATCCCTAAGCACCCCATCCAAACGACCCTTAAACACACCCAGGGTTGGTGACTCCACCACCTGCCTGGGCAGCCCATTGCAGTGCCTGACCATTCCCTCCATGGAAAACTTTTTCCTGATGTCCAATATAAACCAGTATTGCCACCTTTAACTCGTGTGCAAGGTTTTATGGAATTGGTAGCTTCACACTGAGAGGGAAATCAAATTGCTTGGGTATTGTAAGGGATCCGAGAAAAGCGCAGTGAAAAGGGAAGAACAGAGGTGGTTGGTAGCCTGGAAATTTCATAACTTCAAGGTGTAGTGGCAGCCTGTAGTCAAGGGCAGACTGAATTGGAGGTCAGAAAAATGACAGCTGTGCATCAAGGGGAGGTCTCATTCTGTTTTGGACTAAGGACTAGGTAGAAGGGCAGGAGACTAGAAGAGGAGGGTTGGCATGGTTACCAAAATTTTACAATTTGAAAGCATTTAATGAAGTAATTGTTGCAGGGCAATTTTTTTCTGTTTGTTTGTTTTTGTTGCAAACCTGTGAGGATTGTAATATGAAACTGCATGGACAGGAAGAAAAAGTCATACTAACAGTCTATTCGAGAATTAAAGCTTAGGTTTCTTGCAGTTTATTGAAGCTACCTTCAAAAACCCACGAAATTATGTGTTTCCTCATCTCTAAACAGGGCTTAACATCTAATGTGCATTTTTCTTGGAGTAGCTGACAATGCCTAATTAGTAGCCTTAAAGAAAGCTCAGCATTTCATATTTGCAAATATGAGCAGCAGCTTGTGTTTGGAGTCTGAGTGAAATGCCCCAAAATTTTAACGTGACCACACAAAGCAAGATTTCATAGGATGTTAAGGGTTGGAAGTGACATCGGGAATAGTGTGGCCAGCAGGAGCAGGGAGGTCATTCTCCCCCTGGACTCTGCACTGCTTAGACCACACCTTGAGTACTGTTGTCCAGTTCTGGGCCCCTCAATTTAAGAAGGACATTGAGGTGCTTGAGCATGTCCAGAGAAGGGCAACGAGGCTGGGGAGAGGCCTTGAGCACAGCCCTATGGAGAGAGGCTGAGGGAGCTGGGATTGGTTAGCCTGGAGAAGAGGAGGCTCAGGGGGGACCTTATTGCGCTCTACAACTACCTGAAGGGTGCTTGTAGCCAGGGGAAGGTTACCTTCTCTCAGGCAAGCAGCAGCAGAACAAGAGGACACAGTCTCAAGCTGTGCCAGGGGAAGTTTAGGCTGGAGGTGAGGAGAAAGTTCTTGCCTGAGAGAGTCATTGACTGCTGGAATGGGCTGCCCAGGGAGGTGGTGGAGTCAGCGTCCCTGGAGGTGTTCAAGGCGGGTTTGGACATGGCACTTGGTGCCATGATCTAGTCTTGAGGTCTGTGGTGACGGGTTGGACTTGATGATCTTTGAGGTCTCTTCCAACCCTTGTGATACTGTGATACTGTGACCTCTGGAGATAGAGACCAGCCCCCTGCAAGAGCAGGGCCATAATTTAGTGCATGTCGCACAGGAACGCATCCAGATGGGTTTTGAAAGTGACCTCTGGAGATCGAATCCAACCCCCTGCAAGAGCAGGGCCATAATTTAGTGCATGTCGCACAGGAACACATCCAGATGGGTTCTGAAAGTCTCCAGGGAAGGAGACTCCACAACCTCTCTGGGGAACTTGTTTCATTGCTCCATGACCCTTACAGTGAAGTTCTTCCTCATGCTGAGGTGGAACTTACTGTGCTGGGTTGCATACCCAATGCTCCTTGTCCTGCATTTGGAAATGTGCTTCTTGTTTTCCTTAACGTTTGCCTTTTTTTCCAGATTATCCTGTACACAGTTTTGATGGACGAAAAAGAATGATCCTAAGCACCATCTCGTGGATGGGAGGCAAAAATCCCTTTCTGGGAATTGCTTACATCACTGTTGGGTCCATCTGCTTCTTCTTAGGAGTCGTATTGCTGATCATCCATCACAAATACGGCAACCGAAACACTAGTGCGGACATTCCCAATTAACCCTCCTGCGCTCTGAGAGCAAATGTACTGCATGTGCATCAAGGCCAGTCCAGAATGGACCCAGTTTTGGAAAGACAAATCTCTGCTCCTGTCACTTCTGAGACTGGGTACCTAATTCTTCTCTAAAGCTCGCCTCTCCCATGCTGTGGGTTAACTCCTGCACACGAAGGGTGTACAATTAGCTACGCCGATTGTACCTCTGCCCACCTCAGAAACAGGCTCCTTCTGATTCTTGCCTCTTAACCGGGCAGGCCACACGATGCATATAGCTCCTGTTCCCTTGATGCATCTGCTGCTTGTTCATGTGTTGTGTAACCTCGGTGTGATTCAGTACGTAGAGGTTTTGTGGAGACAGACTGTTAGAAGATGCTGTAAATGGTTAGCTTTCTGCAATTCAGGTGCCTGTTGGAAGGAAAAGTCAAGTCTTAAATGTTTTATTTTCAGTTTGCTGTCTTGTGTGCATGGGCTCTTACATTTCTTGCTGAAATTTTAATATATTTATATAAGTTGTTAAATATATATTTTTTTTTTTCCCTTGTGTCCTACCCACCTCTGTGATGTGAAATTCTTTAAGTGCTGTGTGAATTTCAGCGCTCTGGATTCTTTGTATGTTTCCAATGTCTGGCCAGTAAACGAGCATCTTATGGAGATAACAGAAAACTGATTTGTTAATTATCTGCCTGAGTCCCTTGTAAGGATTGTTCTAAATTGGGAAATGTTTGTTGCAGGTAGAATCTACCTTTTTTTTCCTTTCTGTTTTTGTCTTTGCTTTAAGTCATATCCAATACTAATTCACCCATTGTGTTTGCTGGTTTTGCTGTTTATGAGCAGCTCCAAGCATTGAGAAGAACACAAAACTGGTTTTTTTTTTTTCTGTTCATAAAATTGGGTGAATGCCTTTTTATTGAAGGAGTTTCTTGATTTCCTTGAGGCATATGAGCAGGCTTTGTTGTAAAGGAATTGTCACAGGCTTTGGAGCGAACACCACATCCAATTTTTTGGGGTGTTAACATAGTAGACTCTAGAAAGCATTAAGCTGAGGTGGCAGGACCCTCTTTTCACTGAAATGCAGGTTGAGCTTGCTGTGAAACCTGATTGGGATTGCAGTTAGAGGCCATGTGCAGGTTAGTCTTAAATTACAGAAGGGTTCACTTTTAGGTTCATTAAAAGCTAACTGTAACCTGTAAAAAAGAATACTACTTTTTGGTGAGTTTTTCTTTTCTTTTTTTTTTTTTTTCCTTTTTTTCTTTTGTAGATGATGCACAGAAATTGTAATGTATATGGTGGAGATCACTTTATATGCAACTAGCTTGATAAAGTATTGACTATATAAAAAAGAAAAAAAACACCTAATAAATTCTGCAAACCATTTAATAAGAGAATTTAATTTTGTTCTTGAGACATAATGTGTGTTTCCATCTGAGTGAAAAGACTTAAGTCTCATTAAGTGTGAATGCAGGTGAGGTGAGTTTTGTTTCTAGGGTTACAAAGAGGTTTTTTGTTTATGGGCCAACAGCTTAATCTATAACCAGCTTTTTAAACAACAATTTATCACATAAAGTTCAGTTTTCACTGAGTTATTGAAGTAATCTTTTTAGGGTAGCACATTAACTGTGTTAGTCTCTACAAACTATAGAACGAGGCAATATATGCAGTGTTCCAGCTTTCTGTAACTCCACAGAATTTCTTTACATCATATAGTGTGGCAGCACAGGGCTCTGTACAGTGAAAAGACCTTAAGATTTTATTTACAGCTTTGTATTTATGTTGCTGGAACTATAGGCTGTGAGGGCACTCATCTTTGCATGAGGCAAGGCAGCAAATTCACACAAAGTGTTCATCTGGCTTCTCTCTGCTAGCCCAAAATGCAATGAGTGAATTAGTAAGGGGATGTCTCCCAAGTACTTGTTATTAAAATATTTTGATTTTTAAAGTTTGTCACTTGAAATGCAAATATCTTCTGCTCCATTCATAATGGAGTTCTTTTTTTTAGGTAAGAAATGCTTCTTTTGGGGGCTGTGTTCAAAATTCCAAGTATTGCTTGATTTTTGCCTTAAAAAATGCCTTGCTTCTTTTCTACTTAGCACAACTGTCAGTGCTTCATTCATCTTACTATAGCACACCAAGATGAGAATTGCTGTCTGGCTTTTGCTACAAAGCAGCTTCTTCTCTGAGAGCCTGTAGCAGTAAGTATTCATCAGGCAATATGTCTTCTGGACAGTGTATTGGAGGAGCTTAAAATACTTAGAAAAGTTCAGTTATGGGTACTGCAGCATAAGCAGGTATGGAGGAGGGCCATGAAGTTGGTGAGGGGACTGAAGAGTGTGTCTTAGGAGGAGAGGCTGAGGGAGCCAGGACTGAAGCCTGAAGGAGAGGAGGTTGAGCAGAGGTTTTTTGGTTTTGTTTTTGTTTATTGAAGAGGCTGCTCCTAGCAGTGTGAAACTTGACTCTGAGATAGAAAATATAGTTGCAAAAAAAGGGTTTTTTTTTTGTAGTAGTAAATTTTCCTCAGACCAGCAGAAGCATTTTCGTGTGCCCTATAACTTAGCTCATTGAATCCATTCTGATCACCCTTCTGTGCCTAAATGTAAAGTCTAATCTTACTTGACAGTTCCAGTTAAGACTAAAGTCCATTACGAAATGACCTGATAAGAATTAGCAGTTCCTTGTATGACCTAAGTCTCAAATGAGAAGCTACCTTCCTGTAAGCTTCCACTTCCAAACATGCTCTGCCTGCGTTTGCAAATAAAATGTCATTGTGCATCAGCTGAGTGAGACCTGCTGGTTCAGGAAGGGCTGATGCTGGAAAATTATCTTGCTCATTTCCTGTTGGGAATGAAATAGAGGGGAGTAAAAGCTTAAGTTAATAATTAATGAAGTTAGAATTTCATCTTCTGTTTTTTTTTTTTTTTTTTTTTTTTCCTCACCAGACCTTAAGGACATTGAACTGCTTCCACAGCTGGGTCAAATGATAACTCTGCTGTTTGTGTGATCTTTTTAGCAGGGCTTGCAAACTCTTCTGTTACTGGTTTGAGAGGTAAAACACTTGTTTTTGGTGATGAATATCATTAATATATAGATCAGCAACCCTGTTTTCATTCTGTCTTAAAGCTGTTTAGCAGTAAGCTTTGTTTAACAATTTTATTATTCTTCAGTGCAACACATGCAGAAGTTGTTCCATCCAGTTAGGAAGAAAGCAGCCTGAGTTTGCTTGTGGTGAAATGCCCTCACCCTGAGCCAGCAAGTTGTGACTTGTAACCCATATGCCAAGCTTTGAGTGTGGCCTTTCTGTTGTAAGGTGCATTTGGACAGGCAAGAGCAGGGAAGCTTAAATTGAGACCTATTGGGCAATGGTCCAAACAGCAGAAATCCCACTGTTATAATTTCTTGGAGGATTATGGTCCTTTTATCAGTAAATACAACTGAGTGTATAAAAATCAAAATACAACTATTGTATGTACTCAAGGGATGAAAGACTACAAGAGGAATGAGTGCTTTATAACTTTACCAGTTAGGGCCTTTCATGCAAGGGTTACTTTAATGTGTTAAACTTCCATACAGCCCTTTTCCTGGCAGAATTTTACTCTGTGTCAAATGGATGCTAAAATTTAGACTGGATATTAGAAGAAACATCTTCACTGAAAGGATTCTCAAACACTGCAACAGGCTGCCCAGGCAAGTGGTTGAATCTCTGTCCCTGCAGGTGTTTCAAAGATGTGGAGATGTGGTACTGAGGGACATGGCTGAGCACTAGACTTTATTGACAGAGAATGGTTGGACTTGATCACAGAATGTTAGGGCTTGGAAGGGACCTCTAGAGATCATCCAGTCCAACCCTCCTGCAGAGCAGGATCACCTAAAGTAGGTCACATAGGAATGGATCCAGGTAGGGTTTGCATGTCTTCAGAGGAGGCTCCCCAGCCTCTCTGGGCAGTCTGCTCCATGGCTCCCACACCCTCAGGATGAAAAAGTTTTTCCCTGTGCCTGCATGGAACCTCCTGTGCTCCGGCTTGCACCCCCTGCCCCTTGTCCTGTCACTGGGCATGACTGAGAAGAGCCTGGTTCTGTCCACCTGATGCTTGCCCTTCACATTAAATCCTAAAGGTCCTTTCTGACCCAAACCATTCTCTGATTCTGTGAAATCTGTCTTGCAGGAGTAGTGATGTCTTTTAAGTGTTATTCTGTAACAGCACTGCTTGAGTGTTTCAAAACTATGTTAAACAACACATCCACCTTCCTCTTTTATTACAACACCTCGTGTTTCTCCGTGGCCACATACCTATAAATGCTTCCTCATCTTTGTCTTTTCACCTTCTTTTTGGGGCAGCTCATCAGATGGAGAAGTGCTGTGCTTTTGAAATGCAATCCTTTGTTATTTCCATACTAGATTGAGCACCGATTTGCTGTGTTTGACACACATTATCCACCATGAGGTCTGGCACTGCTGCAAGAGCAGTGCAATGCCAAAACCTGAGTGCACTGCAACTGCAGCAAAGCCAGAAACAGTGTTCCTGATGGTATTGTATTTCAGTGTAAGGTTGAAGCAGGAGAAGATGTAATTATGGGGCTAGATCTGCATTGCAGAAAAAAACACAAGGATTCTATTTACCCTTTCTTAAAGGGTAAATGGAATCTCTCAAATCAAATAGGTTTGCATTTCATACAAATTGGCATTGCTTCAGTCTCATGATATGCTGAGGAAAATAGGATGTGTAATTATATATTGTGGCATCCAGGAAGGTTGTGGATGTCCCCTTCCTGGAGGTGTTCAAGGCCAGGTTGGATGAGGCCTTGAGCACCCTGGTCTAGTGGAAGCTGTCCTTGCCCGTGGCAGGGGAGCTGGAACTGAACTAGATGATCTTTAAGGTCCCTTCCAACCCTAATCATTCTATGTATGTGAAGCCGATGCTAGGGTTTCTTGTTTCACATGCAAAATACTTGGTATCTGTGCTGCTGCTAATGGAGTTTCAGGCAAAGGGCAGATTCTAGGTTTGCTTTTTCTGAGCTGTTGCTGGACAGGGCATGCCACATCTATCTCACGGATCTAAGATCCACTCAGTCTCCTGCTTCCAGCAGTGGCTAAAGAGAATGTCCAGGGAAGTCCATACGAATAGAAGCAGGCTGAGAGCTGGGGTGGTTCAGCCTGGAGGAGACTGAGGGGACATCTCATTGATGCTCGTTCAACAGCTAAAGAGTCCGTGGCAGGAGGACAGAGCCAGAGTCCTCAGTGCTGTCCAGTGACAAGGGGCAATGGACACAAACTGCAGCAGCGGAGGTTCCACGTGAACGTAAGGAAAACATTCACCGAGGGTGGCAGAGCACTGGGCCGGGCTGTCCAGAGAGCCTGCAGACTCCTTGGCTCCGGAACTTTCAAAACCTACCAGGCTCTGTTCCTTTGTGATTTACTCTGGGTGAGCTTCGGAGTTCCCTTCCGATCCCACCACTCTGTACTCTGCCGTTCGCTGTCGCAGAAACCACTGGACCATCCCATCGGGCAGAAACTGACAAGATGCCTGCCTAGCGTGGGGACCAGGCCTGCGCTGTGCCTACTCACCTGTCCCCTCCCGCTGCCTCCCCTCCTGCCTGCCGTCCTTGTTTTGCTGTGGACAGACTGGCGGGAGGGGGAAGAGGGCAGCAGCCTGCCCTGGGAGGCGCTCCCGCTCCGCTCTTGCCCCAGCCCCGCCGCTGCTATCTTCTCCCGCCGCTACCCACAGCCCCGTCAGGCGGCCTGAAGCCGCTGGCTAGGTGGCGCTGTAGGCTCTGAGACGGCGCTCTGGGCACAACCCGAGCTGCCTCTGCGGTACTTCCGGTTGGCGGGAGACGCTGTTTCCGCTTCCGCTTCCTCTGCCCTTGTTACCGGCCGGAGGGGACAGAGAGGACCAAGAGCCGCGATGTGGCGAAACCTGCTGGTGAGGTCGCTCATGCCGGGACGGGTTGAGCCGGGGAGAGCAGTTTGCTGCTGCTATGATTGCTACTGCGTCAGCCCGCCGCGTGGCCACAGGGGCGACGCGGGCAGCTGGGGTTGTCGCGGCCAGGCGGGGGTGGGGGAGCTCCGCTGGGGGCTGTGGCGCCCTCCCGAGTGCTCACCCGCGCTGCGGTGCTCGGGCGCTCGGTGACCTCGCTGCCGTCAGCGTTAAAGCTGCCTGCTGCTGGGAAGGAGGGAAGCGTTACACTGCAGGTCCTGGCCCACTCGCTCCACCGAAAGCTGAACTTTAGTTTCTGTTTTCAGTGGTGCTCAGTGATCGGGCAAGGGGTAGCGGGTGCAAGCTAGGACACAGGAAGTTTCATTTTAAACGCGAGGAGGAACTTTCCTGTGAGGGTGCTGGAGCACTGGAACAGGCTGTCCGGAGAGGTTTTGGAGTCTCCCTCTCTGGACACTTTCAAACCCGCCCGGACACGTTCCTGTGTGAGCTGCTCTGGGTGAACCTACTTTAGCAGGGGGTTGGAATCGATGTTCTCCAGAGGGCTCTTCCGACCTCGTCGGTGAAAGGATGGGAGTTCAATGGCTCTAAGCTACGTTCAGTTTATCACTGTTTTCTAGTGTGTTATGTGTGCCGTTGCCTGCAGGCAGCATCATCCGCATGTTTGCCCTGCGACTGCGTTTTTAGCGAGAGTGATTTTGCGGTCAAGGAGCGATGTTACCGGAGATTGCTGGTAGCATAGAGGTGGAGCTGGTTCATGAGAGGTGACACGTTAGCAAAGGCAGACTTTGCTATCAGAATAATTATAGATCATTGGTTTTGGTGGATTTGCATTTGCTAGCAAGCTTCAAGGTACGATCTGACTACAGAAACACATTCTGGCTTAGAATATAATAAGGTGTCTTTAAACTCTGTGTGTGGGAAGTGCCTTCTTCGGTTTTGTGAAGGTTATCTCCTGTGCTGGTGGCTAGCTGGGAACTGCAGCTGTTACAGAAGATCCTACCTGCTCAAACATGTTTGTCTTATGTGTCGTTATCTCCACCACTACAGTCAGACACAAACAAGATGTGGTCTAGTGCCTGTAGCAGAGGGGTTGGACCTAGATGATCTTTAAGGTCCCTTCCAACCCAAACCATTCTGTGGTAAATGGTGCATAAAACTTAGACACAAAGGGCAGAGGTTGAGATTTCCACCAAAAGGATGCTTAATTATAAGAGTCCTCTAAATCTGTTACATCTTACTGCAAGTAACTAGAAAATTTCTGAGTTTTTCCATTAGACAACCAGACAACAAGTCTCCTTGTGTAGTCTGTTGGAAGATTGTCTGAATTCAGAACCAGTGGGATTTGGTGAAGTTCTGTTTGTTTGTTTGTTCTGCAGCTATTGGTTTCTTTCTGTCCTTTCCACTTCGGTCTCACTTTTAAAAGAAACTGTTTCTATCCAGTGTGGATATACTGAAAAAATGTTACTGTGTTTACACCACTGTTTATCTTTTTTGTTTCAGACTCTTCGCCAGCTTTCCCAGAGGACCATAAGCACTGCTTCACGCAGGCAGCTTGAAAATAGAGTTCCTGAGAAGCAGAAGCTTTTCCAGGTATTGAATGAGCACTGTTAGTACAACCACGTTAGTTCTACAGAGATTGAGAGTGTTCATACATCCATACTTGACTTGTTGACTCTCTAGGGTTTTCATTTTGTACCCTGTGACATAATTTGTATCTGATTTTCTTATGAGTACTCTGAAATGAGATGAGAGAGTGTGTCCTAAGAACAGAGCAAGTGAGAGGGCAGAAGTACAGTGAAAAGTTGAACCTGCAGTCTTACAGCTGTAGCTATAGTTCAGAGATGAGCTATGAGGATATGGTGTTACTGTACTTCTCAGTAATGAAAACAGTCTTCAGGGGTTGGATTCACTCCTAGAAAATTATTCAGTCTGTAGAAATAATTCCTGAAATAACTCTCTCCCTGACTGATGGGGCCCTCTAGTGAGAACTTGTGGTCCTCCAGGTGCCAAAGCACTGGGTATTCCCAATTGGGAGCCATAACCTGGAGCAGTAGCTGCATACTGAGGATAAAGTAGACTGGGCTTCAGTGATGTGAAAGGGAAAAAGTATGTTGGAAGCCCCAGCTTAGTAGTTTTTGTCTCTCATTGCTTTCCTTTCACCTGAAAATGAAAGCCAGTCTTGTTGGGACACTGCCTGTGGAGCATAGCATTCCCTGTGAGCTAAGGGGAGCAGGATGGATGAGGTCAGAGATTCTGTTTCTGCTGGCAGAGATCTCTAGGTGTATCTCTTCACCTTTCATTCCTTTTTTGTGGAGCAGCAAGTAAAGCTGGGCTGGGCTGAGGGTGGCCAGCGTTGGAGCTGGCTTGAATTCCTGGTGTCCAGGAGTTTTACTTCAGGCTGGAGCAGAACAATTTCCTGCATGACACCAGGTGATGGTAGGGACTTCTCCCACTGTAGTTCTCTGTAGCAGGGATTGACTATGCTGGAGATAATGGGAATCTAGGGAATGTAATCCTGTCTTCTGCATCCAAAGGAGCTGGAAACTGGTGTTTAGTGGTGCTTAGACATCTGCCAGTCACTACTTTAGAAATGAATGTGCACATCAATTATTGCAGTCCCCTGACGAGTGGTATCACCTGATACCAATGTGAAAGCATGAGAGAAAGTGGAATCTCGAGAAGATTCAATGTCTTTTGGGATTGGGAAGATAATTTGGGGAAGCAATTCTTGTTCTGGCTAAATTCTAGATACATTAGCACAGTATTGCAATAACTGTGTTTGAAAGGGTTCTTTTTGTCACTCGTTTCCATTAGGAGGACAATGGCATCCCGGTGCATCTTAAAGGTGGCGCGATGGACGTTGTCCTCTACAGATTCACCACGGGCATTTCACTCTTTGGTAAGGCTAATGCTGGGACATGTATGCCTTGGTACAATTTCCAGTGTGCTAAAATTGAAATACATTGGTCTGGGCACAATCTCCAACGTAACAGATGTTTCTTCTGGAAATTAGTTTTGTATTTCCTTCTTTAGAACATGCAAAGTATGTATTGGAGGAAAATTACATTTGGACATACTGTATTTTTTTTTATTTGTGTCTTCTCAAGTTTAGCCTTGCAAATGGCTCTTTTCCCCCACTGATTAATAGTGCTGTAGGCTGAAAAGTCATTCAGAATTCATCTGTGGTGTTAGAGAAAGCTACAACTGCTTAGAAGCTGTCAAGGGTTAGGGCTGGGCCAACCACTTAACAAGTGACAGACTCTCATAGACTCATAGAATGATTTTGACTGGAAATGACCTTTAAGATCATCAAGTCCCAACTATCAGCCCAGCAAGATTCATAGAATGATTTTGGCTGGAAATGACCTTTAAGATCACCAAGTCCAACTATCAGCCCAGCAAGATTCATAGAATGATTTTGGCTGGAAGTGACCTTTAAGATCATCAAGTCCCAACTATCAGGCCAGCAAGATTCATAGAATGATTTTGGCTGGAAATGGCCTTTAAGATCACCAAGTCCCAACTATCAGGCCAGCAAGATTCATGGAATGATTTTGGCTGGAAGTGACCTTTAAGATTATCAAGTGCAACAATGAACCCAACACCACCATGGTCAGACAGTGAGACCATTTTATCAGATCTTTATTTTGAAAAACAAAACACATGCATAAATCATAGAGTCATAGAATGGTTTGGTTTAGAAGGAACCTTTCAAGGTAGTCTTCTCCAATCCCCCTGCAGTAAGCAGGGACATCTTTAACTGCATCAGGTTGCTCAGAGCCCCATCCAACCTGATCTTGAATTCACTCTCTGTTAACCTCTCTTCTTTCCCAAAGAGGGAGAGAAAGGTAATAAAGGAGAGAAACTTATGGATTGGAAAACTACACTTTTTTTTTTCTGCCATTATTTTCATTAAATATACACAAATCCAAGGTAGAACCCAAACCCACTCATGGCAATTGGTCACCATCACCACTTGTGCTGTGGCAGAAGTCCCAGGCTGGCCTCAGTGGCAGAGAGGAGCTGGATTCAGAATCTGTGTTCTGGAATTTGATTCAGGAACTGATGGGTTGGGATCAGAAGCAGAAGAGGCAGAGTTCACCTCAGACAGCAGCCACTGAAGAAGAGCTTGAACCTCGTGATCCCTCAACTTTATACTGAATATGATATATATGGGCTGGAATCCCTTCTTGATCAGTTTAGGGTCACCTGAACTGTTTGCTTCTCCCTGCAGGTGCAGCCTTTCACTCTGTACCTCTAATGTAAGACAAGTTTTTGCAGTGACCTTGGTCTGCACACAACCCTTGGTGCTGACTGGAGTTACCACGACTGGGAACAGACCTTGTGAAAACATGTTGTTAACTACAGAAAGTACAGCTCCTCAGAAGAGGCTGAGCTGAGAAATTAAATCCTTGAACAGAAACAATTCTAACTCCCACCAGGACAAAAACTTACTCTGCCCAGGAGCGAACCGTGCTTACAGCACATGGATACATCACTTTCCTCACTAGCCTGGCTCTGTTTACTGCTAGCTGATGATACTTGATGTGCTGAGGTTTTGCAGATGAAAACCTGCAGAAATAAATGCAGGCTTTATGATGCTGCTTGTATTTAACCTCTGCATTGCTTGTCACATGGTATTGTAATAGCCTCTAACTTGAATATGCTGAGACAATGAATTTACCCTTCAGTTACTTTAAGAACGAGTAGCCATTACGTAATGATCATCTGTGTAGGTTCCACAAACTTCTCTCCCTTTTTTCCCCCACGTTTGTTTATGCAGTCTGAGAGAGTTTTTTTTAAGGACTTTTTTTTTTTTTCCCTCTGAAACACGAATAGCCAAAGCAGTAGCTGAGACCTGACTGTGGAAATGTGTCGTGTCTGCATTGCAGCTGCTTGGTAATATTTCTTCTGGGATCAAGTGGGAAAGGAAAGCTGACTTGAAAGAAAGGCTGTTTACCTTTCTGAACATCTTTTTTCTGTCTCTTCCTTCAGGAGCAGCCTATGTTCTTTACAAGCTGGTTGAAATGTCAATGCCCAAGAAGCAGAATTGATTCCAGGATGTCTCTGTGACTTGCTTCTCTTCCTTCAGTTCCAAGTGGCTGTTATGGTGGTGTTTTGTACTTGGTATAAGTAGCTGCCGTCATGCTTGGGATCGTAATTTAATTGTCACATGTTAACTGCAATCAATAAAGCAGTTCTTAACGTTGAGTTGTGGTGGTCTGGACTGTATCAGCTGTTCTGCATTAGGGTGCTTGTACACTGAGCTGATCAGCATACAAATGTCTGAGTTGTGAACCTCTTTTGTGTTAGTACTTCAGAGTGAGTTAAATGTCCTGAATCCCTGTGAGGAAGTGATGTCTTGTCCTTATTTTAGGAATTTCCTCTCCGGCTTTAGTGGAGTGAATTCAGCTTAATGATACATGATGAGGAATAGATTAAACTTGTGTGGAAATTAATGTTGAGGACTTCTTTTTGCTGTATCTTTGTTCTCAGCTGCTGGAAGTTGACTGTAATACATATGGAAATATGGGAATTCTGTTCCTGATCACCATCCAAAGGTGACAGTTTTACTGTTCATAGAATCTAGATCTGCTCTTCCCTAATTTCAAACCATTCATTCTATCACTGCAGGCCTTTGCAGACAGTTCCTTTCCAGCCTTCTTGTAGGGCCCTCTTCAGGTGCTGGAAGGCTGCTCTAAGATCTGCCTAGAGCTTTCTCTTCTGCAGGCTGAACATTCCCAGCTTCTTCAGCCTGTCCTTCTAGGAGAGGTGTTCCAGTCCCCTGATCATTCTCGTGACCCTCTGGACCCACTCCATCAGGTCCATGTCCTTCCTGTGTTCAGGACTCCAGAGCTGGACTAAGGGCTCCAGGTGAGGTCTTCCCAGAGATAGTGGCACTTGATCTGCTACATCACCTTACTATGTATCTCTTACGATGCAGAGGTGCTAACACTCTCCTTTGTAGCTTCAGGAACTTAGAACTCCACAATTTCATGTAATAGATGTTTTTTCCCCATGTTTTTTTCTCTGCTACAGCTTTGTGAAGCATGATATTTCCTGAAAAGATTTGAAAGCGTGCAAAGACAGTTAGCAAGTGATGGTGTATTTGTTGCCCTGCTTTCTGGGAGAGTTGATATTGGAGCAGAGCTGACATTTCCACTGAGGCCTTCCAAACTCAGGATCATAGAATGGTAAGGTTGGAAGGGACCTTAAAGATCATCTAGTTCCAACCCCCTGCCATAGGCAGGGACACCTCCCACTAGTACAGGTCACTCAAGGCAATAGTTTGAATCATGCCTTAAGCTATGTTATGTGTCCTCAGGAATAACACATTTGAGGAGGGCTCACCTGCTCTTGTTCATTGGCTGTGTGACAGCTCCCCCCCCATCAAAGGACACAACAAATGGTTTGATAGAGGTAATGGTTTGATCATGATCCTCTTTGAAGTCCTCTTTCAGGGGCTGAGGTGGTGGTTATCAGCTTGCTATGATACTGACAACCACAAATGCAAACGGAGGTCTCTTGTTTTCTTGACAAGAAAGATTTGGTTGTGGTTTAGAACTGGGCAGACATATGAAGTAATAACTATCATATATTCATCAGAAAGGCTTTTATCTAAAGTAGCAAGTACTGCCAGTGAAAATGCCTGCTTTATGGAACTGCTTCTGTAAGTGTCTTCAAGCTGCCATGAGAATCGCTTGTAAGCTGAAAGGAGGTGGTAGTGAGGTGGGTGTCAGTTTCTTCTCTCTACCAACAATTGATAGGGCAAGAGAAAATGGCCTCAGGTTGCACCTGGGTTTAGGCTGGCTGTTAGAAGAAACTTCTTCACTGACTGGGTTCTTAACACTGGAAGAAGCTTCCTGAGGAGGTGGTTGAACCTCTATCCCCAGAAGTATTTAAAGGATGTGGTGCTGAGGGTTGTGGTTCAGCACCAGCCTCGCTACTGTTAGATAACGATTGGATTTGATCTTAAAGGTCTTTTCCATCAGAAACAATTCTGTGATTCTACTCCAATGCCTCTTGCTAGCTGTTGCAGTTACTGGGAGAGAAGATGCCTGGGGAAGCAGTGCTAGCTGTGCATTCCTAGTTAGGTTTCATGTTCCCAACAATTTCTGCCTTCATAGCCCCACTGTTAAGTTGCTGCTTTGGGGTTATTGTTGATTCCATAACAAAGATTCTAACCCAAATAAATTCCATCAGAATAATCCTTTTGGTTCTTGGTTTTCTAAGATGCAGAAATGGGCACAAAAATGTAGCTTTCCTCTACAGACCTATTTTAAGCTTGTGGATTAAGCTTGTTTAAGGCTTTTCACTGGAGAACCAGATTACACTTGTTAAACTTGAGACAAGCCTGAGGAGAAGAGCCAGAGTGCTCAGGACTCCTTAAAAAGGAGAGTGGGGGAAAATACCCTTGGGTGGCAGTCTCTCTGCATGGCTGGGTTTGGCCAATGGCCTGAAGGACATCTGGGAAGCAAGGTCTGGCTTATCTGGAGATGAACATTGCTGCCTACAAAAAAGAGAAAGCCTACAGCATGGTGAATGTTATTTCACAGCATGTGAAGGAATTGGTCTGCTCTCTGTGACACTTGCAAGGCTTCTGCTGCTACTGTGTGGCTGGAAGTTGAGGCATAGGAAGTTCCATGGAAATTTTTTCCCTGTGAGGGTGAGAGAACCCTGGAACAGGCTGTCCAGGGGAGTTGTGGAGTCTCCATCTCTGGAGATACTCAAAACCCACCTGGATATGTTCCTGTGTGATCTAGTCTAGGTGATCCTGCTCTGGCAGGGGGGTTGGACTGGATGAGCTTTGGAGGTCCCTTCAACCCCTGACATTCTGTGATTCTGTGAAAATAATCTGTGCATGCTGCTGCAAGACAAATGAGTAGAGAACAGCAATCAGATGAAACATGAACAGTAAATCACCAGTAAACTGCAGCTGGAAGCTACAGGATCCTTTCTGAGACTACAGCTGTACAGACTGTTTTGCTTTCTCCATTGCTGGGTAGCTCAGATCTACCTGCCCTTAAAAGTGTGCCCTAGGCTACGTTTTCTTGGCTGCTGAATATACAGATCCCTTTAGCCCAACACACACACACACACATTTCCTCAGTAAAAGCCTGGGGCCCAATAATTCACCCTATGGCAGCAATAGCTTAACAGATGCTGTGAAAAAGAGTTCAGAAAGTTTCAGAAGTGAAAATGAAACACCAGAGAGATCTCTTAAGTGTGTGATCTTATTTGTACTTTTCTTCCCCACATCCAGGGTGAAACCCACCACTGTTCTATTGCTGCTCACCTTGGCTGTGACTGCTCTGAGCTGTGAGAAAGCAGGATGAATTTTCTTTGGCAGTTTTCATGTTAACCTGTCTTTCCTTACTCTCCCCTTCTTTCCCAATTCTGTTAGATATCAAAGAGTTTGGAGGTTGACCTTCATAGTTGCTAGAGTGAATCAGACTTTCAAAGGCAAAACCCAATCTGATCAACCTGGCATGACCTTAAACAAGGTATTTAGGTGATGAGTAAGTCAGAACCAACCTATCTTTTCGTGTGCATGCTTGTGTGACTGTTTTTTAAGAAATTCCTTTTAATAATAACACCACCTTCTCTAGTCTAACCTGCCTGAGCCTTTCCACTTAATTTTTTTTCAGTACTCTGGCAATTTTGTTGTGAAAGTAATGGCTTGTTGAGAAGCACAGCCTGAAGAGAATGCCTCCCAGTACCTGAAAGGGGGCTGCAAGAGACCCAGGAAGGGACTTTTTGCAAGGCTTTGTAGTGATAGGATGAGAGGGAAATGATTGAAGCTTGAGGAGGGTAGATTTAGGCAGAATGTTAGAAATAAATTCTTTACAGGTTGCCCAGGGAGGTTGTGGCTGCTCCCTCTCTGGAGATGTTGAAGGCCAGGCTGGATGAGGTCTTGAACAACCTGTGCTAGTGGGAGGTGTCCCTGCCTATGGCAGGGGTGTTGGAACTAAATGATCTTTAAGGTCCCTTCCAACCCAATCCGTTCTATGATTTCATGATGCTGTACTTTTTTGGGGGGTGTGAGTGTTCAAATCTTCCAGCTGCAGGTACAGCCTGTGGCAGATGTTTTGGCCATGTATCAATATTTCTCCAGAGTTACTCTTAGTATCCACAGGTTTCCACTAGAGTAACTGACCCTCAGCTTCCCCGAAGTGCACGCAGAGCTAAACCACACTCGTATCTATTCTCTCAAAACCTAACTGGCCAGGATTCCTGTTTGCAAATGTTTTGACAAGCCAAACTGACTCACTGAGGCTTGGGAAACACTTGGGAGAAGGGTGAGAACCCCAGACAGGCAGTGCTGGGTTTAGCTCCTCAGGGAGCTCCAGTGTCCACACAAAGTTCATTCTGCGGACAAAACAGTCACTCCCACTGCATATAGGCTGCTGTGTCCAGAGAAAACTGCCAGTGAGGGATAAATTTGTCCTTTGCTAATGTTTTTTTCCTTTTGAGTTCCCAGTCCACCAATCTTATCTTTCTGAAAGGTAAGGATCTTTCCTTTCCCCTGTCTGATTTATCTGGTGCATGTAATTATCTTTCCTTTCCCTTATTTTCTTGTTATGTTACCAGCATTGGTATTATTTTAATGGTGAAGTTACCTCTGCCTTATCTTGTTGGGTTTTTACTGGCTGCAGGAAAGGCCAGATGCTGTCTGGCAGGCATGGAAATAAACTGGATGGGGTCAATCAGGTAATATCCAGTAATATTTAAGCTTTACATGTGTCAGTGCGTGGAAGGAGCTGTAACAGAAAAGATCACAGGGAGCCTGGAGGTTTAGAGTTACCTAAATGAAGGCTTTCTAAACAGAATTGTTGCAAGCTAAGTATGAAAAAGCACCAGGTCACAGTATTGCTTTAGAAGTGTCTTGCAGCACAGATGCCCTCTTTCCTCTGTGAGCAACACACACTTGACTGCTAACAGAGGTGTGAAATAGGAGTAGAGTGTCCTGTGGTACACCAGGCTAATAAAATGGGAGGTATCTTCAGTGTTAGAGGTGTGTGGAGGAGTAACTCTCTTCTTTGAGGCTGGCTGTGAAGTTCACCTGGAGATGCATTTCACTGCGGTTCCATCAGGACACAGCAGCAGGATGTTTTTAACTTGGAAAGAACAGGAAGATGTTCAACTGAGATGCTTTAGATGTGCTAATCTAAGAACCTTTCAGTTGCCACAAGCATCCAGAAACAACTGTCAGTTTCTTTGGCTTACAAATGTTGTAGAAGACTTCTCAGGGCCAAAAGAGGCATCAGTTTGTTTGCCTAGTTGTGAAAGAGCAGCAAAATAATGGCAAAGTTGTAGTTGGCTGTCTTTCACTCTCCACAGTTTTCCCTTTTAACTAAGGACACTGGGACATGTCAGGTCCTGAAGTATCTGATCTGCTCCAAGTGTTCTTACTCCCCAGTTAGGATTCCTCTAAGAGTTTCTATGCAAATCCCCTCATGTCATTTTCATCCATGTGACTGCAGCTTTCTGCATAGATAATTCAGAGATGCTTTGGGGTATTAAAGGGACTGAGAGAGATTTAGTGCTGCTGGAGTACCTGATCTGCCCCAAGTGTTCTTACTCCCAAGTTAAGATTCTTCCAAGAGTTCCTATGCAAATCTCCTGGTGTTATTTTCACCCATGTGATTGCAGCTTTATTCAGAGATGGTCTGGGGAATTAAAGGGACAGAGGGAGATTTAGTGCTGCTAGAACTTCTCTCACCTGCAGAGACTGCTTGTTCCAAGGAACTGTGAGCAGCTTCTGTTCCTGCAGGGGTGCAAGGAGGAGCTTGTGATTCCATCAGGACCTTTAAAATACCACTGTGTTCTTTAACTAATTGAGTTATTTAATATCAAAGTGGTTCCACCATTGTTTCATCTTAACATGAGCACTTACTCTGGATAACTAATGCTCTGGGACTTTGTAGAGGAGGGGGTGATTAATTAATGAAAGATGATATTTAAAGATTACTATTGTTTATCAATATTCAGAACTTTTGCCACCCCAATCACTAATAATAATCAGTTCTTCCCATGGGTCATGGAATCTTTATAGAGGTAATAACAGGATCTAGAAATAACCAGTAATAATATATAGCATTAATGGAACTGGATTGAATCATAGACTCATAGAATGGTAAGGTTGGAAGGGACCTCAAGGATCATCCAGTTCCAACCCCCTGCCAGAGGCAGGGACACCTCCCACTAGTACAGGTTACTCAAGGCCTCATCCAATCTGGCCTTGAACACCTCCAGGGAGGGAGCAGCCACAACCTCCCTGGGCAACCTGTGCCAGTGTCTCACCACCCTCACTGTAAAGAACTTCCTCCTAACATCCAGTCTAAATCTCCCCTCTGCCAGCTTAAACCCATTGCCCCTTGTCCTGTCGTTGCAGGACCTTGTAAATAATCCTTCCCCAGCCTTCCTGTAGGCCCCCTTCAGATACTGGAAGAGAAGGTTGCTGCGGTCAGTACTCTGCTTGCTCATTAGATGGACTCAAGGAGCTCCTTTCTGCTTATGGCAGAAGGCAATTAGTGATTACAAGAGGCTTGAAGTATTTACTCACTAAATGTTATCAGACAGCACCCAAAGCATGTGGAGTAACCCTCCCTGCTTGTTTAA
>VWZE01009117.1:172400-201439 GCA_013396675.1 Eubucco bourcierii | reverse complement strand
TTGTGGGTTTTTTTTTTTTGGGGTTTTGTTGTTGTTTTGGTTTTTAGAACAAATTTAAAAAAAAAAAAAGTCACTGGAGTCAGTAGCAAACAGATTTCTCCAGAGAGGAATATGTTATAACAAATCAGTACCATGCCAAAACTCAAGACATGTTCAATAAACTGGGGTGGCTAAAAGCTAACAGAGTAGCAGGGCCAGCTGGAAAGCATCCCAGAGAGCAGAAGAAAGGGCATGTGAGAGGACACATTTTAACAGCTTCCTCTGAAGCCTCTCTGCAGGCTGTGGAAGTGTTGATGATGCACTGAACTCCCAACAGGTGAAAGAGGCTGTCAGCAGAGAGGGTAGGAGCTTTCAAGTAACCTTTAAACATAGGAACAAAACCCAGTGGTTTTCTGTTTACACAACTGAGTGCTTCTGATACACTGAAGCACAGGGCAACATCTATTTATAATCCAAATAAATCTCACGCTCTGGTATTTGGAACAGTCAGCATTCAACATTTTGGGAAGGAGCAGCCACAAGGCTGCATTAAGAAAGGACAATTTAATCTGCATTGTTTTGCTCTCCATGCTATCCCCTTTAGTCAGTAGCTAATTGTCAACTGTGCAAAAGAAACTAATTTCTTTTTTTATGGTTAGTTCATGTGCAGTTCACAAAGGCCCTGACAGGTGATACCCAGGCAGTGCTTTTAATGCCTGCAAGATAAGCTCTTGCCAGACTCTTGTTCATAGATTCATAGAGTGGTTTAGGTTGGAAGGGACCTTAAAGATCATCTAGGTCCAGTGCCCCTGCCATGGGCAGGAACACCTCCCGCTAGACCAGGTTGCTCAAGGTCTCATCCAACCCAGCCTTGAACACCTCTGGGAGGGGATGTCCACAACCTTCCTGGGCGACCTGTTCCTCACCACCCTCGTTGTAAAGAATTTCTTTCTAATCTCCAGTCTAAATCTCCCCTCCTCAGGCTTCAATCCATTTCCCCTCATCCTACCACTACAAGCTCTTGTAAAAAGTCCCTTCCTGGCTTTCTTGTGGGGACCTTCCAGATACTGGAAGGGCACTGTAAGGTCTCTCTGAAGCCTTCTTTTCTCCAGGCTGAGTAGCCCTAACAGTCTCAACCTGGAGATAAGCAGAGGTTCTTCAGCCCTCTGATCATCATCATAGCTTTCCTCTGGACCTGCTGTAGCAGCCTCATGGCTCTCTTATACTGGGGACACCAGAACTGGAGGCAGTGCTCCAGGTGGGCTCTCACAAGAGATGAGTGGCAGAATCACTTCCCTTGTCCTACTGCTCTCACTGCTTTTGATGCAGCCCAGCACAGGGTTGTCTTCTGGGCTGCAAGCACACATTGCCAGCTCATGTTGAGTTTATCATTGGCTGTCACCCACAGACCCTTCTCCTTCAGACTGCTCTCAAGACACTCCTCGCCCAGTGAATGTTTCTGCTTGTTCTACAGCAGCTCAAGATTTCCATCTGTCCCTCAACACCTGTGATAGGTGACATGCAGATGAGAGCCACGTAGGTCTCATGTAAGTATGTACAACCTGGGCTATCTTCCTGATATCTACTCTAAATCTTCTCTCTTCCAGCTTCAATCCATTTCCCCTCGTCCTATCACCGCGAGCCCTTTTAAAAGGCCTTCCCCAGCTTTCTTGCAGACTCAACATTCTGCAAGTAGCAGCTTGCAGCTAGTGATTTTCAGAAGTGTTTTGATGTTTTAAAATTATATGTTTCCCCAGTGGATCATCATTCTTTCACTGGGGACACCTCAGCCACATGGAGAAGAGGAATGCTCAGACTTGTATCCACAAGTCTCTGTGGCTAGACCCATTGCTGTGACAGGAACGGTCGCATTAAGACATAATGTGATCCCTGACAAACGTACAGAGTCACTGTCCTCAGGTAATTTCTTTTCTTGTCCTCTTCCATCAAGCAAGATTTGTGCTGGCTTCACTGGGGAATGCTCCCTGAACAGTTCAGGATTCTGTTGTGAAATAATGAACCAGCTTCTTTATAACAAAACGATTTGGGAAGGTTTTAATATAAAGTGTGTATGTGAATACATACATATATACATACACACACATATACATGTGTGTGTGTATATGGCACTAGAAGATCATTGCACCTCATCCTTCCCCAATTTTAGTGATAAATAGCTGATATCTCTTAAAAATTGCTGCCTACAAATTAATTGGCTTTTGTAAGCCTCCCAGATCTCATTAAAAGCCCAGCTCCTTTCTATTTATACCTCTGTTTTTTTGAACCATTTATTTACTTTTCCAGTTCTACTTATCTGGAACCACAATCATTTCTTTCTGAGCATTAGATGCTGGGAAAAATCAGTCAGATAAATTAAAACAATAAATAGTTGCTAAGGAAAACATACCTGGTGAGGTAGATAATTATTTTGTGGCTGTGCTGTTCCCCAGGGATGCTGCTTCCATAGTTCCATTAAATGAGCAGATCTCAGAACCAGCCTGCTCTAAGCACTGCTAATATAAGAAACTTTCCTCATTGAGAGAGGTCAGACTAGTGCAGCTCTCTGAGTATCAGCTCTGAAATGAAATTAGCCACACAAATAAACACCAGACTGAGTTCTTCTCATGCCGTTGATTGGCAATCTCTCAGAGATGGCAGGGGCTGGAGGAAGAGATTTGCTGTATTTTGTCCTTCTGCATTTTATTGCAGACATAACACTGGGCAATACTAACTTTAATAAAGAATTAAAAAAAACCCCCAAACCCAACACTGGAAGGGCTGTCCTTTGTGTTGTAAGGAACAAATGAGTTTCCTAAATCACTGTACTAAGACAATGTTTAATGCAGATACACTGTAGTGACAAATGCAGTGACAGACTGAGCAGCCAAGTCCATCCAAGGTAGATGTAGGTAAGTTGCTGGCTAGCAGCAGTTTTCCCTGTTGTATGATAACACTTAGTGATGAGTTTGTTGTTTAATGTTCAAAGAGCTGACATCTTTTTTCTGATTCTCCCTCTGTGCAAAACAGATACTCAAGTATGCATGAACAAGGCATTTACCATATTCATGTGTAAAGCAGATGCAACCAAGTGTCAGGAAGCCACAGAGGCCAAATCATGGAGATGATATTCAAGGTTTACAGCACTGCAGTGCAGAACATTCTGATTTATCCTGCCCTGGCAATGCAACCTGAGGAAACAACAACAAGTTACTCTAGACCCAAAAGCATCTCAAAATTTCTATGGAATGTTTGGTTCTCTGCAATATTGCTATCACATACTTACACCAGAAACTGTCAGTATCATTTAAAGTATAAAGATTAATTATTTGATTTTAAAAAAAATAAAAAAGTTACTGTATCAATTTATTCAGCTTAGATAGCAAAGACAATGGCCGAGCTAGCTTGCGTGGTCTTAGTGTGTTTAATGCTTGTCTAAGAAACAAGCAGACAGGAGAGTGTTAGTAAATGTTTATGCATTTCAGAAATGCCTTCTGCATCACACTGCTGTGTACTCAGACTGAGAATGTACATAGCAACGGAGCTGATCAAAAACAACCCAACTGCTGGGATGTATGGAAGCATACACTCGAAATTTGTTGGGGTATTTGACGTGCAAAAGATCTTAGGAGGCACATAGTTAGAATGGTTAGAACACAGAGTTAAAGATAAGAATGAAATGCTGCTGCTCTTGGAGGCAGGGAATTGTTTACTCTTGCTACTTCTGAGTCTCATTTCACAGCAAGCAATGAAGCCAAGCTGGCCAGCTGAGAGGAATGGGAGGTAGTCCCCTCGGCAGGTCTGTCAGGGACACTCTAGGAGATCCCTGCACCTCTGAGACTCATTAGTTTCATTCTTTTTCAAATCCAGTTGTAGATAAAGTACAAAATAATTGTGCTTTATCTAATCAACATGGATAATTGTTCTGAGTGGTTTAACTTTTTAATATAATACAGATTTTTTTCACCCCCATCCCCATTATTGGCATGAAGTGATTGACTGTCAGCCGTCAGAAAGCCAACCAGATCCTGGGCTCCACCAGGAGAAGTGTGGCCAGCAGGTGGAGGGAGGTGATTCTCCCCCTCTGCTCTGGTGAGACCCCACCTGGAGTACTGCATCCAGTTCTGGAGCCATTGTTACAAGAGGGATGTGGACATGCTGGAGCACGTCCAGAGAAGAGCTACGGCGATGTTCAGAGGGCTGCAGCTGCTCCGCTATGAGAGACTGAAAGAGTTGGGACTGTTCAGTCCGCAGAAGAGGAGGCTCCTAAGTGACCTTCTTGTGGCCTTTCAGTACATGAAGGGGGCCTACAAAAAAGCTGGGGAGGGCTCTCAGGTAGTGACAGGACTAGGGAGAATGGAGCAAAGCTGGAGGTGGGTAGACTTGGACTGGATGCAAGGAGGAAGTTCTGCATGAGAGTGGTGAGAGCCTGGAAGGGGTTGCCCAGGGAGGTGGTTGAGGCCCCATCCCTGGAGGTGTTTAGGGCCAGGCTGGATGGGGATTTAGCCAGCCTGATCTAGGGTAGGGTGTCCCTACCCATGGCAGGGAGGTTGGAACTAGATGATCCTTGTGGTCCCTTCCAACCCTGACTGATTCTATGACAAAATCTCAGTTATCCTATGATGAGAAATCACAGAATGTTAGACGTTGGAAGGCACCTCCAGAGACCATCAAGTCCAACCTCCCTGCCAAAAGCAGGATCACTTAGGGTAGTCTGCACAGGAATGCATCCAGATGGGGTTTTGAAATTCTCCAGAGAAGGAGACTCCACAACCTCTCTGGGCAGCCTGCTCCAGCGTTCCACCACTCTCACTGTAAAGAAGTTTCTCCTCATGTTGAGGTGAAACCTTCTGTGTTCAAGTTTGTATCCATTGTTCTTTGTTGTGTTACTGCACACCACCAAAAAGAGCTTGCCCCCCTCCACCTTACACCCACCCCTCAGATATTTATAGACATTGATCAGATCCCCTCTCAGCCTTCTCATCTCAAGACTGAACAGCCCCAGTTCTTTGTGAAAAAAATCCCAGAAGCCATGAAAATACCTCACCTACATCAACTCAGTTCCTGTGCAAGAGTGTTTAATTGTGTAATCCTTGATATCCATTCTTCTGAAACTACTGCTCACACCACATTTGTTACTGCTCTTCATGGTGAGTTTATTTGGGAATGTAAATAAAAAAAATTCAAAGAAGCCTTGTGTCTTAAAAATATTGCTTTGCATATCAGATATGAAGACATTAAATGCCTCGTGTCAAAGTGCCTTAAGAGAAAAATCCAACTCAGCAGCTGGGCAAAAGGGTTAATAGGTCAGGAGTATTTGCAAGTTTATCAGCAGAGGAGATGTTGATTTTGGAAAGTGAGTTTTATCAGCACCAGACAGCTGAAGCTGTGCCCTGTCCCTAGGAGTGGCTGACTCACTTCCAAAGTGTCTGGAAATGTCAGTGCATGTCTTCTGGTTATCACTTTCTTTTCAGCATTTGGGTTCTCATGAGGATAGCTGCTCTGTTACAGAAAGGAAGGCAACCTCAGCTCGGTTCTGGAGAAACAAGGCTTCCTGTCAACACGCCACGGAGTCCTAGAATGGTTTGGGTTGGAAGAGACCTTTAAAGGTCATCTAGTCCAACCCCCTCTCTGCGATGAGTAGGGACGTCTTCAACTCCATCAGTTTGCTCAGATGTGCAAATAACCTGACCTGGTATGTTTCCTGGGATGGGCATCTAACACCTGGCTCGGTGTTTCACCATCTGCACCGTAACAAATTTCTTCCTTATTTCCAGTCTAAATCTCCCCTCTTTTACTTTAAAACTATGCCCTTGATGTCCCAATCTTGCCGAAAGGTGCACAGGAGCTATCTTTCTCTAAAGTGTTCATCTCCACTGCCAGGCACTTCCAGCCTGGCTGGAACTGGTGCTGATTGCTCTGCAGCTCACGTCTGTGCACGAAGCCGTCATGGGGCCGTGCGACACTGCCATTTCCCGACCTCTCCGAACAGGACGTCCTGAGCTCCCCACGGAGGGCTCGCATCCATCTCCCTCTCTCCATCTGCCTTTTCCTTCTCATCCCTTCCCGCAGGAAGTCTCTTTCCCGCAGCAGCGGCCCGAGGTGCCCCGCGGAAGCCTTGGCGGGGCGATGGTCGCTCGGCCGCTGCTGCCTTTCCGCCGCCACCGGGGGGCGCGCGTGTCCCGCGGATGGCACCTCCGTGGCGCTGCCGGGCCGAGGCGCGAGGGAGCGCGGCCGTAGAGCACCCGGGGCTTGCCCTCCCCGTCTGCCCCCGCTGCTCGCCCTACTCTGCTGCCCGGCCCGAGTCTGCAGACCCGTTCCGAGGGGCGGGAAGCCACCCGCTCCCTGGGGACGGCGACATCTGTATGTTAGCCTGAAGAAGGCTGTTCCGACAGCGTTACCGCCGGCGGCATCTCCCCGCGACTGTGGGAGTAGAACCCCGCTGCGACGTGGAGCCCGCAGCTGCTCTGGGGCAAGGGCGGAACCCCTCTAAGCCCTGCATGGCCCCCGTCTGGGCTACGTCTAGGACAGTGTGTCCTGCCGTGTCACCTTCTGGGCACGGCGCGCTCCCAGGAGCAAGCGAGGAGAGACCCCGGTGGAGCCTCCCGCCCGGCTGGCTATCTGGTTTTGGAAGGTGCGCTTTTGGCAAAGGCACATGGCTGCAAATAGGGGCCACGGGAGGGGGCCTCGCCCACAGGCCTGAGAGGCCGCGCGCCCCAGCCCCTCAGCTTGGGGAGCTGCGTCAGCTCAGCTGCAGGCGGCACCGGGCACCGGCGGCGCTTTGTGCCCGGAGCAAACACCTCTGCGAGGAGGGGGATGGTTTGATGTATGTAGGCTGCACTGGGTGGAGACCAGACACACCTGAATCGTGTCAAAACGACTGTAATCTCTTTGCCTCGAGGCTCCCGGCCGTCCCACCGGGGTGCCAGCGCTTCTCTGCAAGGTTGTCCCGGGGATCAGCCGCGACCCCGAGAGGAGGGCCCTCAGAGGGAGGGGGAAGGTGACTGCGTGGAAACCCTCGCATGGGGACACCCTGCTCACCGGCATGCCCGGCGATTCAGTTTTTCCACTGGCCCTCCCGTGTCCCCTCCCCGGTTTGGGAAGCTGAGGGGAGGGAGGGGGCGGCGGGCCGGGTCCCTGCCCCTGGGCTCGCTGCCGCGGCGGCTGTCCGCCTCATGCCGCAGGAATGCGCGGAGGTATGCGCCAGTTTCCCGAAGTGGATCCCCTTCTTTGCTGGAGCAGAGTAGCGCATATATCACCCGGTGGCAGCAGTCCACCTTCCCTGCAGTTTCGTAACCGCTTACGAGGGTAAATTGAGAGTTGGGAACAGCCCTCTATTAAGTAGCAGATTGAGAAGAGGCTCTTCCCACTTGGAGAAGGCAAGTCTTCCCAGACGGACCCCTCGCACCGGGAGCTACAGTAATCGAGGCGGCTCCTCTGCGCTCAGCTATTGCCGCTGCTTCTGCTCCTCCTTCGCCAGCGCTGCTACTTGCTGCTCCCTCCACAAGGTGCCCCCGGAGCTTCATCCTTTCTCCTCCTCCCTTTATCCAGGTCCGACGGCTGCAGCTGGAGGAGCTGCCGCAGGAGCTGCCCCCGTCACCGACCCCTGCACCCTGCAGCCACCTCTGAAGGTCTGTGTCCGCGCAGGAGCGGGGATCCCCTGCCCTTCCCTCGGACGGCCCCCGTTGCCTGTCCCTAGGCATCACGCACGCAGCCCCTTCTGATGCACTTGAGGCTGACATTAGCAGCGCTGGGCTGAAGGCTGACGCGGGGAAGGAGAAGGAGCTTGTCTGTGTCAGTGGGTGCGTTAGGCATGTCGGAGCCGGCTCGCAGCCGTGAGGCCGAAAGGGCGGAGGAGAGAGAGGAGCGGGGCAGCGCACCCCGAGGGCTGCCGGCTGCCAGGCCCCGGAGAAGGCACGGCGGAGCCCGGCGGGCTGCCGGCCCTGGGTACCGGCCCAGAGGACGGTGCCTAGGCAGAAATGCAGGGGGAGGCGGCGGTGTCCCGGCCCCTGTGGCGGTGTCCGGGTCCCTGTGGCAGTGTCCCGGCCAGAAGATCCCGCTGTCAGCGCTCAGGATGCCCGCGGGCACGCTACCGCTGAGGCTTTGGCAGGAGCTCTCGCTTCCCTCCCTTGGGCGTGCAGCTGCTGGTGATGCTTGCTCTTGTTTCTAGTTTTTTCAGCCTCTGATAGTGGTTTTTTCTTGTGCTTTATTCATTTGCTTTTTCGTTAAGATTTTTTTTTTTTTTTTTTTTTTCATCTTGGAAGTGGTAAATGTCATGCACGGTGTGGTTTGGAAATGTTTTGGCTAAGTTTGTGTAGATGGAATTAGCGTGAGATTGGATTGGCACTGGTGAAAGAGTAGTTTGGTTTGGGTTTTTTTGAAAGTGTGGTCTCCAAAGATCAATGGGAAAACGTTTAGTCTTGATGAAAAGTCTGCTTGTGTCCCTGCTGAGCTAGTGAGAGGACCTTCCAGGCTTTGTTTCACACGCCCAAGTTTGCAAGAAGGAAACAAAATGTTTCTAGTTGGGCAAATGAATGATTTGGCTGAGACATTTTGTTTCATAAAAGAAAAATGTGCATCAGGAATGGTAGACCTGCAGCAGTAGTGAACCCAATAGATGCCTTTGAGAGATGATGAATTTATTTTGCTCTTCAAAAGGATCAAAAGATGGCACTCCAAGCCCACACCATATTTCCAGGAGGACAGTCGATTTGCGCTGGTTTTAGGCAATCTTTATAGCTCCTGCAAAATGTGGTAGATGTGCTTGGGGACAGCCATTTCCCGTGCAGAGCAGCAGTGTGACTTTGGAGCTTTCAAGACTGTTTAATGTTAACCTTGGTCTTGTGCTAGTGTCAGGGAGTCGTTATAGTCAATATTACTCTTCTGCTTATGCGCTGGAGAAACCATTGGACTTTAAACCATTGCTTAGTTTTTCTTCAGGTTCTTGGTAGTTCTGTGTGCAGTGAGGGAACTTGGCTAAAGCAGGGATATACAGCAGCCCAGGAAGAAGCCTGTTAACTTCAGTATGAGTAACTGGGAAATTCCTGGATCTCTGTAGCACCTACCCACAAAATGTACCTTGCTGTTTAGCTCTCTAGATGGCAAAAGAATATAATTTTCCTCTTTGGCTGTTTCTGCAGGGTAATGATTTATGTATTTTTCTTTTGTTTTGCTCTTGGCATCTTCCTGATGGAAATCTGTTGCCTAGTTGCTTTTGGAATTATCTTCCCTCCAGCCTAACTATGATATATGATGAATTTATGACTTATTTGAATAAATTACCCCTCCCCTACTTCCTAAGATAGGAAAATTCAGACTTTGGAAACAGTTATAAGCATTTGCAGTGGATACTGTTCATATTTAACCTTTACTTAGACAAGGAAATAATGTGGAAGTTTTGCTGGAGGATTTGGGGAGTAATTTGATGTGACCTAGAGCACAGAGTTATGAAGGTATAGCTACTTGCAATTAGGAACCACTAATTTACCCTAATCCCACCTCTTTTGCTAGACAGCCTGCAGTGACTGTGAGACTCTTTTGCCTGTCTGCTTTTTATAGTGTGTTTTAAATCTATTTTCTCTCAGGACGTGTAAATGAATTATCAGATGTTGAAACATCATGGCTAGACAGACGTGTCAGGTTTCAGCTGTGTGTTACATACACTTCTGTATAATCTATTTCAGAACTTCAAGAAATGAAGAATAGCATAGTCGTAGGCAGAACCCCTTAGGAAAAAAAAAAAAAAGTTTTATTACAGTTTCCAAACTGCTTCGAGACCACTAAACCCCAGCTAACTAAGTGCTTCAACAGTTATGAAAAAGGAGCCGAATAAAATCCCCAGCTGAAAGAGACATTTAGTTAATCCAAGGCAGGAATGACCTCTGAGTTAGCTATCATCACACTGAGCGATGAAGTCATGGAGCTCCCTCCTGGCTCCTGCCTGCGCGGAGGCATGGGTCTTCTCCGCGGTTCCCCGGCCAGGTTAAAGCCACGTGTGCTTACCGTGATTGGAAAGGGTTCAGCAACAAAAGGCACATTATTTCGAGACCTCACTCTCCAGTTAGTCATGCAGATCTGTCATCGTCTTGGGTGGATTTCAAGTCTAGAGATTTCAACCTAGTCCCCTGGGTGGGCGCTGGGGATAAGAGAACAAAGTCAAATCCACGGNTTTTTTTTTTTTTTTTTTTTTTTTTTTTTTCCCATGAATACACCCACGCAGTCCTCTAATCCACGCGTATCGTTTCCTTCTCCTGTCTCCCTTCTCCCCCTTCCCTCTCCATCACTGCAGATTCATTCATGTTGTTGTGATCTGAAAGGGCAGAAATGAAGACAGCGCTGTGCTCGGCAGTTGCTGCTCTGTGTGCAGCCGCCCTCCTCTCCTCCATCGAGGCTGAAGGTAACCTTCCCCTCCCAGCCCTCTTACCCCCAGTCCCCTGCTAACCAACAAACCTCCCAACCAGCCTTGAGCTACCGGCTCTCTCCCTCTCCATTTTTGAGTGTGACTGCTTCACCTTCTCTCTTTCTCTCCTTCAGAGAAACGCCTCTCCTTCCTTGCCCAGCTCCTTCTGTGCTCTGTTTCTCCCGGCTAGTCAGCCTGTCCGTAGCTCCCTCTCTGTCTCTCTGGTGTGCTGTCCACACCGCCCTACAGGCAGGATGCGGGCTGACTGGCGTGGCCGCCCGGGCACAGCGCCCCGAGGAGCCCACGGCCACCGCCGCAGCTGGCGGGCAGCCCGGCATGGCCGGGACCTGCGGTGCTGCCCCGCTGACCGACCAAGAATGGCTTGGCTGTGTGCCCTAGAGTCTCGTTTAGTTTTGTTGAGAAAGCAAACGAACAACCCGCAGATTGGAAATAAAACGCTCCAACAGAGTCTGGCTCTCTGCGCCTGTGTGTTTTGTGGCGGCCGGACCCCTCGCCTCTGCCCTGCCAGCCCCTGGCACACCAGCCTCCTCCGCTCAGCCAGGCGACCCCCGGCTGAGCTCTGGGGTGGCTGCACCCTCCCTCGGGAACCCTTTGGTCTCTGTGGTGGATATGACATAGGAGGTGTCGCTGGGGAGATGCTACCGTGGCAGGGTGTCTGTGCCTGAGTCGACGCTTGCTGCTTTGGGTTCAAGGTTCTGACATCCACTTGGTGCTGTCACTTTCAAAGAGCCGTTTCTTCTTGTCTTTGCAGGGCCCTGACCCAATCTCTCTGGAGGTTGAGGTCCCTGTCAGCCAGTGGCTGTGTCCTGCCCGCAGCTGCAGGGATAAAAGCCTGGGGAGACCCATAGTGCTTGCCACACTCGCTACATTGTGGCTCAAAATGACTGAGCCCTGGTACATTTGTCTCTCTGGTGGATTGACAACAGGTATAGGTGCAAGCTTCCCTGTCACCCTCTGTGCTAGCTGCAGGGCTTTGATCGCAGTAACCATACTTCTGCCAACAGTGAGTGCAGGGCTAAATAGAGATGCTGATGGTGATGGACTGAAATGACTCTATCTGACCTCCAGGAGCTGATGTAGAGTGGACCAAACCATTGAGTGTGAACTCCTCCAGATTTATTGGAAGAAAACAGAAGCCAGTGTCGATAAGCCATTGGGTTTGGGTTTTTTTACCCTTCCTTCTCATTCTGTATGGAAGTGAAACAAATTCTCTAATGTGGTCTGCTGCTTGCCCCTGTGTCTGGACCTCATTGCCTTGGCTGATGGCTGCTAAAAGCACAGTGGATCAGAAATGTCTCTGGGCTGTTGCCCCCCTCCATGGCAGTGCTTGCTTGGAGCATGCAGGTGTAAATTACAGTGGCTTACTGGAAAAAGATGACATTTCTGCCAAGAGTCCAACATCTGGTCACCCTAGGAGACAAGCAGCCTGCCGCCTCCTCGCTTTGCATAGTTGTTGGCTGAGGAACCAGAGAAGGTCATTTGAAGTCATTTCAGAGTTGCATTTGAAATGCAGGACCTCCATGCCAGAGAAAGCAGAGAAAGTGCACAGTTCTGATGGAGGGATTGGATGTATTTGTGTGTTGTCCCCCAGCTCAGGAGGGAGCTCACTTGAAGTTGAAGTCATGTTGCAGTTGTCCTTCACCACTACTGCATGTATGGAGTATGTTCTTTTGAAATGTCAGTGAAGGTGTTTTACTTAGCTATAGTGTGGACTAAACCAGTCATGGCTTGGGAACTGTTAAAGAAAGCTACAAAAATATGTTAGTAGAAGCACATTTTTTAGAGTGAAACTAAACACATTACCAGACAAACCGGCCAAGCCTGTTCAGATCTTGTGTTGGAAGATGCACCAGTTGTAAGAAAAAGAGTAGACAAAGCCTGATTTCTTGAGTTTTACAGTGCTCCTGGACAAACTTGCATTAGTCTACCTTCAGAGATGGAGTGTTCAGGTTTCTGTGAGAAATGTCTCATGGCTGTGGAGTTTTGAAGTGAGAGAAGAAAAGTGTCTCAAGTAGGAAGTGTGGTGAGAAACGGTGGTGCTGAAAATGGGAAGTTCAAAGCTAGGAATGCCTCAAGACTTGCTCTCACAGAGCCTTTTTGTAGTGTGGTTTTTTTTTGTGTCATCCTTCTGCACTGTGTTAATTTTATGATTCAGTTTTGCATTATCTTGTAAATTGCACATTGGATATGACTTGCTTTAGCTCTGGTGTGCTTACAACATAAATCCCATCTGCTGAACTGGCTTTCTCTTGTCCTTTAGCCTATTTTTCCATCTTTCATATTTCATTGTGGCAAAGCTCTTCCCACACCAGTCGGTCCTCTCTCTTTTGTTGTTGATTTTGTCTCTGGATTGGTTTGTTTGTTCCTTTGTCTCTCTGTGTAGTATTCACAAGAGGTGCAGTTGAATTTCCGTTCCCTCAGGTGTGAGTAGACACCTGATGGGATGAAAAAATGAGAGGAGGATAGGGAATAGGTAAAGATTGTTGATACAGGGTTGAAAGACGGAGTGGAAGCAGAGGGAAGGAAATGCTTAGCTCTATATTTCTGCCTTTCTTTGGCTTTCATTTTTTAGTCTCCCCTGGGAGTAGATCTGGTGTTTACCCAATACTGCTGTTTGTAAATTCCTACGTCTTCCAAGATGAAACTGATTCTTCACCAGCATCACAGCTGCTCTGCGAGTCCTTCGTGAGAGCTGTGCTCTGTTGCTGTTGGCAAGGCAGTGAGCAGCAGCAATGGTGTTTGAGCTTTCCTGCAGAGTTTGAGCTTCCTCCCCCTGAGCAATGCAGGGGCTTCTAGCTGGATGCTCCCTGTAGCAGCAGAGGGGGTAAAACCAACATATAGTCTAAATGCATTCATGGCATTTCACTGGGGAAGCTGCCTGTTTAATCTGGCCAAGGAAGCAAATCCGTCTTCGTGCTTGGCGTCTTTGCTCTTGCACAGTGCAACCCTTCTCGTTTTATTTTGCAACTCTTCTGACATCCCTCAACTTAAGCTCCGTGTGCATGGGGCTGTATTTTATGCTCTGCATTTCAAGCTGTTTCTTTCCCTTTTTAGTCCAGCACTGCAATACCCCAGTGCATTCTCTGTGCATCTTCATGTCAAGATTTCTTTCTGTGACGGTGTTTTTTCCATCTGTGATCACAAGGAGCTAGAGGGAGATCTGTGTCCTTTTGTTGAATAATAATTTCCCCATTGTTTTAGTCAACTATGCAAATACCCTGTTACTTATAATCTCAAAGTAATGCTGTGACGATGTCATAGCTATTGTGTGGTATGTTGCAGTTGCTAATACAGAGGGATTTACAAAGGCACAGGAAGGGAACGAAGAAATATCTGTTCTGTGTGACCTCACTAAGCATATGAAGGTGTTGACTTTTCAGTGCTTCAGGGACTGATGCAGACCTAGAAAAATCTATATTCCAGATGAGTTAGGGAAAGAGGGCATCACTGAGCCAATCTTGAGACCTTGGTGTAATGCAGGAGGAGGTTTGTCAGGTGAAAAATCTGCCTCCAGGACATGCAAAGCAGTAAGTGACAAATAACTGCAGCACAGCAGTTAAAGAGGATTAGAAAATTTCTCATGTGAAAGATCTTATGTGCTGTGTGCCTCAGTTGTCATTGACCGTGTGGTTTAGAGGTGATCCAGGCTCTTTACCATGAGGGTAGTGTAATATTGAAACAGGTTGCCTGGGGAGGTAGTTGAGATCCCATCCCTGAAGATAGTCAAAATGAGGCTTGACAGGGCTCTGGGCAACCTGATCTAGTTGAGGATGTCCCTGCTGACTGCAGAGGGGGTTAAACTAAATAACCTTTGGAGATCCCTTCCATCCCAGAGCATTCTAGGGTTTGGGACAGCTGAACCTTTTGAAAGTAACCACCTGTTCAGCTTTGGAACTGGCTGGTGGCACCATTATTTTATTACATTTTGATGTCTGATTTCTACCCTAGGAGAAACTGCTGTTGATTTACAAGTTTCTAAAGAGAGAACCATGTAGACTGAGGTGTGAAACTGAGTTTTTTACATACATGGAGATGCCTATTAACTCCCTGTTTTCCCTACTGCTATTTAGAAGGAAAGTGTGCACGTATATACACACACATGCACATATATATACATGTTTATATAAAACATACGCCCAAAATGTGGTAAATATTAATGCATGCTCTGTGTGTGTGAGTATATGCAATTATGTTTAGTCACAAACATCTTCATAGGTCCAGGTTGGAGGAGGCCTTGAGTGACCTGTACTGGTGGGAGGTGTCCCTGCCTATGGCAGGGGGTTGGAACTAGATGATCCTTGAGGTCCCTTCCAACCTTAGCATTCTGTGATTCTATAGGTACAGATATATGTTTAAATGATTTTCCTTCAAACCACAGTTATGAGCTGTATTCTTGTATTTTGAAGAAATAGCATATCCATACATAACACAAAATGCAGACATACAGAGGGCAAAGTTCCTTTGTTGTGATTGGCAATAAATATCTTACAAGATTGAGAAGTTGCTCTTTACTGGATTTGTAGGCTGTCAATTGTTCTTTCTCCCATTCACGTTTGACAGCAGTGACTTCAAATGAGATCAACTGCAGTTGTTATCTAGATTGTTGTGATCAATCCATGCCATTTATGAACAAAATGGTGATTGAGGAGTTTTGGCCTCTTCCAGGTTCAGCAGAGCTTATCTCACTGAGAGCAAGGCTGGCCTTACTCTTCAACTTCTGCAACCTATATGTTGTCTTACCATGGACTAGCATGTTAATTAGAGTGAGTCTTTCCTGGTAATGTAACTACAGCTTTTCTTTCACATGGAGAATGTGGATGGCAGCTATATTGAAATTACATTTAAACCTGGTTTAGTTTTATGTGTCTTGATCTTCTGATTATGTTTTACTTTTGCCTTGTTAGGATATTCATTGGGACCCTGTAGCAGTTATCTGTAAAAAGCTACCAGCTTTTGTGTATTAGGTTTGTATTAGCAGTTGAGCAACACAAGCTGGTGTAACAGACACATAGCATGAGAAAGATGCCTTGCTCTACATCTCTTTCCACAAATATGCAGTTCTTATACACATGTGTAGCACAAAAAGTGTCAATGAATTAACTTTATATCTTGGTGGGTTGGTGGTTTTTTTTTTTTGTTTTTTTTTTTTGTTTGTTTGTTTTGTGGTGGCTTTTTTGGTTCATTTCATTTTTCCTCTTTTGTGATGCATAAGAGGATATCTGATCAAGGAAGGTCTAAGTGTGGTGGAACTGAACACTATGTAAACATGTCATACATCAAGATATGTTTTTTTTAATGTGCTGGAAATATGTGGAGCAATGGTGAAATCACTACAATGCTATAACACCATCACATGTTGTGGTCACGATCCTGTACCTTCATAAGTCAGTGAGAGGTTTGGCATGGATTTTGAGGGACACAGGATCATCAGAGTGCTCCATGGTGTGACTACTCTGTAAGCAGAAATGCAGCTTCACTTATGCAAGTGGCTTGACATCAGGACTGCTTGCTTGAGTAAAACTGCATTTGTGCTTAAATCTTTGTAGAGTGGAGTTTTAAAGTTTGTCCTTGTAACAAGATGAACTCCCACCACAAGCAGGGACATCTTGCTCCTGCAACTCTGGTTGGAGTCTGCCTTGCAGATGTATTATTTTCCCACTACTGAATTTCCTTCTGGAAGAGGAATTTTAACAAAGTGGAGTAACAGTTGCTCTCTTTGATTATCACAGTAAGATTTTCATCTTCACATTTTGCTGTGCTTCAGATCCACTTAATGCTCTCAGTCTTATGACCACAGTTTGGTCTTCACTCTGCAGCTGGTTTCACATGGGTGAAATCTGACCCTATGAAGGTCCATGGGTATTTTGGATGTTCTGCTTGAGTATGAAAAGCTCACAGGCCATCTGGAAGATGTTTTGCAGACATTGGATCCAAACTATTTATTTTTCCACTCAGGCAATTTCCCTTTTCGGATTTCTCTGGGAGAAGTATTCGGTGTTTGAGTTTGATAAGCCAGCCACTGGTTGGAATGAATGGATTTAAAGTTCAGTAGCAAAGACTGGGGTTGAGTGTTGGGATTGGAGTACTGTGTACAGTTCTGGAGCCCCCAGCACAGGAAGGACATGGAACTGTTGGAGCGGGTCCAGAGGAGGACACGAAGATGCTCAGAAGGCTGCAGCAGCTCTGCTGTGAGGACAGGTTGAGAGAGTTGGGGCTCTGCAGCCTGGAGAAGAGAAGGCTTCCAGGAGACCTTAGAGTAGCCTTACAATATCTGAAGGGGGCTACAGGAAGGCTGGGGAGGGACTATTGACAAGGTCTTGCAATGCCAGGACAAGGGGCAATGGGTTTGAACTGTCAGAGGGAAGATTTAGACTGGATGTTAGGAGGAAGTTGTTTGCAGTGAGGGTGGTGAGGCACTGGCACAGGTTGCCCAGGGAGGTTGTGGCTGCTCCCTCCCTGGAGGTGTTCAAGGCCAGGTTGGAGGAGGCCTTGAGTGACCTGTTCTAGTGGGAGGTGTCCGTGCCTACGGCAGGGGGTTGGAACTGGATGATCCTTGAGGTCCCTTCCAGCCCTACCATTCTATGATTAACTTTGTGATGATAGAGGGAGTCAGCTTTGGAGTAAGTTCTGTGGGAAGCTGGCAGTCTTGCCAACAGTGAAGGTCTTTAAGAATGGTCTGAGCCACCATGTCAGGAATGACATGGGATAGCTGATCATGCTTTGGCCGTGGGATGGCTGAGGGGACTTTTTGAGGTCCCTTGCAACACTGTTATTCTTGAATGCTGTGAACACCTGGAGGAAAGGATACGTCGCTTTGCGTATCGATGTACTGTGCTTGTTGCCTGCCAAGATCCACATTTGAATTTTCATGAAATGGATTGAAGTCCTTTAAAATGTTAAAGACTTTTCCTCACAGTCAGTTTTTTCAGTTTATCTGGAATCCGGTCATTTGGATATCAACAAGTTGGGCTGCTGCTGTCCTTCAGCAGCTAAAGCCTAAAGCCTCTGCTGCAACATACCAATTTACTTGCAAGGTTGGTGGTGCTATTTTTTTTTTTTTTTTTAACATGTACTGAATTTTTAGTTAATTATTTATTTTTAATTAAAAGCATGCTCAGGTCAGTTGTCTCTGCCTTTGCATTAAATTTGTCCTGAGCCGTTGCTACTGAGAGGATATTTTATAATGATATTCTTACCACCTCGGTGTGTTTTACTATTAACACGTGTTGCATGATGTTGGTACCAAGTAACCAGCCTGCTCTCCCTGGCATTGTGATGCTCATCAGCTGAATGGCTAGTGAACTGTGCATGCAGGTTAATGGTCTAATCTCACTGCCTGTGTATGGACAGTAGGAAAAATAACATTCACTTCAGTACTAGTGTATCTGTGGCATCAGTACTACAAAGCCATATTATCCTGTGTTTGGAAATGACAGTAAATCCAAAGGAAAAACCATGCCTACACAATTGGTTGACAGGGTTGGTGGTTTTGAGCTCAATATTACCTATTGCAATTGGACAAGTGTTTATTTTTTTTTTCTTTTTAACCTAAATATACATTTTTGCATTTATTTCTTTGTTCTTTAAATTATGGTCATGGCTGGAAAAAAAAAAATTAAAAAATCTGACTTATGATGGAGATCCTCCATGAAACAGAGAAGATCTCTTTACCTAAAATACCTGCAAAATGACCTCTCATAAGTAGTTAAGGAAAGTATGGCTGAATCTAATCTTACTTTGTAGAGCTATTTGAATGATAATATATAATACACCTACCATGCACTGACAGTGAGTCAGTAAAATACTGCATGAGTCAGCATGAATTTTACCAAGAGAATATCATTATAAAATATTTATGAAACGTCTTTGTGTAATGAACCTTGTACATGGAGGCTTTTGTCCATCGTGGGAAGCTAAAAAAACCCAATAATAATCAACATTTCATCTACATATGCATGATGCTGCAAACCAGCCTATGTAAACTTCTTCCTGTACTGTTCAATTACTTCTGTCATCAGCTTGTATGAGTTTTATTTGCAGTCATATGTTCAGATCACTGGTGCCCTCTTTGCTGTTTTCTATAAATCCTGTAAAATAAATGTCCATAAATATACTTTTTGATGTTGTCTTTCATGATTAACCATTGTGTTGTTTGGAACCATACTGGCATTTTATGTTAAAATGCCTCTAGTAGTATGGGTACACCTGCTGCAAAGGGAACATGAAAAGAATGGTTTACACCTTCAAAATTCTCCAGCAGTCTGGTGTAAACGGAGAGAATCTGATTTTTACAAACTTCCCCATCAGCTCAAATATGTCAGCAAATTTGCAACCATCACTGACACCATTTGTCACCGCCTTTAGTTCCTGAATCCTCTCCAGCCATCTGCAAAATGGGTCACTTTGGTGCCTTCCAGGAACAAACAGGTGGAGCTCTCCATAATTGGAATGAAAATGCTAAATCAGTATATCATTATTATTGATATACAGTTATATGCATATTCATATCCAGACCCTAGCAGAAATTGCTTTGCTGAGCATGAAAATTCTCCATATTTTGAAATGAAAATGCTAAATCAGTATATCATTATTATTGATATACATTTATATGCATATTTATATCCAGGCCCTAGCAGAAATTCTTTTGCTGAGCATTAAAATGCTCCATATTTTGAAATGAAAATGCTAAATCAGTATATCATTATTATTGATATACATTTATATGCATATTTATATCCAGGCCCTAGCAGAAATTCTTTTGCTGAGCATTAAAATGCTCCATATTTTGAAATGAAAATGCTAAATCAGTATATCATTATTATTGATATACATTTATATGCAGATTCATACCTAGACCCTAGCAGAAATTGCTTTACTGAGCATTAAAATGCTCCATATTTTGAAATGAAAATGCTAAATCAGTATATCATTATTATTGATATACATTTATATGCATATTTATATCCAGGCCCTAGCAGAAATTCTTTTGCTGAGCATTAAAATGCTCCATATTTTGAAATGAAAATGCTAAATCAGTATATCATTATTATTGATATACAGTTATATGCATATTCATATCCAGACCCTAGCAGAAATTGTTTTGCTGAGCATTAAAGGCCTAACATTTAGCAATTAAAATGTTAAATTAAATGTAAATTAAAATTAGGATATCGTTATTATTGATATACATTTATATGCATATATATATCCAGGCCCTAGCAGAAATTGTTTTGCTGAGCATTAAATGCCCAACATTTTGGAATGAAGATGATAAATCAATATATCATTATTATTGATATGCATTTATATGCATATTCATACCTAGACTCTAGCAGAAATTGTTTTGCTGAGCATTAAAGGCCTAACATTTAGGAATTAAAATGTTAAATTAAATGTAAATTAAAATTAGTGTAGCATTATTATTGATATGCATTTATATGCATATTCATACCTAGACTCTAGCAGAAATTGTTTTGCTGAGCATTAAAGGCCTAACATTTAGGAATTAAAATGTTAAATTAAATGTAAATTAAAATTAGTGTAGCATTATTATTGATATGCATTTGTATGCATATTCATAATATCTAGACCCTAGCAGAAATTGTTTTGCTGAGCATTAAATACCCAACATTTTGGAATTAAATTGATAAATCAATGTATCATTATTATTGATATAGATTTATATGCATATTCATACCTAGACCCTAGCAGACACTGTTTTGCTGAGCATTAAAAGCCCAACATTTAGGAAATAAAATGCTAAATCAGTATATTATTATTATTGATATGCATTTATATGCATATTCATATCTAGTCCCTATCAGAAATTATTTTACCAAGCATTAAGTGCCCAACATTTCCCCTCCATTCTTGAAATCACGTTTTTCTCTGCAAAGTTTCTAGACTCAGTGAAATTGCTAAGAACTACAACCTTGCAGAGACTCTATTAAAGAAAGCTGATCAATTCTTGGATGTCTAATTAAGAAGAGTGCTGTGTTCTCAATGTACTAAATGATCTGATGGTATTGTAAGCAGGTTGTGATTTAGCATGCTCGTACGAATTGCACCCAGCATGTAAAAAACAACAAAACCACCCCAGTTTTTCCTTTTAATTGTGATGTGAAATGTTTGCATTATGTGGTGATTATCTGTGAACTCATTGTACATGTATCCAAATGTGTTTTTCTATTGTGCTTGATTTTGCTGGCCATTCTTGAATGTCTTGGCAACTCAAGAAACACATGTTCTGTGCTGTCTTCTGTAGCTCGTATACTCTTTGATGTTTTGTCATATTTTGTCAACTTATATTTTACTCCTACTCCCCCTCCCCCTCCCTCCTTTTTTTTTTTTGTTTTCTTTTTCCAACAACATATCTTTATATTTGTTGGAAACAAATTTATGCAAAGACAATTTTTTTTTTTTAGTAAGCTTTGCTAAACGTTACTTTAATTGATTTGCTTGCCAAAGTTTGTTCAAGCTCATAAATGTCCACCTGGTGTAAATCTTTTGCAGTTAATCCACCGTCAGACTTGAATTTTACAATAATAGATGAACACAATGTTCAAATGTCATGGAAAAGGCCACCAGATGAGATAGTGGGTTACAGGATAACTGTGGTTCCAACAAATGGTGAGTTCTGTCAAATTTCATGGCATTATTTTTTCTAAAAGCTTGGGTTTATTTTCACCTATATCTAGCCTAAGGAATGAGAGTAGCTGTTAGCACCTTTCTGAAGTGTGTGACCTAGCTTGGGTAGCAGCAAAGAGCACACAGGATGGAGCAGTGATTGTTCCAAGTTAGAGTTGTTCTTGCCATAGCTTTTGCCCTCTGGGGACTGCAAATAATAGGTTTTGAACACCTTTCCTTTGCAAGGGGCAAAAAGAAGGTTGATTCTTGGTTTAGTTAATTAGAAGGCCATGGTTTAGGTAATTAGAAGGATTAGGTAATAGGTTTGACTTGATGATCTTAGAGGTCTTTTCCAACCTGGTTAATTCTGTGATTTTATGATTCATTTCTCCTTGACTATTGGAATGGGCTGCCCAGGGAGGCAGTGGAGTCACTGTCCCCGGAATTGTTTAAGAAGAGACTGAGTGTGGCACCTGGTGCCGTGGTTTACTTGAGTAGATAATGTTGGGTGACAGGTTGGACTTGATGATACTGAAGGTCTTCCCCAACCTGATTGATTCTGCGATTCTCTGTGATTCTAGGCTTTTAGGTTAGAGAATTGTACTTTATTTAGGTGCTTCTCACAGGGGAAATACTGTGTGTTGGAGGTACTGATGTAGCAGTGCCTTATATCTTCCTGAGAATGGCTGTGTCAAGCAGTCATTATTCTGTTTTCCTTGGAGAAATAATCAGTGCAAAAGTGACACTGAATCAGAACTGGATCATGGTTTAGTAGATGATAGCACATCCTGTTTGTGCATTCTAGTTTCAAATTTCCTGGCAATTACTAGACATTTTAGTAGTTCTGTTCACTCCTGAAATCAGTTTAGTTCAAAGGGTCATGTCTCCAAGCTCATACTCCAGGGGAAAAAAAAAAAAAACAACCAAACCAAAAAGGATGTTTATCATTCTAAAATTGCCATTGGATTTCAGATAGATTATTCTATGATGCATTCTTTTTTTTTGGCTGGATTTAAAGACTGCATTAACTGTTCTATCTGTTTATTTCAGATGGACCTACTAAAGAATTTACTCTTTCACCTAGCACTACCCAGACTGTCTTATCAGCTCTTATACCTGAATTAGAGTATGTTGTATCAATAGCTTCATACAATGAAAGAGAGGAGAGTCTACCTGTTTTTGGCCAGCTGACGAGTAAGTACCTGTGATACAATCAGAAAACCAAGTCAGGTAATTGTGGTGGTCACTCACAGAACTTGGCTTAGTTTCAGCTCCTCCACAAAATTGCCACGTACCTAAAAACTGATCAGGTGTAACTGTCTGAACAGCTCATTTCCATTAAGTGTAATTCCTGGTAGAAGCAGAGATCATTTGTAAGAAGTGAAAGGAGACTAACATGGATATCAGGTCCTGTGCCTGGACAGGGGCAATCCCAAGCACAACTATAGGCTGGGCAAGGAGTGCCTCGAGAGCAGTCTCAAAGAGAAGGACTTGTGGGCATCGTTTGATGACAAATGCAACGTGCCTGGCGATGTGCACTTGCAGGCAGAAGGCATCCGTGTGCTGGGCCCCATCAGAAGTGTGACCAGCAGGATGGAGGAGAGATTCTGCCCCTCTGCTCTGTTGAGACCCCACCTGGAGTACTGAGTCCACTTCTGGAGCCCTCAGCATATGACTGTTGGAGCGGATCCAGAGGAAAGCCATGGAAGCAACCAGAGGGCTGGAGAACCTCCCTTATGGAGACAGTCTGAGGGAGTTGGGGTTGTTCAGCCTGCAGAAGAGAAGGTTCTGGGGAAACCCTATGGCAGCTTTCCAGCACCTGAAGAGAGCCTACAGGAAAGCTGGGGAAGGACTTTTTACAATGACTTCTAGTGATAGGTTGAGGAAATGGCTTATTCAGTTGTGGGCTTTTTTGGAAAGAAAGAAAAAAAGGAAAAAGGAAAAAAAGGAAAAAGACAAACTAATGCCAATGAGTCTCTTTCCCCCCATGTGTCTATGCAGGCTGATATATTGCTAAGTATTTGCCTTTCCATATTTTGTTCTTTCTTCAGGTACTGAAATTTGCTGTATCACTTCTTAAGGGTTTTAAAATTGCATTTGCAAATTGAAAAATGGAACCGATAACAACAAATTTCAGCTGTACAGTACAACTGTCAGAGAAACACTGTATTCTAGGACAGTCAGAAATAATAACACTCTGGGAATATATGATCATCTTTAGTTTGGAAAGCTGCCTGAAATTAAACACATTAAAGACAGAATTCTGACCTAGTTTTATCATGCTGAAGTTTGAGGAGGGCAGATTGATACTGGGTGTTAGAAAGAAATTCTTTACAATAAGGGAGGTGAGATACTGAAACAGGTCACTTAGGGAGGTTGTGGATGCCCTTTCTCTGAAGGTGTTCAAGGCCAGGTTGGATGAAACCTTAACCAACCTAGGCTAGTGGGAGGTGTCCCTGCCCATGGCAGGGGATTGGAACTAGATGACCTTTAAGGTCCCTTCCATCCCAAAGCATTCTATGACATTGTGTCTGACAACTATAGACTTCTTTGCAGGAGCCCACTGGTTCTCATGAGCTAAACCTACTTCCTACAAACCCTACCAGCTGAAGTCAAGGGGGAAGAATTGCACTGACCTCAGCAACAAATGGATCTGAGTGGCTTCCTTTTTGTGTGTGTGGGAAAAAAAGCCAACAACCTTAATCAAACAATAATATGTGGCACAACATAGCTATGTGCAGAATAAAAGATGGATTTTTGTAGTAAAAATAATTTATATTTAGAATTAAATAAAACATAAAATAAACTTAATTCAATAAAAATGTTGAACACAGCAACCTATCTTCTGTGACACATTTTGTCATGTCTTGGGCTACCCAAACAACCATAGGAAGATTATTTATGATGAGTTGCCCTCTCTGTTAGAAAGGGTTAATATTGATGTTTCATCTGGGGATGTTGCAGTCCATTTCCAGAAAATTACTGTACAAGATGCACAAATACAGAGGAATCCTAATGATTTGCAGGTTCTGTATTTTTTCTTGCCCTAAATGCTGTGTTGTCAAATCTGTAAGTGCAAGTGGTGCATTCACAATCTGCATTTGATATTTTCATGTCCTGAGACTTGTGACATTTGTGTCCCTACAAGCTTTTATTCAACCTTTACAAATGTAACTTAGTTTTCTCCATTAATTCTCTCTATGTTGTGCTTTGTGCAGTTCAGACAGGTGGTCCAGGGATACCAGAAGAAAAGAAGATTGAGGCTCAGTTACAAAGTAAGGAGTTTTGTCTTTCAGTGCTTCTGATGTTTTAGAGATGTGAGGTCTAGCTCTAAAGTCCCATGAGGTTTAAATGTATTCCTGTGGTACCTAGCAGTGAAGTTAACTTGTAAAATTGTCCAGAGTTAAGAAAACTTGGGAAGGGACTGAGATGGAAGGAATTTATAGCCACACAGGAAGAATAAAAGTGCAAAGCAGCCACTGAAACCAGTAATTTCATGCAATTAATCCAAGCATATCCCTAATTAATCCAAGCATATCCCTGAGTGTTTTAGTCCTATAGACAAAAGACATGGTGCTGTGGTTAAAAGGCATTCTGGAAGCACCTGTGCAGCTCTTAAGGGGAGATGAAGATGTATAGCAGAAGTGAATGAAACATGCCCACAACATCAAACTGTTGCAAGAAGTTTTCTATGTGTGTTTTCATCTGCTATGGCAGCACTTTGTGAACTTTGTGAAATAGTGTGAGAGGTGTCTCAAAAATGAGTATCTATGTGATAGTTCCCTTTTGCCAATGACAGCTAGAAGGTTCTTCTAGATGGGTGTTCACTTATGTGAGAAATGCTTCCCCCAGCAAAATAAACCAGATAAAGATATTAAATATCAGTTTGTTGTAACTTTTACCTACTAACTTTCTGACAGCCATTTCTCACTGATTTGTAAGAATGCAATTGCTCATTTCCTAAAAGAGATTTGGTTTTGTTTTTCTTTTTGTTTCTGATTTGTTTGTTTGGTTTTTTTTTTTTTTGTTGTTGTTGTTTTTGTGTTTGGTTTGGTTTTTTTGTGTGTGTGTGTGTTCCAGAATGCTCTATAAGTGCAATGACAGATTTAGTTTTCCTGGTGGATGGTTCATGGAGTGTGGGGAGAAGCAACTTTGGATATATTCTGGACTTCATGGTTGCCCTTGTATCAGCTTTTGACATTGGGGAAGACAAGACAAGAGTTGGAGTTGTTCAGTACAGCTCAGATACAAGAACAGAATTCAATTTAAATGAGTATTTCAAGAGAAGTGATCTCATTGATGCAATCAAAAGGATACCTTACAAAGGTGGCAACACAATGACAGGTACAGATTCCCCACTTCTGTCTTTATTCAGCCCTTGATTTTATAATTCAGATTTGCTTTAATTCCTAGTCTGTCCAAGCCTAATAAAACACAACTGGTGATGTCCTTTCTAGGTGAGGCTATTGATTACTTAGTTCAAAACACCTTCACTGAGTCTGCTGGAGCAAGAAAAGGCTTTCCCAAAGTGGCAATTGTCATTACGGATGGAAAAGCTCAAGATGAAGTTGAAATTCCTGCAAGGGAGCTTCGCAACATAGGAGTTGAAGTTTTTTCTCTGGGTATGTTGAGCTTTTCTAATGATTAAGAGATTAACATTCCTAAAGAAGCAAGAAAGATGTTTTACAGGTCCTGTGCTTCAAAAATTTCACTGTGCTACACTTTTCAATGAGTGTACCTTGAGTTGTTTGTGTCCTCCAGAGTGGAACATGCTGGTTGTGTTAATTTGGTAGTAATTCAGTGTGGACATTAAGAAGGCTGTCAAGCACAGATTCATAGCACATTATTTTCTCAAGCTGAAAATTAACTATTTCACCTCATTGTATTAATCTACTGCAACATTTTGCAGTTTGATAATTGATCGTGACAAAGAAGACAAAACTGAATTAAACTCAGCTTTACCCTGGGATGTCCTGATAATTTTAATTAATACATTCACAGGTGTCTATATTTTAAAGGCACTTAACACACTCCTGTCCATTGCAACTTCTAGGGATCAAAGCAGCAGATGCAAAGGAACTGAAGCAAATTGCATCTCAGCCTTCACTGAAGCACGTGTTCAATGTGGCTAATTTTGATGGAATTGTGGATATACAGAATGAAATTATCTTACAAGTGTGCTCTGGTGTTGATGAACAGCTAGGTGAACTGGTTAGTGGAGAAGAAGGTGAGATACTTTTATATAGACACATTTATTGACTTCAGTTTATTCTGATGCATATTTAAGGGGCTAAACCTACTTCCTTTGCTTTATTTCTGGAGTTTGATCTGTTGCCTCATTTGGCAGATGTGGAAAGCGTGTCTCAGCTTTGTGCATCTGAGTGCAGGAGAACAGAACATCTGATGGAGTAGATTTGGAGTATCACCTTTATTTCATAGTTTCAAAGACTACACAACAATAAGCAGTTAGCAGAGTCTCATGTAGTCAGTTTGGACATGGGAGAAATGTACTAGGGGAAAAAATGGCTGGTCAAGGCACAGAATATGTAACAGATTGCGAACAAAGGACTGAAAACTGGAGAATGCTGAGAACTACCTGAAGGGTGGTTGTAGCCAGGAGGAGGTTGCTTTCTTCTCTCAGGCAACCAGCAGCAGAACAAGAGGACACAGTCTCAAGCTGTGCCAGAGGAAGTTTAGGCTGCAGGTGAGGAGAAAGTTGTTGCCTGAGAGAGTCATTGACTGCTGGAATGGGCTGCCCAGGGAGGTGGTGGAGTCAGCATCCCTGGAGGTGTTCAAGGTGGGTTTGAATGTGGCACTTGGTGCCATGGTCTGGTCTTGAGGTCTGTGGTGATGGGCTGGACTTGATGAGCTTTGAGGTCTCTTCCAGCCTTTGTGATACTGTGAAAACACCAATGCCAAAGTGTATCATTGCAGCTTTCTGGCCCTGTAAGACACTGTTCTTTGGCCAAACAGCAGCAGAGGTGACTCCAGGGCCACAGTGCTCTGGTCAGTTCTACATTTGTTCACACTCTATATTGTGTTTCTGTGGGTGTAGCTTTCACTTATCTTGAAGTGGTACTAAAACAAGGCAGCATTTCTCCTGAAACTTCTACACTCAAGGGTCCACAAATGCATTGTTCATATTTCTACCCTCTCACCGATGCATTATTTAGTCTGTCCTGTAATTCACTTCTGCTTGTTTATGCTAAAAACCAACTTATGATTTTTAGTAAAGATGAAACAAAGATGACTACATTTAGCCCAGTTTGCTGGTTTGAGGCTAATTAGAATATTTTAATAGAGAAACTTACACTATGGGCTGTGAAAGGAAAACATCATGATGTCTACTTCACTCATAGGCTTGCTGGAGAATTGTTTGGGAACACTAACCAAAACAATAGATAAGTGAGTCTCTCTCTGTCGCTTGCTGGAACAGCAGCTGCTGGGGGATCTAGCAGCTTCTGGGCTCTGGCTCCTCTGCTGATTAATCCTCACTAATCACTTTTCTTCTAACCCCCTTGGCTGATCCTCCTAATTTACCTTGCACGTAAGGCAAACCTTGGGGTAAGGTACAGGGGTGGGGAGAAGGTGGAAGGGTGGTTGGGAGCCCCTCCTGGGGTCTCTGATTTCTGGGAGGGGAGTTGTGTTGTTGTATTACCTTTTATTTGTATATTTCTGTAAATATTGTGTGTATAGTGTATATATCTGCTGTACATTGTGCAAAGCTGTAAATAGAGCTTCATCACTTAACTTCCAGCCAGCTGAGTGCTAGTCTGGGTCATTTTACAAAGTGTGGGGGGTGGGGGAACTCCCAAACCTTCACACCCAGAAATAAAAATGTGGAGGAAAACCTCTTTGCAGTTGTAATGAATAATTTGAGTTTGCCTTTGATTTCTTTACAGTGGTGGAGCCTCCTTCAAATCTAGTGGCCACTCAGATCTCCTCAAAATCTGTTAGGATCACTTGGGATCCATCCCCAAGCCAAATAACTGGCTATCGGCTGCAGTTCATCCCAATGATAGCTGGTGGGAAGCAACAGGTCCTGAGTGTGGGTCCTCAGACTACTGCTCTCAACGTGAAAGACCTCTCTCCAGACACAGAGTATCAAATCAATGTCTATGCAATGAAAGGGCTGACACCCAGTGAGCCAGTAACAATAATGGAGAAAACACAACAAGTCAAAGTGCAAGTGGGTAAGTTAGGAGCTGCAATGTCCTTTTCACATGCTGGCCTTTTGTGGGTCAAACCTCTGATCCAGGAGGCCAATCACATCCTGGGCTGCATTGAAAGATGCATTGCCAACAGATACAGAGTGGTGATTCTGCCACTTTACTCTGCTCTGTTGAGACCTCACCTGGAGTACTGCGTCCAGGTCTGGAGCCCTTAATATAGGAAGGACATGGACCTGATGGAGAAGGTCCAGAGGAGTGTCATGAAGGTGATCAGGGGATTGGAGCAGCTCTGCTACAAAAACAGGCTGATAGAACGGGGAGTGTTCAGCCTGGAGAAGGGAAGGCTTCAGGGAGACCTGAAGCAGCCTGCCAGTACCTGAAGGGGGCTACAAGAAGGATGGAGAGAGACTGTTTGCAAAGGCCTGCAGTGGTAGGACAGGAGGCAATGGCATCAAACTAGAGAAAGAGCAGAGTTAGATTTGATGTTAGGAACAAGTTCTTTACTGTGGGGGTGTGGAAAGCTGCAACAGGTTGCCAAGGAGGTGGTTGGGGCCCCATCCCTGGAGATATTTGAGGTGAGGTTTGACAGGGCCCTGAGCAATCTGATCTAGTTGAGGATGTCCCTGCTGACTGCAGAGGGAGTTGGACTGGACAACCTTCGGAGGTGCCTTCTGACCCAGCCCATTCTCTGATTCTGTGGCTATCACACCTTTAGCGGCTATGAAAAGCAGCTTTAAATAGCGCAGTTAAGTTTCTTTGCAAGCGACAGGGTATGATACGTAAACTGCAGATGCAGTTGCAGTGCTCTGACTACTGAATATGTGTTTATAGTGTTGCTTTTTGAT
>VWZE01009117.1:136571-172392 GCA_013396675.1 Eubucco bourcierii | reverse complement strand
TTATAGTGTTTCTTTTTGATTTTTTTTTTTTTTTTCCCAGAATGCTCACGAGGTGTGGATGTAAAAGCTGATGTTGTGTTTTTAGTGGACGGTTCCTACAGCATCGGTATCGCCAATTTTGTTAAAGTAAGAGCCTTTCTGGAAGTGCTAGTTAAGAGCTTTGAGATATCGCCTCGGAAAGTACAGATAAGTCTTGTCCAGTACAGCAGAGATCCCCATATGGAGTTTTCTTTGAACAGATACAACAGAGTAGAAGACATAATTCATGCAATTAACACCTTCCCCTATAGAGGTGGATCTACCAACACAGGCAAAGCCATGACGTACGTGAGGGAGAAAGTCTTTGTTACCAGCAAAGGATCAAGACCAAACGTGCCCAGAGTCATGATTCTCATTACTGATGGGAAGTCATCAGATGCTTTTAAAGAGCCTGCAATAAAACTGAGGGATGCAGATGTAGAAATATTTGCAGTGGGTGTGAAGGATGCAGTACGTACAGAATTAGAAGCCATCGCGTCGCCTCCTGCTGAAACCCATGTGTACACAGTGGAAGATTTTGATGCTTTTCAAAGAATATCCTTTGAACTTACACAGTCTGTCTGCCTGAGAATCGAGCAGGAGTTGGCTGCTATAAGGAAAAAATGTAAGTAGCTGCTACAACTTAGAGAAACATAGAAAATGAAATGAAAAAATAATTATACTTGAAGCCATCTACCGCTACCTGAAAGGAGGTTGTGTGGAGAGATTGGTGCTGGTCTCTTCTCACAGGTACTTAGTGATAGAACAAGAGGGAATGGCCTCAAGCTGCAACTGGGCAGGTTTAGACTGGACATTAGGAAAAAGAATATTTCAGCACGAGTAGTCAGGCATTGTAATGGGCTGCCCAGGGAGGTGGTGGAATCACCAACCCTGGATGTGTTTAAAAGTCGTTTGGATGTGGTGCTTGGGGATGTGGTTTAGGGTGAGCCTTGCAGAGCAGGGTTATCACTTGGACTTGGTGATCCTGAGGGGCTTTTCCAACCTGAATGTTTCTGTGAACCTGTGAATTGATATGAAATTGTCCATATACAAAGGACAATTTAAGTAACAGGGGATTTGGGTTTCAAACATATTAAAAGAAACAGGGGAAATGAATGGAGATGAAAAATTATTCCCCTCTGAAGTATCTACAGAGCTCTTAAGGTGTTTATCTGTCCTTAATTACCTTCATGGATGTGCTCTGCTTTTACATTCAATGTCTTGAGTAAAACAGTTACTTAGTAGGGACATTCTGTAAGGTTATCTCCTAGGATTTCAGAGGCAGTAGAGCAATGCTAACATCTCCAGAGGGTGATTTGATTACTTTGTAGGGTGAAGTGAATGGCCCTCTGACATGGGCTTAACCAAGACAATTTGAGACAGCAGATGTTAGGTGATGGAAAACTCAACCTATCTGTAAAGACTGAGATAAAGTAGCACATGAAAATCTTCACATGCACCCAAATTTGGTGAGGCAAATTGAGACAGCAGATGCTGGGTGATGCAAAACTTGACCTAACTGTAAAGATTGCAAGAAAGCAGCATGTGAAAATCTTCACATGCATCCAAATTTGGTGAGCTAGGAAAATGCTTAATATGTAACAGATTTCAACATGACCAAATTTTGGTCAGCTGAAGTCACTTATGATTAGTTGCACTCTTAGTGTCCCTACCTGTATTTAGTAGAACACTGATTCTGAATAGTCCCCAATATCAAAAACCCCACTCTCTGAAAAAAAGCCTTTTGTTCCAGGGTAGCTTTGAGGAACAAACCAGCACAGCAACCTTTGTTTTAGAGGGCTCAAGCAGTCTTAACATCCTCACTGTTAGGCTGACGAGGCCAACCAAAACAAGCCCAAAATGTCAGGTTTGTGCTTGTGCCTCCTGTCAAGTTCCTTGTTTTGCCTTTGACTCCATTCCTGAAAAAAAATGCTGGGATTGAATTTGTCCAGTTTGCTAATCTAGATCTGGAAAAAAAATAATCAAAGGTTCTTAGTTGCTTTTGGGGTCATATGTTATTGCTGTTCATGGGACATAAGGAAGAGGAAACCCAACTTGATCATCAAATTCTAACCTTTGATAAGTACAACTTTTAGATGAACTACTCTCTTTTTGTGATCTAGAAATCACTGAATCAGTGTTTTATTCATTGTCATATGGTTTGAGACAACCTAAATATGATCTTCATGAAATTTGGTATCTGTGAGCGAATACTGTTCAAATAGAATAAATCAAATTATTGAGGGCAGTTTTTTGTTGATGTTTTAGAGACTTAGTGTTAAAAAAATGTCCTAGCAAGTGTGCCTCATCTCTGCTTTTTTATTTCCACGCAGCTTATGTACCTGCAAAGAACATGGTCTTCTCTGATGTAACATCTGACAGCTTCAAAGTGAGCTGGTCTCCAGCTGGAGCTGAAGTTTTGTCCTACCTAATCAAATACAAAGTGGCAGTTGGTGGAGATGAATTCATCGTTTCAGTACCAGCTTCAAGTACTAGCTCAGTTCTCACCAACTTGCTGCCTGAAACTACTTACACAGTCAGTGTGATTTCTGAGTACGAAGATGGTGATGGCCCTCCCTTGGATGGAGAAGAGACCACTTTAGAAGGTAGGCTTCCCACGACTCTCAAACACGGGAGTCATGCCTTCAAATAAGAATTTGCTTTGAGAGAATGAGTGTACCTGGAATTCAGATCCAAGCCTGAGAAGCTCTCCTGATATACAGGATGAGAATCAACATTATTGTCTCAATTCGTTTAGTGAAGATGTAAAATTCCAATAATAAGGCAGCACTAAATTCTTAAACTTGGATTTTATTTTTCCTGAAAGTTGGATGGATGCTGTGTTTCTCTGCAGTGGCCTCCTTTCAAATGAAGTGGTGCATTCTTAATAATAAATTAATTCATTGACATGTGTTAATCCTAATGCACATTGAAATTGGATTAGATGATTGCTGGAGGTTCCTTTCAACTCCTCTTTTCTCTCTTATCTTTCTTGATCCCCTCTGCTCTCTTGCTCCCCTTCCAAGTCCTCTTATCTCTTCTTTTCTTCTTGCTCCCCTCTGCTCTCTTGCTCCCCTTCCAACTCCTCTTTTCTCTCTTCTTGCTCCCCTCTGCTCTCATTTCCTTTCCAACTCCTCTTATCTCTTCTTTCTCCTTTCTTCGTGTTCCCCTCTGCTCTCTTGCTCCCCTCTGCTCACTTCTCTCTTCGTTAGTTATGACTCTTTAAGTACAGATCTATGTTGACTTTACGTAGTTGTATTTTTTACTTTAAATGTATTAATTTGCTGTGCCTGCATGCTGTGGAGTCCACTGGAGAATTTCCAGCCCTGTCTGGACGTGTTCCTTTGCAACCTGAGCTAGATTCTATGGTCCTGCTCTGGCAGGGGTATTGGACTCAACGATCTGTGGAGGTCCTTTCCAACCTCTAACATCCTGTGATCTAACTTGAGTAGAAATCCTGGTTTGTACACCATAGGATTAAAGGAAGCTGAGTTTTTGGTCAGCTGTTTTTCATCAGAACCTTTTGGGCTCGATCCAATAATTCATATTGATTCAAACCTTCCATTGATGTCAGTGTGAGGTTATGTGACCAGTGGCTGAAAATTCACTTCTTGATAGCCTTCCCACAGTGTATTTCCACTGATTTAAAGGAGGAGGATGACAGTAAATCTGATTTTGTAGCTGAACACACAGTCTAATCTAAATCATACTCTTAAGAAGTATTGCTCCACTCTCACTATTCAGAATTAAGGGAGGGCAACACAAGCTGTTGTTTTGGTAAGCAATGGTTGGAACGCTTTTCCTTCAGATACTATTTAATTGAAAGCAAATACTTACAAATAATATGTATGTTTGTTTATTCTTTTCAGTTAAAGGTGCTCCTCGAAACTTAAGGATAACAGATGAAACTACTGACAGCTTTGTTGTTGGTTGGACTCCAGCTCCAGGAAATGTCCTGCGCTACCGCCTGGTATATAGACCCCTTACAGGAGGAGAAAGGAGACAAGTGACTGTCTCAGCAAATGAAAGATCAACTACTCTGCAGAACTTGATCCAAGACACAAGATACGAAGTGTCTGTTATTCCTGAGTACCAGTCTGGGCCTGGGAAGTCGCTGAGTGGATATGCAAAAACTGATGAAGGTACATTCGCTACTGGAATGGGCTGCCCAGGGAGGTGGTGGAGTCACCGTCCCTGTAGGTATTCAAGGCAGATTTGGACGTGGCAGTTGGTGCCATGGACTAGTCTTGAGGTCTGTGGTAATGGGTTGGACTTGATGAGCTTTGAGGTCTCTTCCAACCCTGGTGATACTGTGATACACGGTCCATGCTGTGGATGCAGTGAGCTTGAGAAGAACTCCCTGCATGCCGATATGCCAAAAAGAGAGCAGCCCTTGTTTACAGTGTTTATTATCCCAGATGAACAGGGAATTGTAAAGTTACTCAAGGCTAGTTAAGGGTAATTTAAGACAACATGATTTATCAAAATAGTAATATTTCATTTTAAAACACGGCCTGTTGAACCTGCAACACCTAGTATGGCAAGGTAACATGGGTGAAGAATCTGCCTCTGTGTTTAATTAACTGTCCTTATGGTTATTCATGTTGTCAATGGTACAAATCAGAATTCTTTTCAGCAGATTCAGATCCTGTTGGCACTTTGTTCTGAATGGCTAGCAAGGAGTGAATGAAACATTTAATCTAGTAAAGTTATCGCTGTACTCTTAACTTGCACACAAATGTGTGATCCTTTAAGAGGAATCATGCCTTGTTAAACAGACTCTGCAGGGTACAGAAACAATATGAATGTCCTGACCACTGGTGCAACTGCACTGAAATTTTAACTATTTCAAACCCAAAAGAGTTATTATCCAAAAGAACTCTGTAGGAAACCACAATGTGTTAATTTCACGTTTCACTGGTGATCTTTGACTGCAGACACGGATCTTGGTATGTTGAAGTTGAGCATATATCAGGTGCTAGTGTGTATAAGCATTTCAGGACTGAGCTTGTCTTAACAGAAAAAAAAAAATAAAGGCAGCAAGAAGAATTTCTTGGGCATTTTTTCCCCCAGAAAAGGGTGGGGATGGAGTTGTGCAGTCCTGATTACAGTAAAACTATCCTGTAGCAGTGTCAGTGCAGTCTATTCAGAAATTATTTTTTCAGCATGAAACCCTATGTTTTGGTAACCTGAAAAGTGAAACAAGAAATGAAGTTTGCATCAACTTGTTTTCAACATCTCTTGACATGTGCAGTCCGAGGAAATCCGAGAAATTTGAGAGTTTCTGATGCTACAACATCAACAATGAAACTGTCTTGGGGTGCTGCTCCTGGCAAAGTGCAGCAGTACTTTATAACGTACACTCCAGTCTCAGGAGGGGAGACTAAAGAAGTGACTGTGAAAGGTGACACTACCTCCAAAGTGCTGAAAGGCTTGGACCAGGCCACTAGATATGCATTGACTGTGTCTGCCTTGTATGCATCTGGAGCAGGAGAGGCCCTTTCTGGAGAGGGAGAAACACTTGAAGGTAATTATTTATTGTTTCCTTACAGTCATTCATTTATTTGATTGATGTTTAAGTTGTCTTACACTGTGCTGTCTTACTGAGGTTTCTGTAGAAGTAAATATTTGCATGAAAAACAGGCATCAAACCCTCCAGCTTTGCAGGGACTTTCCAAACCTGCTGAGCATCAGAGAAAACAGTGAAGTCAAGTCACCTGTTGTGGAGGGCTCTCTGGGGCTCTTGAAAAAGATGTTGTCCAAAACAACAACAACCAAACCTGACTGTACTTCCACACCACCCTTTGTGAAAGATTTTTGTCTTATTTTGTCTTATAAGTCTCATTTTGTCTTATAACTTTTATTTAAACTGTATTCCTACCCTGAAAGGTTGGGCTAGCTGATCCTTGAGACCCCTTCCAATCTGGTACTCTGTGAATCTATGAATCTCAAGATCTGAGCAGTTTTAGTGGCAGATTGCAGTTAATGGTAACAACAGGAATTAATGAGTTTAAAGTACCTCATCCCATTGAAAATGTGCAGAATTTCTACTGCACTGAGACTGAAAGATGTTTAGGGACCATTTTTGCTTTAGTCTAAGCATAGAAATAATGAATCATATCCTGTTTTCCACTAAAAGGAGTAAGAACCTGGAGCTGAGCATTAGTAGAATGCTGGGAAAACCATTCAGAGCCAAAGGTTTTCGTATAAGGAGGGGAGGCTGCTCTTACTCTGCCTTCGAGTGGAGAATTTCCCAGACTGCTTCTCTGTGAGCATTCTCACTGTCATCTGTTAATTGTCAGAGGATAGGGAAAACTTCCTCCTAGGCCATGAAAGGAAGTGTGACTGCTCTGTGCTGACCAGGTATGTGTTGCTGAAGTCTGATACTGCAACTCTGTAGGCATAGAACTTGAAAAGATCTTAACAGATTAATTATCTGGAGTTAAAACTCATCCACTGATGCTAATAGAGTTATTGTAGGGATATACTTGGCTCTTGTTTTTTTTTCACCAGTTTGCTTATGAGATAAATTATGGAAACAAACCAGAAAACCTATTTTAAAAAGGAAACTTTAAAAAAAAAAAAAAATCAGTTCCAATGTACTGGATTCATCCCACTGAAATTTAGGTGCTTCTTTGAGCACTGTAGTTTGCAGTATGTGTTCTCCAGGATCCTTCTGTAATTGATGAGGAAAAGCAGGCAATTCCAGAAGGCAAGCAGTCAGACTGGGATCTCATCTTTCCTTTAAAGTAACATTTCTCTGTCCATTGACTACAGAAAGGGCAACTGAGAGCCAGGCACCAACCCTTTGTCTGCCCCACCCCCTATATCTCAGGCAATGCTCCAGTCCTCCTACTTGCACTGAGGCAAGGGCAACCTCCAGGCACCTTGCAATTTGTGCTGAAACTTCCCAAGCTCCCTCACTTTCACTACATATGGAAGATCCAGCATACTCCTTTTGTAGGAGGAAAGAACCTCTCTCATGGCCAGAACACTGCTGAGATCCCAGTAAAGGAGAACATGTAGCTGGATTCTGCCCATGTCCTCCAGATACACCAGAAGTGACCAAGACTTAAGAAACTTCCCTGTTGGTGGTGGTGCTGCCACTTGCTTTTGTATGGTATTCTGCTAGGGTTATCAGCTTTTTGGAGGAAAGAGGTAACGTGGAACTATGGACCTTATTCAGTCTGGGAGGCTTTGAATTCACATGTTTGCATCCCAGCAGATTGATGAGGCTGTGGTGTGTGCTGGGCAAGAGTCTCCTTTACTCATTCTGTTAGACTTCAGCCACTGTGCATGCAGGAATGCAGATTTCACTCTCAGATCAAGAGCAGACTGGCTCTCAAGTGGACAGAGGAGCCTGACATTCCTGTGTTGTTGGTTTTTTTTAAATCTGTACTGTCAGTGGAGAGAGAAACTCCTCAGTCTTCCTTTGCATATCTTGAGAGGCTTTTGTCTCTGTTTTAAGCAGACTGTCCACTTAGGGAGATGCCTCAGATTGTAGTGAAGGATTGACTAAGCTAGCTGTTTACGTTTAGTATAATTGGCATGGAGCTCTGGAGAGACCAAGTGTGTTCTGAATTCATAAAATAAGCTTAGCTTTCTACCCTGCTGTAAGAATTGGGCAATAGGAAATTAATTCTTCTAAGGCATTGCTTCAGTTAGAAACACTTTCTAAGTAGAGAGAGCAGTGAGCAAAATATAGCAGATTTGGAAAGACAGGAACCATCAACTGCAAAATTAGAATTCTGTCTCAGGTAGGGACTGTCTTGTCCTTCCAGTACTCCCTCCCCCCTTTAGGAGGTTCTGATTTGGATTTTATGCATTGATAAATTGTCCATCAGAAAAAAAACCACAAAACCAATCCCAAAAATTGATTATACAGTCAAAGAATTTAGAAAGATGCTGACAGTAGGTCAGGAAAGGGTTTATATGCAACCAGATGGATTCTAAAATGTCTACTACACTTTAAAAGACACAGAAGCATCCCTGTAAGTGGGTTTATTCTAAGTAATTGAATTAAAACTTTAAATTAAAAAAAAATCTGTGACAGATTTTGTCTTGGGATAAATATGAAAAAATGAGCTGCCTGTCACTTAACTGAATTACTTTTTATTCATCTCCTTAGCTGGGAGAAAACCAAATTAAAGAGTACTTTTCCCATTTGTACAGGTGACAGGTGACTTTGTGACTTAAATGCAAATCTGTTGAAGACTCAGCTGGATTTGAAAACCCCCTCAGGGTGCACTCCAGAAAACATTACTTTTGATATTAAAGCTGTTGATTAGCTTTTTCTTGGTTAGATAAAATCTTGCAGATGTCAATCACTGCTGGATGAGCAAAGGTAATGAATAGAGTGCAAAAACCTCTTTGCATGGCAGCAGAGGCTTAGATTGTGATGTTTCCTCATGGAACTTCCGCTGTGTATTTTTGTAACCAGCATAGCTGCAGTTTCTTGGAATCCTAAAAAATAGAATCATGGAACAAAGGGGTTGGAAAAGACCTCTGGAGATCGAGTTCAACCCCTCCTGCCAAAGCAGGATCACCTAGGGCAGGCCACACAGGAATGCATCCAGGTGGGTCTAGAGAAGAAGACTCCACAACCTCTCTGGGCAGCCTGTTCCTGGGCTCCATAAAGAAAATTTTCCTCATGTTGAGGCGGAACTTCCTGTGTTCCAATTTGCATCAGTTGCCTCTTGTCTTGCACAGGGCACCACTGAAAACAGACTGGCTCCTTCTTTTTTACACCCACTTGAATTAGACCAAAACTCTTTGATATGTTCCATATATATTTTAAAAGACTCTCTGACTAATGGTATGAAAGGATCTCAAAGTACCTGTCGAAGCACATATAAGAAAATGTGTCACTCTGTGGTGCTGCCTTACCTCCTTGAAGGATAAAATGACAAAACCTTTGAAGAAAAGCAGACAATTCAGAACAAAAAGGTAGCACCTTTGGAACTGAAAGCTAAAATTCAAACTTCAAAACTGAGTATGGAAGTTTACTTGAAAAAAAAAAAAAAAAGAAGTTGTGCTGCCTGTAAACCTGAAATAAATAGCTTGGACCCAGCTGAAAAGTTGCACAGGTCAGCAAAGTGAATACTTGACTAACTATTAGCTGAAGTAACTCATCTGGCTGAGGCTGGAAATAGGACAGATCTTAACTCCTAGAGAAATAAATTTATCAGCAGCAATGACAAAAAAGCTGTGGAAGAAAGCATAAAAAAGTGTTTAGTATTTCAGTTGTTTTTTCCGTGAGCCATCGTGTCTGAGACACAAAATAGTGCAGTGTGTGCTTTTCACTGCCCACAGCACTGAGGCTCTGAGCACTCAAGTATTTTCCTGCATCAGGAATCCCAGTGGGGCTTTGCTTGATGTCTTCACCATATGAATTCTCACCAAACCTATTCAGTCAGTGATGCCATAACTGCTGGCTGCTTCAGTTCATTGTCATATCAGGGGCTAGGTTTGAGGTTGCCTTTCAAAGTGGGGCAGTTGTTAGTTTATGGTATTGATACGCAGGCTAAGAGAAATCAGTCTGGATGTAGTGGACATTTCAGCACTAAAGGGAAAGTGAGAAATGAGGAGCTGGATACAGTAGCTTCTCCAGCTATTGTGACTATTGCCACATAGGCAAGAGGCAGGAAATGAAAAATCCAAGCTCTCAGATGTTTATGGATTTTCCCTGAGTAAGTAACTGGTCCCCTGTGACTAAAAGTGTAGACAAACATTCTTACTGCCTTCAGTAATGATTTATTTTGCTCTGCATGTAGTAGGCAGTTACTGGGCAGTTATGTACCTGGGTTGCAAGGGTAGCCTTCAGCAGAGACAGAAGAATTGATGATTCTTGTAGACTGCTCTAACATGATTTGCAAGAACATGCCTGCCTGGGCATTCACTGGAGGCCCTTCTGTTATGTATGTTATCTCCAAGTTAGTTTTGAGCAGTTAGAAAGAGCTCATGAAAGTTCCTTCTCTTCCTCTGCTTTGCTTCCTGTGGCAGTTTTTTGGTGTTTTGAAGCTGTTTATTTGTTTCAGGTTACTCGAGAGAGTCAATCCACACAAACCCAGCAATCCTTCTGTGAACTTCATGAAACTTAACAGCTGGGGAATCTCTGCTTCTCTCCTTTTGTTGTTCTTTTTTCTTTGCTAACTATATGCTTGCCTTTTTTTTTTTTTTTTTCTCCACATAGAAGGAGAGGAGGGCAAATATTCCCTCAAGTGACTGTAGATAATCTCTTCTATAAACTGTTTGCATAGCTATCTGGTCCAACCCAAAGATAAACACATGCCAGAGGATCAGAATTTTATGAACTGGCCACAGACAACGTGGTATAGAGAGTTCAGCAAATGAGTAATCAGCAAATCACTCATTTCTGAGGGTACTGTTCCATGCCATACAGGTAATTGTTATTTAGAGAGAATGATGATTTCTTTTTTCTCTGTGTGTGTCTGTGGGGCAGGAAAAGAGAGGCAATGGTGGCTTGGTTTTTTTTTTTTTTCCTTCTAGTTGAAGGAATGTGCTTTCCTTCTCCAGTAATCCAGATTTTAAGAAATTTATAGTCCTCTGATCTTTTATGCAGCCTCTTTCAGTCACTGGCTGATGTTTTTTTGTCTGCAGTGATGAAGTACCATCCAGAGGTGAAACTTCTGGAGCTTTATATTTCATACTGCGTTAAATGTAACTGCACATGCAAAATATGTGCTGTAGGAAACTCTTTTATCCTCTCACTTTCAAAAGCACAGGGTGATCCATCACTAGGCAGCTTTGGTTGGAGCCTTTCTATAAAGGTGCCATGGAAAAAATTCCCTCAGACATACTTTGTTGGCTGTGATTCCCCTCAGCGCTCACACAAAGTCACTGAAACTGCTCAAGTAAATTAAATCAGTGCAGGCTGCTATTTGCCGTGTGGTGGAACAAGGCTTGTGACAACTGAGGGAAATAAACAAATGGGGGTTTAGGGATAGGGTTATGGTTTAGGGTGAACCTTATAGAGTAGGGATATTGTTTGGACTTGGTGATCCTGAGGGTCTTTTCCAGCTGGAATGTTTAGTGTCTGAGGGAGCTGGGGCTCTTTGGTTTGAGGAAAAGAAGGCTGAGAGGAGACCTCATGGCTGTCTGCAACTACCTGATGGGACTTTGTGGAGAGGCAGCTGCTGGTCTCTTCTTACAGGTAATTGGAGACAGAACAAGGGGGAATACCCTCAAGCTGAGACTGGGGAAGTTTAGATTGGACATTAGGAAAAAGTGTTTCACACAGAGAGAGGTCAGGGACTGGAATGAGCTGCCCAGGGAGGTGGTGGAGTCACCCACCCTGGATGTGTTTAAGGGTGGTTTGGATGTGGTGCTTGGTGCTATGGTTTAAGGTGAATCTTGTAGTGCATGGTTCTAGGTTGGACTTGGTGACACTGAGGAGCTTTGCCAACCTCCATGTTTCTGTGATTCTGTGATTCTCTGATTCTGTTTCTGTGATTCTGTAATTAAGACTGCTGGTTATATTTGCTGATATCTAACACAGGCTAAAGAACAAGAGAGGGAGTGCCACAGGGAAAAGTCTCCCTTTTGTGCCCAAACCAATCCATTTGGCTTCCCTTTAAAATAAAATCTACTTATTTATTTTTAATTGTATGATCCCCCTCAAGTCATCAAACACCCGAAATAAAGCCCAATGCTCAGCAGGGCGAGGGCAGGGAGCGTACTTATGATAGAGAAGGAGCATTTCTGTGAGAGCTACTGGTTTTCTAATCTGGCTTTTAATAAGAGAGGTGGTTGTAAGTCTGGCAAGGCTTTGGTTTTCTGCCCAGAGGCATGCTGTCAGATGAAAAGAACACACTGTACATTAGCTGCTGAATAGATTAACTTTCCCAATTTGCAGTTATTTTAAAGAGAAACAAATTCGTTGCTAGATTAAGCAATCTACGCAGGAATGCTTAATCCTATTGAAGGTCTTGAAAAGCTTTGAAAGCTACAGGTCTGTTTTACCAGTGTCCTTTTACTGGCAGTTATACCTTTCAGAGCAGCTTCAAGAATACTTCAGTCACTGACTCTAAGGAGGGGAATTATTACACTTTTAAATGTGAATTTCAGAGAAATTGAGGAAGAAAGAGTTGTGCTTTTTTTTTTTTTTTTTTTTTTTTTTTTTTTTTTTTTTTTTTTTTTTTTTTCTCTTCTCCTTCTCCAGTAAAAGATTCAGTGGTCATATTGCCATCTTGCTTGCACTGTGAAATTCCAAACTATTTCCACTTCTACCAGTGAAGTTTCTGGGCTGGAGATGCTGTTGATGCAAAAAAGATCTATTTTGAAATCACAGAAACATTCAGGTTGGAAAAGACCCTCAGGATCACCAAGTCCAAGTGATAACTCTACTTTACAAGGCTCACCCTAAACCATAGCCCCAAGCACCACATCCAAATTACCTTTAAACATATCCAGGTTTGGTGACTCAACCACCATCCTGGGCAGCTCATTCCAATGCCTGAGATGAGACTGCAGAGATGTCAGCCTGTTTTATTGCTTGTCTTTGCACATTTTAGAACAAACAGCAACAGTTGTAGAGAATTATATTTGAGAGATAAATTTGAGAGGCAGTCATGACATAATTGCCTCCTAATTTGAAAGCCAAGAAAGCCAACAGCATCCTGGCCTCTATGATGAGGCCTTGAGTGAGCTGTACTAGTGGGAGGTGTCCCTGCCTATGGCAGGGAGTTGGAACTAGATGGTCCTTGAGGTGCCTTCCAACCTTGCCATTCTATGAGGAGTAGTGTGACAAGAAGTGAATTACCTCCCTGTACTTACAGGATAATAGGATTGGTTTGGTTGGAAAAGATCTCTAAGATCATCGAGTTCAACCATCAACCTAGCACCATTGTATCATGTCCTGAAGTCCCACATCCACATGTTTCTTGAACACCTTCAAGGCCAGTGACTCCATCACCTCCCTGGGCAATGGTGAGGTCACATATTGAGTACTGGGGTCAGTTTTGGGGGCCTCATGACAAGAAAGGTATTAAGGTGCTTCTGGAGCACATCCATAGAAGGGCAATGAAGCTGGTGAAGGGTTTGGAGAACAACTCTTCTGAGCAGTGGCTGACAGACCTGGAAGTGTTTGCTCTGGAGAAAAGGAAGCTGAGTGGAGACCTTCTTGCTCCCTACAGCTTCCTGAAAGGAAGGTGTAGTGAGGTGGATGTTCATCTGTTCTCCCTAGTAACAAGTATTAGGATGAGAGGACATGGCCTCAGATTGTATCAGGGGAGGTTTAGGTTGGATATTAGAACAAACTTTTTCATCAAAGGGCTGGAACAGGCTCCCCATAGAGGTGGTTGAATCCCCATTCCCGGAGGTGATTAAAATATGCAGAAACCTGGTGCTGAGTGACATGGTTTAGCACGGGCCTTGGGAGAGTTAGAAAATGGTTGGACTTGGTGATCATGAAGGTCTTTTCCAACCAAAATGATTTTGTCATTCTATGTCACAGTTTCTTCTCCTTCAGTGATGTAGACTCCAACCCTGCCATCCCATTTCTTGTGGTCATTTAGTTGCACTAAAGTAATTTACTCAAGTTGTTGTGACTGAGTCACTTTGCAGTTTTCACTTAATTGTCTGCTGTACACATTTCTTAGAACTTAGGTTTTGGATTTGAGGAAGGACCTTTGTTTTGGTCAGGAAAGGGATAGTAGGAGGTTTTGGGTTTTTTTTTGGCAAATAAATATATTTTATTTTGCTGTTTCTATAGTGACATAAGAATGCTTTAGAAATGAGTGACCTCCTACAGACAGAATAGCACAAATTCAAGTGACATTTCCTCACAATGAGGTTTTTAGCTTATCACCAGGACTTTACGTCATGTCCAGACTCTGTAGTGTTGCTTCTGTCCTGAGAGAAAAAAGGACCCAGTGTCCTCAGGAGGTTTAATGCTGTTTCATGCATTTTTAGGATTATACATTCCAAGGTTTTTGACATTTAAAACCTGACTTCCAATAATCTGATGGGGACAAAAAGTAATCTTAGTTTTATATAGGAAGTGTAATAGATGTCAGTAAAACCCAAAAGTGCAGGGGGAGGTTTAATGAGCAACAAGATGATATTTCTGGACAGTTGAGAGTAGTGTAAACTCAATAATTGATGGAAAAGACAGATAAAATATTAAAGGGACTGAGTGAAATTCCTATGACTTTATCCTAGAGCAAGGACTCAGGAGTGCTAGGGCTGAAGACCCTCTGGTTTGGGTCAAAACTTTATTGATTTGCACCTTATCACCTTTTTGTATTCCTAGTAGCAAAGGAGCAATGAACCTGATCAAGTGAGCATTCCATTTGCACAGCAAGCCCTTGAGCCTCCCCTGCACTATGTCTACATCCCCTGTCTGTGTGCCTGAGGGCTACTTACTCCAGAAATGACTACTTCATGGGTCTGAGAGACTGATATCAGCTGACCAAAGCGACTGAGCTTTCCAGTGCTGGGGAGAGCTTGATCATGAGACTAAAACCTGAAAGTGATTCTGATGTAATCTCTGGTGTGTGCACTTGGAGCCCTGCTGTGGCCACATAGTGTACTAACTTAATGGGATGCTCCTGCTCTATCCCATTGTAAACAAGGCAGGACTCAGGCCATAAAATGTTAGTTTATGCCTCTGCAAGAGAAGGCTCATTTATTTAGCTGATTCTGACCTTCTAGCATGCTGGCTTGGGTCAGTCCTGTGTTTAACTCAAAGGAAGTGTGGCTCTGCATGACATTTACAACCTTGGGTTGGTTTTGAAAGCTGGTTTTAAGAGCATGTACCAACAAAACTTGTTTAAACTTTGGATCCAGACTGCATGTAGAGCTCCCACTGAAATGCATTGAAATTGAGTAAATGTTCCTGAGGGGAAAGGCCATTTGGATGAGGCCATTTGATGTTGACTAATGTCACTATTTTAATTTTAGCTGATTCAGTCTCGTGTTCAGTACCAACAGCGATTGCTGATAAGCTGAGGGAAGTGAGCCAAGTGGACACAGGGAAACAGATTTGATATTATATTGTGCCTCTGGTATCCTATAGTGGAAAACCTTAATATGGAAACTGGACATAGCAGAAATGAAGAACTGGGTGTAAAAGCACCTGGCTGAAAGTTGCCAAGCTAAGTTTTCAGAGAGTGTTTGCACTGAGCGATGGTAGAAATGCACAAGGGTCTGTAAGCAGACTAGGTCTGACCTGAAGGTTGGTGAAGAGAATCTGACAGCCTGAAACTGCTGACCCAGGCAGGGCTTTGACTGGTCTGTGCAAGCACTTTGTTTTACTGTGTATGTACTCACCATGGCTTACAGATGTGCTTACAACCAAGTGGTTTGATGCTCCAGAGGACTTAATGACATTAATTAATTAATTAATTAATCTATCTATCTATCTATCTATTTATTTATTTATTGCAAAATGAAGAGATTCAGTTCAGAAATGCAGATGCTGAATGCTCTCCAATATGTCTGGGGGTTTCTCCCTGTGTAGCTAAACCTAGTTCTATGAATGCTAGGATAGCACCTCCCTTGGTGTGGTTAATGTGGTTAATAATTGAGAGTATGGAGGGCATAATTAATAGCAGATGAAGAGAGTTTCAGGACTCAGTCCTCCTTTATGGAAAACACAAAGAGGCAAGTATTTGCTCCTTAACAGCCAAGGACACACACAGAAGTGAAGAACTTTCTCCTTTACCATTTCAAGTGGCTAGTTTTCCTCACTTGCTCCTGACTTGGGGGCTGCATGAAGTGATGAGCACACTTTAGCTTCCCTTTCAAGTCAGTAAAAAGCAGGAGTCTGTTGACAGCCACTGATGAGCCAGCCAGCCAGTGCTTTGCTTCCTGACACTGTGCGTTGTCTTTCCATGCTCCTTAGCCAACCTGTCTAAACAAGCAGGTGTCCAACAAGCATTTCTGAGCAAGCATTTCTCTTCTCACTTGTGCCCTGGGATAGGACAAGGGGCAATGGGTGTAAACTACAGCACAGAAAGTTTCATCTCAACATAAGGAAGAAATTCTTTACTGTAAGGGTCCCAGAGCACTGGCTCAGGCTCCCCACAGAGGTTGTGGAGTCTCCTTCTCTGGAAACTTTCAAGTCCTGTCTGGATGTGTTCCCCTGTGACCTGAACTAGATTCCATGATCCTGCTCTGGTGGGGAGCTGGACTGGATGATCTCTGGAGGTCCCTTCCAACCCCTAACATCCTGTGATCCTGTGAACACATGGACTAAAGAACAGGATGACTGCTTAGGTGTTACAGTCATAGAGTCCTTTCTTTTGGTGGAACATCAGCAAGGTAGCTAAGTACTTAGTTTTAATCTGAGGGGAAAAATACCTCATGGGTCTAACTGTAGTTACATGACACCAATGTTGTTGTGGAGCATAAATATGCTTTTTGACTCTGAGTGTAGCAGCTTTGATGGAATCCTAATCATTTAACACTTGCAGCTGGACTGCATTAACAAAGCACTTCCCCCTAACACAAAAACACTTGTGGGAGATCCAGGGAGGCAGAAAAAAGCTCTCAGTGAACTTCCACCTCACACATGAGGTGCAAATCAAGTTAGTGTGTTATGCTAAAGAAATGTTCTCAGTTGCAGCATAACATATAAAAAAAAAGTCTAATTTCCCTTAGTAGGTAAGTTGTCTTGTCAGCAGTTTCCAACCATTTGAAGTTAAAACTTTCCATTTAGTTCTAGTGGTTTGGTAGGAGTCCCAGTCCCTTTTCCCTCTCTTACCTTGCCATATAAAAAGAAAAAAAAATGCACAAAAAAAAAAAAAGGACATTTGGTTCCAAAGAATAATTTTTTTTTTTCCCCCCACAACCAAGTGGTGTTCATTACCTTCCATTCCAAACAAATCTCTGTTAGTTAATGACCTCAATCACAACTTAATCAATGATGGTTTTAAAGGTACAGTTATTTTTGCAGTGTTTCCAACATATATCACTAGCTGTGTTGTCCAAGAGTAGGCTTGCAAAAGAAATTGTGCTGTGGTAGCAGATGCTTTAATACTGAAATCATGTTGTGGCAGGACCATGTTTTAAAGTAGCCAAAGTAAAGTGACTTGTATATTTATATTGCATTAAAATATGGAAAGAAAGGGTTTTTTTTTTTTTTTAAAAAAAAAATTGTAAGACATCTGTGCATTCTATCAAGTTAGGTTTTCCATATTTTTTTCCATTTGGATTGCCTTATTTTACTCTGTTTTATTTTATTTTGTTTTACTTTACTTTAATTTATTTTAATGTATTTTAGTTTAGTTTAGTTTTTATTACTTTAGTTTAATTGATTTTATTTTAATTAATTTTATTGTAATTTATTTTATTTTTTATTTTAGTTTAATTTTTTAAAATGTTATTTACTTTTATTTTAATTTAATTTATTGTAATTTATTTCATTGTAATTTTTTAAATTAACATTGTATTTAATTTTATTTTAATTTTATTTTAATTTATTTCATTGTAATTTTTTTAATTAAAATTTTATTTTATTTTATTTTATTTTATTGTATGAAAAAGCAACATTTGGGAGTAGGAGCTTAGGAGCAGACAGAAAAATGGGTGTAATTTACTTTTGAAGGCAAATCTTTTTTTCAGGCCTCCAGAAAAAAAAAAAAATAAAAAAAAAAAAAAAATAAAAAAGAATTGGTCTTTGGAGTTTAGATTTTGCTCTGGCTTTCATTTAATGAAGTCATTGAACTTGGTGAAACTTCATGAAGCTAATCCAGGCCTTTTCACCATAGCTTTTCCACTATATGCAACTACTGTTGTTGTAAAATGGCAAACAAGTGAACTTTACCAAAACTTCTGTGTCTTAGCTTTTTTTTTCCCCCCCCCAAGTGACAATGCCATAAATTGTGGTGGTTTATATTGCAAGACTCAAAATTGCTTTGAAGGGTAAAATCTGTGAGAATTGATGCAGTTAGGATGAGAAAAAATAAAAAAAAAAAGAAAAAAAGAATTGCACCCCAAGACTGATAATTAAAATCAGAAAGGAATTATATGACATTCTCTAACAGTTATATTTGTGAGTAAGCTTCATGGTGGGACTGATACCCTCTGACTCTATAATTGTGTAGCTGATGAAGGTTTATTACACTGTGAGCACTGCTTTTGGACAGGTTGATATTTCCACTCATCAGTATGCCAAAGTGTTATCCGTGGGCTCAGTTTTAATAAAGTTGTGCTGGTGGTGCACAGTAATAAGACAAGGAACAGTGGATACAAACCTGAACATAGAAAGTTTCATCTCAACATCTGGAGAAACTTCTTTACAGTGAGGGTGACAGAGCCCTGGAACAGGCTGCTCAGGGAGGTAATGGAGTCTGCTTCTCTGGAGGCTTTCAAACCCCACCTGGATGCATTCCTGTGCAGACTACCCTAGGGGATCCTGCTTTTGGCAGGGGGGTTGGACTTGGTGATCTCTGGAGATCCTTTCCAACATCCTCTTAACATTCTGTGGTTCTGTGGTACTGAGATATTTCTAACATGAAGCTTTCTGTTTGCCCTGGTGGGATTAAGTTTGGAAACATTGGAAATTCAAGGTGGAAATGAAAGACAATTGACTGTGAAAATGGAAAACCCAGTGTATGACTTTGAGTAACTTGTTGCTCAGTCTTGGAATGAAACTGCTTCAGGTTTCTGAAAACAGTGAGGTCTGTTCTTGCAATGAGCCTAAGCATTGGAAATTGGATAGGTATTGAATTTCTTTGTGTTCAAAGAATTTTGAGCCTGGTCCTAGGAGTGCTGTGGTGTTTTTTTTACCAGTGCAGGTAAAACTTAACTGTGATGCTCTGAGGCCACCTCCAGTGTTTAAGTCCTTTTGCTAAGGCAGTCTCTCAGGAATGTCCTGTACAGTGAGAAAGGTTGCAGAGAAGACACACCAAAGAACAGAGAGAGCTTCTGTGTGGATGTGGATCTGGTTTTGCAGCTCCCTTGTACAGATTTTGCTGCAGTCAGTTTTTTGCCTTAAATCCCCTCCAGTCAATTCTCCTTTCCTGCAGTCAAAAGGCAGCCACTGCAATAGGAAAATTGAACATAGGTTATAGACATGTGTTAAACATTAAACGGAGGCACTCCTTTCACTGCACCGCTTCAGAGCAAGGAGCTCTGTTTTTAAGCAGTGGAATTACTGTTAGGTGAGATTCACTCATCTAGCTAACAACTGGATTGCACAGACTTTGAGGAGCTGTTTCCTTTGTTCCAGGCTGGCTGGAACAAACTACAGGGAGGAAAGAGGTACAAACCTTATGAGTGGAAAGATAAAGACTGGTTTCTACTGTAACTGTGGCATAAAGTAAACACAGAATCACAGAACCTTAGAGGTTGGAAGGGACCTCTGCAGATCGTTGACTCCAACCCTCCTGCCAAGGCAGGATCCCCTAGGGTAGTTTGCACAGGAAAGCATCCAGGTGGGGTTTGAAAGTCTCCAGACAAGGAGACTCCACAACCTCTCTGGGCAGCCTCCTCCAGTGCTCTGTCACCCTCACTGTAAAGATTAGATGTACACAAAAAATGAAATATCTGATAGATCTGGTAAGAGTACTCAGGAAGATAAGATTGTCAGAGAAAAGACTCTTGGACTCATATAAAGATCTCCTTTATTTATTCCCCATGAATAAAATTACACACGTGAGGATGAAGACGAATGACTGAAATAAAATGATTTGCTTAAAAATGTAAGCCTACCTAAATGGACCAGAGCACATTTAAGCACTGGCTTCATTTCAAGCTTTTGATTAATTCATAGATTCATAGAATGGTGTGGGTTGGAAGGGGCTTTGAAGGTCATCTAGTTTCAAACCCCCTGACATAGGCAGGGACACTGCCTACTAGAATAGGTCACTCAAGGCCTCATCCAACCTGACCTTGAACACCTCCACAACCTCCCTGGGCAACCTCTTCCAGTGTCTACCCACCCTTATTGTAAAGATGCCCTCTTTTATTTCACTGCCACCTTTTATTTTACTTTGCATTATTAAAACCATAGCTACTAATTATGCGGCTTGGCAAAGGATAAACTAATTGTTTAGTAGCTTTAAGGGTTTTGTTGAAAAATCCATCTTGGAATTACAAATGTGTGTTATTGAAACTAATCCTGGTGGGGGGAAAAGGTTTGGTTTTGCTCTTATGGTCATTTTACTTTCCCATTTCTACTTTGCTGACTTTGCTGTCCGTATGTTGAAGCTGCTGTGCTGTTTTCTCTCTCGCAGAGCGCGGTTCGCCGCGGAATTTGGTTACCACAGACATCACTGACACTACAGTCGGCTTATCATGGACACCAGCTCCTGGAGCTGTTAATGATTATAGGATAGTATGGAAATCACTTTATGATGATACGATGGGAGAGAAGAGAGTCCCTGGAAATACGGTGGATGCTGTGCTAGAAGGCTTGGAGCCAGAAACAAAATACAGGATTTCAGTATATGCAACCTACAGCAGTGGAGAAGGAGACCCAGTAGAAGGAGAGGCATTTACTGATGGTGAGTGTAGTACAGTATTGCCACCACTTGTAACATTCTGTTCCCCATGAAATTATCATTTATTAAAGAAAAGGGACTTCATTTGTCTTCACCTTTCTTTTCCTGATAAGGGAAAGTTCCCCCAAATCAAAATGCCACCATGGATCAGTCAAGAGTGATTTCTTGGTTTAACCATTTAAAAAAATTAAATAAATAAAAGGAAAATCTACCATGTAGGATTGGGTCTAAGAAAGATTACTTCCACCTTAAGATGTTACTTTGGTCTGCAAATCAGTCTGCAGCAAGCATCTCATAGGCTTGGTGAGACTGCTGGAAATCAGGTGGAAGTAGTGAAGACATAGTGAGGAGGGAGATGTTGGTTAAGGTCCTGCAGAATCAAGGAATTTCCTTTCCAAGCTATTGCCCTTTCCGTTTTCCTTAAAGCAAGGCTCTCTGGTTGATTTTGGTGGTTTGCTGTTTACCTTCTCTGAGGCTGTATTGTTTTCCTTATTTGTTAAAACATGATGTAGTATTAGTCAAAGCAGGCTCAAGCTTTTCCTGCAGTGTATGCAAAGTGAAAACCACGGAGAGGCCAGGGATAGCTTCTTGCTTTACAGCAAGAACTGGCAAGTAGAGGAGCCAGAATGAACAAAGGGATTCCCTGGATCAGCCTTGATCTTTCTGTTGTTTGCCTAAAGGGGCCATGTGAAGATGAAGCCCTAGGGAGTGCTCTGGTGAGCATCATGTGTGTTTACATGTTCTTGCTCTCTTTCCCAAGCGGCTGTTTTGACTACTGTTGGAGACCAGCTGCTGAACTACTCTAACCTTTGTCCTTGACCCAGCGTAGCTGCTCTTAAGGTCTTGCAAGAGTAGTGATTGCTGCTGTTGGCAAGAGCTGACTCCCAAGAGTCAAAAGAGACTGCTGCCCCACATCTTCCTTCTGTCTGCAAGAGCAGCAGGAGCATTAGCTATCCTCTCTTTTCCAAATTGACTAGGTAACTTGGCTATGTCATTTGTTACTTCTCTCAGTGTCCTGCCTGAGGGAACAATAGAACCAGACCTGAGACTAAGCAACATTTCATCTTTCTGGTACAAGCACAACTAGAAATGCTTTGTTCCTAGGACTGGGAGAGGATACTGCAACCTACAAAGCCTACCTTACCCTGTGATGAAATACTAAATGGTTCTGGCATGCTGAGAGGGTTCTGTTTTGCCAAAACCTAGATGGCTTATTTGGGCTGGCAGCCAGCACAACATACCTTTTAGCTCACTTCAGGTCATTTGTAACCTTGGTACAGCCTGGAAAATAGCTCTTCAAAGCTGAGTGCTGGGATTTGTAGAGAAAATGCTCTCTTAGCTCATCTGCTTACTCCGACACATAGGCTGTCCTGCAAATAGCGGTGAATGATTTTTCCAAGCAGTTGGAAAGCCACTCACCACTGTTTGCAGGATCACCTGGGCTGCCCAGGGAAGCGGTGGAGTTACCATCCCTGGATGTATTTAGAAAGAGACTGGATGTGGAACTTGATGCCATGGTTCAGTTGATTGGATGGTGTTGGGTGATAGGTTTGACTTGATGATTTCAAAAGCCTTCTCCAGCCTGATTGATTCTGTGATTTTGTTTATATGGAGTGGTTTTAGATGTTTGCCAGCACCTTATCAGATCTGTAAACTTGAAACTCAGAAAATCTTAACTCTCTAGGGCATTGTGTTCATAAAAAGTGGCTTTATAATGTACCACTGTCATTTCAGAGTGCTTGTGAAGGTTTGGGAGTTCCCCACCCCCCCCACACTTTGTAAAATGACCCAGACTAGCACTCAGTCGGCTGGAAGTTAAATGATGAAGCTCTATTTACAGCTCAGCACAATGTACAGCAGATATTTACACTATATACACAATATTTACAGAAATATACAAGTAAAAGGTAATACAGCAACACAACTCCCCTCCCAGAAATCAGAGACCCCAGGAGGGGCTCCCAACCATCCTTCCACCTTCTCCCCACCCCTGTACCTTACCCCAAGGTTTGCCTTACGTGCAAGGTAAATTAGGAGGATCGGCCAGGAGGGGTTAGAAGAAAAGTGGTTAGTGAGGATTAATCAGCAGAGGAGCCAGAGCCCAGAAGCTGCTAGATCCCACCAGCAGCTCCTGCTCAAGCAAGCGACAGAGAGCAACTAACTTATCAATTGTTTTGGTTAGTGTTCCCAAACAATTCTCCAGCAAGCGTATGAGTGAAGTAGACATCATGATGTTTTCCTCTCACAGCCTATAGTGCAACTTTGTCTATTAAAATATTCCAATTAGCCTCAAACCAGCACAGTGCTGAAGGCAGTATTTTGACAAACTATGGAAAAACATGGCTAAACAAAATCCCCAATTGTGCTGTGTCATGTTATTTGTACTTCCCTCTTGTACTCCCTGTAGCAGAAAGCACACTTCTGCTTGGTTTGTCCATTACCATTAAAAATAAACCCCAACCAGCCAACAGTGTCCTGTGAGATTCAGGTTCTATCATTTTAAAGAGGGTATTTTTCCTTTTAGTGAATTTTGCAGGCATGCATTTCAGCATATCTTTCTGTGATGAATGAAACTTTTCTCCATATTTTTCACTCTGAAAAGTGTCAGCAGACGCCAGGACTGTGACAGTAGACAATGAGACAGAAAACACAATGAGAGTTACATGGCAACCTTCGCCTGGGAAAGTCTTGTCCTACCGCGTGTACTACCGACCACGGAGTGGGGGAAGGCAGATGTTTGGAAGAGTAAATGCTCCTGCTACAAGCATAGTCCTGAAGAGACTTAAGCCACGAACTACTTATGACCTCAGTGTTGTTCCAATGTATGATTTTGGCCAAGGAAAACCAAGAAAAGCAGAAGGCACAACAGGTATGTTTCACGAGCTTGTACAAGATTTACTAATTCTAGTTCTGTGCTTCAAGTCAATACTGAAAAAGCTACTGAAGGAGAAATTTCTTTTTAATTTGAAATGTGGTTCAGGTAGAGGAGCCGTGAAAACTTGTTCAACTCTTGACTAACACTCAGGTTGTCAGTCTTGGAAACTATACTGAGATAAATACCAGGTCATTCAGCTGATTTTGGGGTTTGAACTTCTCATCTTGTATGGACATGCCTCTGTGCTTTCACTGTACCTAGAACCATAGAATGGCAGGGGTCAGAAGTCACCTCTGAAGACCATCATGTCCAATGCCCCTGCCAAAACAGCATTACCTAGGGTAGGTCACACAGGAGCACATCCAGATGGGTCTTGAAAGTCTCTAGAGGAGACTCCACAAACTCTCTGGGCAGCCTGTTCCAGGGCTCTGTCATCCTTGCATTAAAGAGTTTTTTGTTCGTGTTGAGGTGGAACATCCTGTGTTCCTGTTTGTGTCCATTGTCCCTTGTCCTGCTGCAGGCTATGCTGAAAAGAAACTACTCCCTTCTTCTTGACACCCACTCTTCAGATGCCTCTAGTAAGATCTCCTCTCAACCGCCTCTTCAGACTAAACACCCCCTGGTCTCTCAGCCTCTCCACTTAAGACACGTGTTCCAGTCCCTTAATAATCCTCACAACCTCCATTGGGCATTTTAGTACATCTCTGTCCCTCTTGAACTGGGGAGCCCAGAACTGGGCACAATGCTCCAGATGTGGTCTCACTAGGGCAGAGTAGAGGATTTCTTGTGGTGATAATCGTTCTTGGAAGTAAGTGGAGCCTGAATGATTTTAGTTGAAGCTATTGTGACAGCTCAGGAGTGCCATGGGAGATGAAACACAGAGGCTGGTTTGTTCTTTTTTTTTTTTTTCCTGGTGTATCTAATGATTCTCAAGTGAATTCACAATCTGAGGACATTTGTGATTTCATCTATAGTTAAACAATTTTATAGACACAGGGATAAGACAAACTCTTCCCCCCACCCCCCTCTTTTCACTCTTGAGCTATAGCAGTGACTTTGTTTAATTCCCGTTTTTGCACCTTTGAGATTACACTGCTGCAGTACTTTCAGTAACTACACTTTAGATTTACACAGCAGCAAAAGTGTTGCAGATGCTATCAGCAGGCTTGTTAACCACTCTGTCTGTGAGTGCTGACCTTCCCTGGGTAGCTCTTAGTCCTCAGAGGAAGCTGCTCTTGACCTAAAAACCTCAAGTGGTTTGGCTGGCACTCCTCTGAAGCATTATTTTTGACACACTGCCACACCTGTGGCTGGGGAAGTTGCTTGAGCTTGCCAGGCCCTGAATCTGTAAAGGGAGAGGACTGTTGGCAGGACCTTTTATATGAAAGGGTCCCTGCTTCCACCTTCTCCAATCTGACCTCTGGGACCTAGTGCTCTGAGAAGGAAATAGCTTGAGAAGTGGTATCAGAGACTGAGTACTGGTTGAGTGTGACTTTTGGCTGCAGTAAAGCCTGATTTTTCCAGTGTTGCTTTGTAAGGAAGCTGCTTTCATGTCTCTCTTTTGGTCTGTGTGGCTCACTTAGTTGTTGCCATTTAAGAGAGGGGGACTCATTTAAGCTGGTCATCTAGTTTGCTCCATCATAAATAGACTGACTGGATAGTCCACCTATTGTCAAATGGATGTTTAAGATGGGGGAGATGAATCTATCCTTCAGGCTCTATAGGCAACTGTGATAACAAACTTATCCCACATCTATTGTTTAGACAGCTAAAATTAAGTGAAGGGAATCTCACCTTTCACCTCTTGATACTTGTTTTCTTGCCAAAGGAAAGGTCCAAAGAGATTACAGCTAACACTCATTCTGGATTTGCATATGTGTTTATGTATGAAAACATACTTGTTGATATTTTTCCTTAAGCAGACCTGATTTAACCCCCTTTATTTATTTTTATTTTTACCCCCCTTGCAGCCTCCCCCTTTAAGCCACCTCGGAATCTGAGAACTTCTGATTCAACTATGTCGAGTTTCCGAGTGACCTGGGAGCCAGCCCCAGGAAGAGTGAAGGGGTACAAAGTAACTTTCCATCCTACTGAAGATGATGGGAGCCTTGGAGAATTAATTGTGGGACCATATGACAGCACAGTGGTGTTGGAGGAGCTAAGGTATGAATAAGAATTAATGTCTGTTTACTTATTAATTTAAAAATAACTTTAGCTTAGCCTTGTGTTTAATTGTCAACCGGGATTGAAACACCTCCCAAATCTACTCTAAGAAAGTAATTTTGCCAATAAATTAGGAGTATTTTGCTATGCAGTCTCTGAAAGAGACCTGGCAGAACTCTCTCTGATCCTTTCACGTTCTTTGTGGTGTTCTTCAGGAACGAGAATTGCTACTGCTTTAGGATCATGAAGAATTAAGACTTGTTTTGTTCCTATTGTGGATGACTCATTCCCTGATAATGTTGCTGGTAAAGGTGGAGCAGGCTGCCCAGAGAGAGCTGTGGAGTCTCCTTCTCTAGAGACTTTCAAGACCTGTCTGGATGTGTGCCTGGGTGACCTGCCCTAAGTGATCCTGCTTTGGCAGAGGAGTTGGACTAGATGATCTCCAGAGGTCCCTTCCAACCCCTAGTATTCTGTGATTGTATGAGAAGTGAAGCAAACCTCAAGGAAGTGAACACTTTGGTTTTTTCTCACAGGAAGCAAAGGAGGCAAAGGTGTGGGCAGAGGCTGTGTTCTGCATTTCCAGTATGAGAAAGCTAATGGGATACTGGAGAAAGTTGGAATTTCTAAAGTGTCCTCTCAAAAGTTCCTTTATGTTTGCTTAAAAAAAACCTTAGTTTAGTTCTTCATGCATTTTCTCACAGGCTTGGATTTGTACAGTAGCCTTCAGACCATGTCAAAATCAGTTAGGCAAATATACTAAATATTTAAAATAGAATCATAAACGTCTTAGAACCTTTGAATCACGGAATGGCTTGTGTTGGAAGAAACCTTAGCCACCATCTAGCTCCAACCCCCTTGCCATGGGCACAGATATCTTCCACTAGATCAGCTTGCCCAAAGCCTCATCTACCTCTGGCACTTCAGGGATGGGATTCTACAACCTCTCTGGGGCAACGTGTTCCAATGTTTCACCACCCTTACAGTGAAAAATTCACTGTCCATGTCTTTCTTAGGCTGAGGGTCTCAGCTCAGCTTCTTACTGAACTGAGTCCCAAGTTTTGCTGAGTTTCTTGATATTGTTCACATCCTTGGCCAGATTTAAGTCTATCAGAGCTTTAACTTGCCTAACCTAATTCCCATCTGCTTGGACAATTTCTCTGTATTTCTCCTAGGCTACCTGCCCTTACTTCCACCCTCTGTAGGCTCCTGTGTCTGAGTTTGTCCAGGATCTCCTTGTTTATTCCTGCAGACCCCTGGGCACTTTTACCTGATTTCCTCTTTGTTGAGTTCCATCACTCCTGAGCTTTAAGTCTCACATTACTTGACAGAAGAATGAATTTCAGTAGAGAGTATAGAACCAGTTTTTAAATCATTGAAATGTCACTGTCTTGTGGAGGAGCTAATCTCTGGGCTTCAAACATTAACACCTTCTTTTCCATGGGGGATTGTTTTTTTCTCTGTGAAAATGTGGTAAGTGAAGTGTCAGCATTTAGCTAGCCAAGAGGCTTTAGTTACAGTACATCTGTTTAACTGTTGCAGGGCAGGAACTACCTATAAGGTAAATGTCTTTGGAATGTTTGATGGAGGAGAGAGCAACCCCTTGGTTGGACAGGAGATGACCACCCTTTCAGATACTACTACGGAGCCATTTTTATCTAGAGGTAAACGTACCTGACCTGAGGAAAAGGCAAAACTTGGCTTTTGGGTAAAAAAAAGACCAAATTTTACCACTGTTTCCATATTGTTTTCCTGATGCACGCAAATAGTTATTTACAGGATCCAGTATGCTCCCTACCCTGATGACATAACCCCTGATCTGAAGTGTAGCATGCCCCAGTTCATGACTCTAGTCCTCTGCAGCCTCTAGATGCTCTTACAAAGATGATAACTCAGGCAATCCAAGTCTTGCTGATTACTAAAAACCATCTGCATTGCATTTTCAAGCCATCCACATCTGTGTCAAATCATAAGGTCAAATTCTTGAACAGAGATCATAGCTCATCTACAGGGGTGTTCACAGGAGTAGGACAAGGAATTTTAAGCAGATCTTTAGCCCTTTACTTGCCCTTATATGGTGACTTTTCTTTTTTTTTATTGCTGGGATGATACAATGAACAAAGTTCTGATAGTTGGGAATGTCCCAGTGTTATTGTGCATTATTTGAGTTTGTATTCAACACAGCCATTATTTAGTCTCTTGGGTTTTTTGCTACAGAAGGAAGAGATTTAGTTCAGCAATGCAGCTGCTGAATGCTCTCCAGTATCTGCCTGGGAGTTTCTCTCTGTGTAGCTCCCAGTCAATGTTTCTATGAGTGCTATGACAGTAGCTCACTTGGTGTGGTCAATGGGCTCCTGCTAAGAGCTGTGCCTGACATACTATCAGTTAGTAGTAGAGGAAGAGAGTCTCAGGGCTCACTCCTCCTTTATGGAAAGCACAGAGAAGCAATCTTTCCTTCTGAATAGCCAAGTGTTCACACAGAAGTAAATAATTTTCTCCTCTGCTGTTTAAAGGCTTCCACAACTATTGGAGAGAAGTTGATGAGGAGAAAGAACCTAACTGCAACGGCCTTTCACACTTAAATGAAGAAAAAAAATAATATCTAGCAGCTGACTCTATTTTCTTTTTGCCTTAACCTCTTTGATGCCTTGTTTCCACAGTTGACTGTGTGAAAAATACCTTATGTAGCTTTATTGACAGTATTTTTAGAAACCCCTTAATTAAATTTTTGTCCCACTCAGTCTCATACAAGAGGCTAAAACTGAAAGAGAAGAAAAGTAAAATACATAACAGGCCATCAACTACATTAGAGTAAAGCTGTAATAGTGCTAGCAGAAAAATTACTGCGCCAAGTGGTTTGTTATTTTTTATTATGGCAGCTGCCATTTCTGTGTTCAGTGGTATATTCTTTCAACTAATTAGTTTTATTAATGCATGGATTTGAGTCATGGTTAATGTGAAACCTGAATTTTATACCTGGAACTGTAAACGTAATAGTACATTATTTATTAATAGGGAGGGAAAAAAAAAATCATCCCTAGGTCTGGTGCCTTTGCTAGAATTTTCCATGTGGGGAGCTGTGGTACTTGGAAGAAAAATGAAAAGTCAAAATAGTTGTAACTTTTATACTGTACATGAAGCTAATTTTAACTTCCATATTAAAGGTATGCATGCAATTTTTTTGGAACTAACATGGCTGTACTTAAACCCTGCTCCCAACTGATTTTATTTTTGTGTCCTGACTAAAGACTAGATCTATATTTTCTATGCAGAAGAGGATCAATGCTTTTAACCCCCAGGTGCATGGAATAGTTATATCCATGAGTCTCCAGTGTTGGATCAGTTGTGTGGAACATAAATGAAATCACAGTATCTTTCAACTCTGATGAGTGTGGCTGATTTTTCTCAATGGGATTTCTTCCATATAAAGACCAGAAGCTCTGATGGCAAGAAGCCAGAAAATTTGCAGCTGGTAACACAATCTACAGGAAAAAAAAAAAAAAGAGAGAGAGAGCGAGCAAGGATTATTTTTTTTATTTTATTTTAGTTTTTGTGTGCAAATGATTGTGGATAAAATCATTGTGTCTTTCTGTTTTGTATAAACATGTTGTGATTTTCCTTGTGATGAAAGCAATATGATGCATATTTTGTTCTGTAATTTGTTAAGTGAAATAACTGAAAGAACCTCTTACCCTTTCAGAACGTTGCAGCTTTATGTAAATGAAATAACTGAAAGAACCTCTTACCCTTTCAGAACGTTGCAGCTTTATATAAATGTTTGTCCTTGTCTCCTCTCTACCTCTTTATGTTTGTGTATCTTGCCTAAATTTTATTTCTTTCTTCTATGTGCACACCTCTACACCATCTGTATCACTATGTCTTCTCTTTTCCCCCCTGAGAATTCAGAAATGCTGTTTATTTGAAAGTGGTTGCGATATATGCTCTTAATTCCCCTATGACACAGCTGAAAATGAAGCAGTAGTTAAACTACCCATTAAAAAATGAAAACACTCCAGATTTGGATAGTCTGATACGAATAAAATATAAATTTGGATAATGCTCGCTGCCATGTCAGGGGTTAGTTTAGCAGTGTTTTACCAAACCCTCTGAAACCGAAGCAGACAATGGCGTGACAGCAAAGAGCAACGCTGGCCCCGACATTTGCAAAGCCTTATTTATAAAAGGAAACATACATGAATAAATTTAGACAGCTTTTGCCATGGAACCAGTGACTAGTGTGAGTAACATCCACAGCTAGGTCATACTTGAGAGAGTGCCAGAGAATAAAAGCTAGAGATGTGTTGGAAGCAAACTTGTGACATATACCGTATAAAAGGATGGGTAAAGGAAGCTAGCATGCTAAGGCTGTGTTTCTTTTCTGGGTGAAAGCTAGCATGCTAAGGCTGTATGTTTTCTGGTTGGCATAGCAGGTTTAGAATGCAGAACCAGGGCAGAAGCTGACATCGTGCTGCTGGTGGATGGCTCGTGGAGCATCGGCAGGCCCAATTTTAAGACCGTCAGGAACTTCATCGCCCGCATTGTAGAAGTGTTTGACATCGGTCCTGACAAAGTGCAGATTGGTGAGTCCTTGTGTCTGGAGGGAAAATAAGGCAGAACTGCTACACAGCCACAAAATAACTGAATAATGATGACTTTTCTTCTTTTTTCCCCTCCTCTCAGGTCTTGCACAGTACAGTGGAGATCCCAGGACAGAATGGAATCTCAATGCTTACCGAACCAAACAGGCGTTGTTGGAGGCTGTAGCCAATTTACCATACAAAGGAGGCAATACTCTAACAGGTAGGTGGAAATGGCCACAAGCTGTGCCATGGAAGGTTTAGGTTGGGCAATAGGAAAAATTTGTTAACAGAAAACAGGGCTTGAGCATCTCCCTTGCAGAGAGAGACTGAGAGCCCTGGGACTGTTTAGTCTGGAGAAGAGAAGGCTGAGAGGAGATCTGATCAATGTGTCCAAATATCTGAGGGGTGTCAAGTGGCAGGGGCCAATCTCTTCTCAGTGGTCAGCAGCAATAAGACAAGGAGCAACTGCTACAAACTGAAACATAGGAGGTTTAATCTCAACATGAGGAGAAACTTCTGTACAGTGAGAGTGACAGAGCCCTGGAACAAGCTACCCAGAGAGGTTGTGGAGTCTCCTTCTCTGGAGAATTTCAAAACCTGCCTTGATGCATTCCTCTACAAACTACCTTGGCAGGGGGCTGGACTCAATCTATGGAGGTCCCTTCCATCCTCTAATGTTCTGTGATTCTGTGAGTTGTCCTAATGAAGAGCTTGAGTTGCTCTTGAACATATGTGAAGAATAAAAGGCAGTTCTATGTCAGGGTAGGGATGGAGTCAGGTTGAGGACCAAGGCGGGAGGCTGGAGGAAATCAGATAGGAGAGTGATGCATAAAAGGTAAGAGATTAGAGACTCAGAGACAACTGGTATAGTATCAGTTGCTGGTAAGCCTAGCTGGTGGGGTACAGCTGAATTCCGAATGCAACTAGAAGGCAATGGAGACAGACACAGAGAGATAGGGCTGTTCAGTCTGAAGAGAAGGCTCCAAGAAGACCTTATTGTGGCCTTCAAGTATCTGAAGTGGGCTACAAGAATGCTGGTGAGGGACTGTTCAGTGTCAGGTAGTGTGGGGGAATGGAGCAAAACTATAAGCGTGTAGATTCAGACTGGATGTTAGGAAGAAGTTCTTCACCATGAGGGTGGTGAGACACTGGAACAGGTTGCCCAGGGAGATGGTGGAAGCATCATTCCTGGAGGTTTTTAAGGCCAGGCTGGATCAGCAACCTGATCTAGTGTGAGGTGTCCCTGCCCATGGCAGGGGGGTTGGAACTGGATGATCCTTGAGGTCCCTTCCAACTCTGACAATTCTGTGAAATAAATTGTGAAATGATGTCAGAGCGAAGTCACTAGGATGGAACAGTCTCCTTCCCCATGTCTGCTGGATGGAAATAATCTATAGCAAGGGTTACCTTCTTTCTATCATACCAGGAATGGCCTTGGACTTCATCTTAAAAAACAGCTTCAGACAAGATGCCGGCTTAAGGCCCAGAGCTCGCAAAATTGGGGTCCTCATCACTGATGGCAAATCGCAAGATGATGTAGTCACCCCATCAAGAAAACTCAGAGATGAGGGTGTGGAACTTTATGCAATTGGTAAGTCTTACATGAAGGGGTGGCCTGGGCCCACCCAACCCCCTCCTGCCCATCTGCTAAACCCATAGTGGCACAAGCACTTAGAAGGGTGCTTAGACACTGGTGTTCAGGCATCATGTTCCATGGCCGTCGTTTCTAACGAGTTGTTCTTCCATTGCTTCTCCGCCAGGTATTAAAAATGCAGATGAAAATGAGTTGAAGCAGATTGCCACGGATCCAGATGACATCCACGCTTACAACGTTGCAGATTTCTCCTTCCTGACTAATATTGTTGATGATGTGACCACGAATCTGTGTAACAGCGTGAAGGGCCCAGGTACATCACATTTTCAGCCTAATGCATTCTTTTTCCATTTGTGTGCTTGCCCTGCTAACTCCTTTTTATTGCATATTGGGAACACTGTGTAGCCCTGGGCTGTTTTTTCAGCTGCTGGTGTGAGGAAGTCGTGCAGACCACCTGGACTACCCCACAGGGGTCCATCCTTTCCTTTCAACAATGACTGTGTTATACCTAACGCAGCATGACGCGGCTGGATGTGCCTTCTTTTCTCCCAGAGCCAGGAAACACGCTGCTCGGTGTGTCACGCTGTTGCTCCCTGTGGCATGCTCTTTGATGATGCTCATCAAATAATTAAAATTTCAGCAACCCTTCTCTTTTCAAGTGTTAATGCCTGACAGCCCCAAAGCAAAGCCAAGCATGGGAAAACAGTAGTGGTAACTGATGGTTCTCTAGCGAAAAACTGGTGGTGAATCAGAATGACAGGAACATGCAGGTTAGCAAAGCCCCTCAGGATTACCAACTCCAACCTAGAACCCTCCTCTACAAGATTCATCTTAAACCAGATCCCTAAACACCACATCCAAACAACCTTTAAACACATCCAGGGTTGGTGACTCCACCATCTCCCTGGGCAGCTCATTCCAGTCCCTGACCACTCTCTCAGTGTTCCTAACATCCAATCTAAACCTCCCCAGTCTCAGCTTGAGGCCATTTCCCCTTGTTCTGTCTCCAGTTACCTGTGTAGGTGGAATAGGAATGGAATAGGAGAGACAGGGAGCTTGTTTGGTCTTGAAAGTGGGATAGTGAGCTGCCTCTTCACAAAGCTACTCTAAGAATTCCTGAGGAAACAGAAACATAAGCAAGTACTTAAACTGTTTTTTTTTTCACTTGCTTGTTTTCTTTTTCTTTGTTTTGTTTTCTCTTTTATTTGTTTTTTGTTTTTCTTTGGTTTGTTTTATTTGCTTTCTCTTTGTTTTGTTTTGTTTTTTTACCTAAGGAAAAAAAAACAACAAACATTTTTATTCCTGATGAAATAAGATTAATAATTTTTTAATGTGTTTCCACTTGTAGGTGACTTACCACCTCCTTCTAACCTAGTTATCTCAGAAGTGACACCTCGTTCTTTCAGACTGAGATGGACTCCACCTCCTGAGAGTGTTGATAGATACAGAGTTGAATATTACCCTACCTCTGGAGGTAGTCCTCGACAGGTTAGCAATAAATATTCATCTCTGATATTGCCCTTATTAACCTTGGGCTTCCATGTCACAGTAATGTCATTCTAAAGTCTGTGCTGTACCTGAGAAAAGGCTCCCAAGGCCAAGAGTGTGATGTCTTAGTAGGTGACAGACAAAACTGCAAAAAGTAAGAGCACTCAGGTGGCTTTGCTTGTTTTAAAATCCTGAGTCCAGAAGTAGAATGTGTTTCTTAAGAACAGTTCTGTGGTGTTTCTAGTAATTCCTTTCTGATGACATTCCACATATGCCATATATTGGTTTAAATAGGTCTGTAGCAGAAATTTTCTGGGCATGCTCATGGATAGGAGAGAAAGGACATGCTCACTGTGGTTTTAGATACATTTTCTTGTCAATCAGAAATGCTAAACCTGTAGGTGATGCAGGTTGTGAGGCAGTGCTTAGATTAACATGGTACTTTGAATGTGTGCCTAAGCACATCCTCTAAACTGTTTAATGCACAGCATCAAAGTCATCTCGTGGTTATTCTCCAGACAGAGAGACAGTAAGTGGCAGACATTGATTTTAGGCAATCTGAACTGCTCATCATTCTCTCCAGCCAGCCAGAGAAATAGGAGAATGAAGTTAGGCACCTCTGGATCTGACTCCTAACTTCCCACCTCTGAACGTGGCCCTAAAATCTTGACTCAGATTTGACACAAAGGGAATTTAATCTTAATAAATCATTGCCTCAGCATCTGACCTTTGGTTATGGTTGGAGCAGCCATTTCAGTGCACACTGACTCTGCAGCTTGACTGTCTGCCTGCATTTCTGTTCTGCAGGGTGTTGTTAATGCCATGTGGTGTAACCATCTAAGTCACCCTGTCTCTTTTAAAACTGTTTTCCAAAGTGGCAGTATATACCTTTGGCACTGTCTTGTTGTTGCCAAGTCACATAAAAGTCTACATCATGTATGAAAGCACAGTGAGTGCTGCTAGATATATCCAACTCTATTGAAAACAAGTGTCCGTCTAAGGCTGCCCTACAGCTTACTTTGCAAAAATAATAGCATACTGCCAGGCAAAATACAGAGGAGGTTAAGACCAGGCTTATTTTGAGTTCCATATCACTGATTTCTGACCAGTTTCACAAGAAACTGTTATTATTATAATTATTTTCTTTCCTTAGAGATAAGATTACAAATGCATTTGTTGTATGGTGCTTAACATTGCTTCTCTTTTATGTAGTTTTATGTCAGTAGGATGGAAACAACAACAGTTCTGAAAGATCTGACCCCTGAAACAGAGTATGTTGTTAACGTGTTTTCTGTGGTAGAAGATGAAAGCAGTGAACCTCTGATCGGCAGGGAAACAACTTGTAAGTTAGAAACGAGACTTGAATGCTGTGTTAACAACCAGCTTGGCATGTGGGGAACTGTCTGGTAGAGCTTTTACTTATGGAGCTCAGGGGCTTTTCTCTTAAAGGAAGCAAACAATTTAATTCAAATGACCAAGTTCTATTTGTTGTTCAGGTCTTGACTGAAAGGCTTTAGCGAAGTGAAACAGCACTTTGGCAGAAAATGTTTGTGTCAACTTCTTTGGTGTTCACAGCCAGGTTGAATGAGGGTTTGAGCGGCCAAATCTGGCTGAGAGATGTCCCTGCCCATGGCATGGAGGTCAGAGCAGGTGACACTTAAGGTCCCTTCCAACCTGAGCCTCTCTATGATTCTATGCTGATTCTTTCCAGGTTCTTGAAGCATGACTGTACAAAGCTAGAACAGACATGAATTACAAGAGAGGCTTATACATTCCTGAAATTTACCATTACACAAATGTGTAGTCCTTCATATTTTTGTTCTAGAAAATAAATTCCTGCTATTAGCAACCAGAATACTATAGAAATTGAGTCTAATTTTAAAAGATTAACAAACAATCAGCTTGACACAATTACATCACTTCTCTGAGACATGACTTAGCTATTTTGTTTCTATTATTAGCTGACTTCTACTATTAGCTGATTGATTTTAGGTATATTTATGTTGAATGTTAAGGATCTGCCCCTGGAGACATTCAAGATCAGGCTCAATGTAATCTTAGACAGTCTGATCTACTTGGAAGAGTCCTTGCTCACTGCAATGGGGTTGGACAAGATGACCTCTGAGGGTCCCTTCCAACCCAATGCAATCTGTGCATCTGTGAAGGCAACACAGGGTGACTTTGCTGCCTCTTTAATATCTTGAATGTTAGGTGTTCAACTCTTTGGTTTCTGTTAGGCTGGTCATAAACCCATAAAGCATGTACATGATTTTTATGCAGCCTGTAGTAATTTTTAATGTTTATTTAATAATTTGAGGACTAGAGGAAAACAAAAAACCTATAAAAAAGAATCCTTTTATAATTATATGTCTCAAGACAGTCACATTCTGTTTCACATTAGAACATTCATGTGGGTTACTCTTGCTTTTTAAGAATATTTAAGTGTTCCAGAGCAGACTTATAAGGTGGTTGTAGCTGTGTAGCCAGTCTGTAGCATGTTCCAAATGTGGTAGCCATTACCTCATTCTTAAACCAAGCACCATTTAAAATACCACTACTTGTAGATCACCTTTCTACTACCTGAATTTTACCCTTGTAGATCACCTTTCTACTACCTGAATTTTACCCTTGTAGATCA
>VWZE01009117.1:101659-136498 GCA_013396675.1 Eubucco bourcierii | reverse complement strand
TACTACCCGAATTTTACCCTTGTAGATCAGCATTTTACTACCCGAATTTTACCCTTGTAGATCACCTTTCTACTACCCAAATTTTACCCTTGTAGATCACCTTTCTACTACCTGAATGTTACCCTTGTAGATCACCTTTCTACTACCCGAATGTTACCCTTGTAGATCACCTTTCTACTACCCGAATTTTACCCTTGTAGATCAGCATTTCACTACCCGAATNTGTCACAGTAATGTCATTCTAAAGTCTGTGCTGTACCTGAGAAAAGGCTCCCAAGGCCAAGAGTGTGATGTCTTAGTAGGTGACAGACAAAACTGCAAAAAGTAAGAGCACTCAGGTGGCTTTGCTTGTTTTAAAATCCTGAGTCCAGAAGTAGAATGTGTTTCTTAAGAACAGTTCTGTGGTGTTTCTAGTAATTCCTTTCTGATGACATTCCACATATGCCATATATTGGTTTAAATAGGTCTGTAGCAGAAATTTTCTGGGCATGCTCATGGATAGGAGAGAAAGGACATGCTCACTGTGGTTTTAGATACATTTTCTTGTCAATCAGAAATGCTAAACCTGTAGGTGATGCAGGTTGTGAGGCAGTGCTTAGATTAACATGGTACTTTGAATGTGTGCCTAAGCACATCCTCTAAACTGTTTAATGCACAGCATCAAAGTCATCTCGTGGTTATTCTCCAGACAGAGAGACAGTAAGTGGCAGACATTGATTTTAGGCAATCTGAACTGCTCATCATTCTCTCCAGCCAGCCAGAGAAATAGGAGAATGAAGTTAGGCACCTCTGGATCTGACTCCTAACTTCCCACCTCTGAACGTGGCCCTAAAATCTTGACTCAGATTTGACACAAAGGGAATTTAATCTTAATAAATCATTGCCTCAGCATCTGACCTTTGGTTATGGTTGGAGCAGCCATTTCAGTGCACACTGACTCTGCAGCTTGACTGTCTGCCTGCATTTCTGTTCTGCAGGGTGTTGTTAATGCCATGTGGTGTAACCATCTAAGTCACCCTGTCTCTTTTAAAACTGTTTTCCAAAGTGGCAGTATATACCTTTGGCACTGTCTTGTTGTTGCCAAGTCACATAAAAGTCTACATCATGTATGAAAGCACAGTGAGTGCTGCTAGATATATCCAACTCTATTGAAAACAAGTGTCCGTCTAAGGCTGCCCTACAGCTTACTTTGCAAAAATAATAGCATACTGCCAGGCAAAATACAGAGGAGGTTAAGACCAGGCTTATTTTGAGTTCCATATCACTGATTTCTGACCAGTTTCACAAGAAACTGTTATTATTATAATTATTTTCTTTCCTTAGAGATAAGATTACAAATGCATTTGTTGTATGGTGCTTAACATTGCTTCTCTTTTATGTAGTTTTATGTCAGTAGGATGGAAACAACAACAGTTCTGAAAGATCTGACCCCTGAAACAGAGTATGTTGTTAACGTGTTTTCTGTGGTAGAAGATGAAAGCAGTGAACCTCTGATCGGCAGGGAAACAACTTGTAAGTTAGAAACGAGACTTGAATGCTGTGTTAACAACCAGCTTGGCATGTGGGGAACTGTCTGGTAGAGCTTTTACTTATGGAGCTCAGGGGCTTTTCTCTTAAAGGAAGCAAACAATTTAATTCAAATGACCAAGTTCTATTTGTTGTTCAGGTCTTGACTGAAAGGCTTTAGCGAAGTGAAACAGCACTTTGGCAGAAAATGTTTGTGTCAACTTCTTTGGTGTTCACAGCCAGGTTGAATGAGGGTTTGAGCGGCCAAATCTGGCTGAGAGATGTCCCTGCCCATGGCATGGAGGTCAGAGCAGGTGACACTTAAGGTCCCTTCCAACCTGAGCCTCTCTATGATTCTATGCTGATTCTTTCCAGGTTCTTGAAGCATGACTGTACAAAGCTAGAACAGACATGAATTACAAGAGAGGCTTATACATTCCTGAAATTTACCATTACACAAATGTGTAGTCCTTCATATTTTTGTTCTAGAAAATAAATTCCTGCTATTAGCAACCAGAATACTATAGAAATTGAGTCTAATTTTAAAAGATTAACAAACAATCAGCTTGACACAATTACATCACTTCTCTGAGACATGACTTAGCTATTTTGTTTCTATTATTAGCTGACTTCTACTATTAGCTGATTGATTTTAGGTATATTTATGTTGAATGTTAAGGATCTGCCCCTGGAGACATTCAAGATCAGGCTCAATGTAATCTTAGACAGTCTGATCTACTTGGAAGAGTCCTTGCTCACTGCAATGGGGTTGGACAAGATGACCTCTGAGGGTCCCTTCCAACCCAATGCAATCTGTGCATCTGTGAAGGCAACACAGGGTGACTTTGCTGCCTCTTTAATATCTTGAATGTTAGGTGTTCAACTCTTTGGTTTCTGTTAGGCTGGTCATAAACCCATAAAGCATGTACATGATTTTTATGCAGCCTGTAGTAATTTTTAATGTTTATTTAATAATTTGAGGACTAGAGGAAAACAAAAAACCTATAAAAAAGAATCCTTTTATAATTATATGTCTCAAGACAGTCACATTCTGTTTCACATTAGAACATTCATGTGGGTTACTCTTGCTTTTTAAGAATATTTAAGTGTTCCAGAGCAGACTTATAAGGTGGTTGTAGCTGTGTAGCCAGTCTGTAGCATGTTCCAAATGTGGTAGCCATTACCTCATTCTTAAACCAAGCACCATTTAAAATACCACTACTTGTAGATCACCTTTCTACTACCTGAATTTTACCCTTGTAGATCACCTTTCTACTACCCGAATGTTACCCTTGTAGATCACCTTTCTACTACCCGAATGTTACCCTTGTAGATCACCTTTCTACTACCCGAATGTTACCCTTGTAGATCACCATTTTACTACCCGAATTTTACCCTTGTAGATCACCATTTTGCTACCCGAATTTTACCCTTGTAGATCACCTTTCTACTACCCAAATTTTACCCTTGTAGATCACCTTTCTACTACCTGAATGTTACCCTTGTAGATCACCTTTCTACTATCCGAATTTTACCCTTGTAGATCACCTTTCTACTACCCGAATGTTACCCTTGTAGATCACCTTTCTGCTACCCAAATTTTACTCTAACTCCCACGTGCAGTACTCTCAGTGGTGCTGCTTGCAACGTGAAATACGAAAGGTGAAGAAAGTGAAGGAAACTAATTGATGTCTATCTTCCTATGGCAGGGAGTTGGAACTAGATGATCCTTGAGATCCTTTCCAACCTTACTATTCTATGATTCTATGATTCTGTTTGGCAGTGCCAATCTCTTCAGTTAGAAACCTGAATGTTTATGACATTGGGTCAACTTTCATGCGAGTGAGATGGGAACCTCTCAACGGAGCCTCTGGTTATGTGTTGACATATGAAGCTGTTAATGCCACAGTCCCAACCAAAGAGAAAGAGGTAAGAGAATTTATCTTCACTTCCTGTACTCTACCCAAAGTCCATGAAGAGAATGGATGACTTTTCTTAATCTATCACCCTGGTCAGAAGAGTCTGGCACATTGTTCTCACAGGACTGTGAACGTACTGGGATATTGTATACAATGACATCAGTTGGGAAGCTGTAAATATACTGTGACTCTCACAAACAAAATTCCCTGGAAATTAAATCATTGCTTGCTTTTCTACCATTGCTTCCCTCAGTTTCTAAACACAGTGTGTCCTTTCTCACTTGCAGATGCGTGTTGGACCATCGGTGAACGAGGTTCAGCTGGTAGATCTCATCCCCAACACCGAGTACACTCTAACAGCTTATGTCTTGTTTGGTGATCTCACCAGTGACCCACTCACCACCCAGGAAGTGACATGTAAGCCACCTTGATTTCTTCTTCCTGGTTATTGCTTCAGAAACACTTAACTACCATTTATTTTTGTCTAGAAGACTGTCCTTCCCGTGTTCCTTGCATTTTCTAATCCTCGTAAATATTCCAGACATCTTGAGAGGGAATTCCAATGAAAAGGGACCAAGTATTAAAAGAGGAAAGAAAAGGATTATTTTAATTTGGGTTTTTGTTTTGTTTTATTTTTTCTTGAATAATGAAGAGAGCTGTCCTGATGTTCTCAAGGTTATAATGTTTTCAAAAACTCTCAGTTTTGCTTGCATGGCCCTAGAAACCTCATTCCCAACCTCGTTCATTCTCATAGAAAATGGCAATGAGTCTGATCTAAAAGTGACTTCCTTTTTTAAACCTGCTGTTAAATATCTTTTGTTAAACATTTCCTACTGGCAGAGGCATGCAGTAGGGTTAGTCTTATGTTCTTCATAAATGTTAAAGCTTTAACTGTGCAGGAAAAGTGGCTGTTGTCACCAAAAGTGATGATCTTAAGCAATGACTCTTCTAAAACTATTGTGCTCATAATTTACAATGGCAGTGCTGCCACATTTTATAGCTATTCTGCTCATTGCTGGGACCAAACTTCTTAATTGTCTCACCTAATGGCCAAAGCATTGAATTTCCCAGAAATTTATTGCCTCCATTTCAATGAAATGCATGAGAAGAATTTAATTCTTTCTGTAAGAGACCTCTGCCACTGCTGTGAAATGTGTTTTCACTTAACTACTGTCATTATTTTCACAGTACCTTTGCCTGGACCCAGAGGCTTAAAAATTCAGGATGTAACTCACAGCAGCATGACTGTCCTCTGGGATCCTGCCCCAGGGAAAGTTCGGAAGTACATCCTAAGATACAAAATAGCTGATGAACCTGATGTAAAGGAGGTAAATGACAGGAACAGTTTTGAAAGCACTAGAAGCTAACTGTCTGCTTTTGAAGAGCTACATTGCTAAACTAGTAATAAAAGTACTATAATAAGCCACCATTGAGAATAAAGACCTGATGGTTCACAGGGATTGCAGTCAGGAAAGAGAAACTAAATAAACTTGAGATAGGTTTCTTTGTGCATTCTAATTTTCCTCCTCCTTCAGAGAGGAAACTTCTCAAACTGACTGGAAAGCATGTCCAGAGGAGGGCCATGAAGATAATCAGAGGACTGGAGAACCTCCCTTGTGGTGTCTTGCTGAGAGAGATGAGGCTGTTCAGCCCAGAGAAAAGAATGCTCTGGGGAGACTATAGCAGGCTTCCAGTAGCTGAAGGGTGCCTACAAGAAAACTGGAAAGGCACTTCTTACAAGGCCTTGTAGTGATAGGAGAAGAGAGAATGGAGAAGCTTGAGGAGGGCAGATTTAGGCTGACTCTTAGGAAGAAAATCTTCATAGTGAAGGTGGTGAGACACTGGAACAGGTTGCCAAGGATAGTCATGGATCATCTCTCCTTGGAGGTGTTCAAGGCCAGGTTGGATGAAACATTGAGCATTGGTCTAGTGGGAGGTGTTCCTGCCTATTGCAAGGGGTTTGAAACTAGATGTTCTTTAAGGTCCTTTCTATCCTCAATTGTTCTCTGAGTCTATGAAAATTATCCTGTAAGTAACCATTTCTACACTCTGCCAAAGTGTTACCTTGCCAAGCTCTAAGAAGTGTCTACAATTAGGATGAGAGGATTGTGGAATAAAGGTGTGTTAGTCCCTGTGCCCACTGTCAGGGCATGTCGAAGGGTTGTAGACATGTAGGAAACAGCTCTTGGAGGATTAAGTGCATTTTGGTAAGGTACTGAGTACTTCCTGGAACTGCAGTCTGCATCCTCACTTCTAAATGAATGAAACAGTGAAAGATCCACAAGTTGTACTCACAGGATCACAGGATGTTAGGGGATGGAAGAGACCCAAAGAGATCATCCAGTCCAACCCCCCTGCCAGAGCAGGACCATACAATCTAGCTCAGGTCACACAAGAACACATCCAGACAAGCCTTGGAAGGCTTCAGAGAAGGAGACTCCACAACCTCTCTGCCTCTCTGGACAGCCTGTGCCAGGGCTCTGGGACCCTTCCAGTCAAGAAGTTCCCCCTTGTGTTGAGCTGGAACCTCCTGTGCTGCAGCTTCCATCCATCACTCCTTGTCCTATCCCAGGGAGCAGTGAGCAGAGCCTGTCCCCCGCCTCCTGACCCCCAGCCCTCAGATATTTATAAACATTTATTAAATCCCTCTCTCAGTCTTCTTTTCTCCAGACCCTCTTCTTCAGTCCCTCAGCCTCTCCTCATCAGGGAGAGCTCCAGTCCTCTATCATCCTTGTAGCCCTCCACTAGACCCTCTCCAGCAGATCCCTGTTCCTCATAAACTGGGGAACGCAAAACCGAAGGCAGTACTAAAGATAGGGTCTCACCAGGGCAGAATAGAGGCAGGGAACCTCCCTTGATCTGCTGGACACACTCTTCTGTATGCACCCCAGGATCCCATTGGCCCTCTTGGGCACAACTGCTGTCTCATGGACAACTTGCTAACTATCAGCACTCCCGGGTCCCTCTCCATGGGGCTGCTCTCCAGCAGGTCACCTCCCAACCTGTACTGGTGCAGTTTATTATTCCTCCCCAGGTGCAGGACTCTGCACTTGTCCTTGTTGAAGCTCATTTGGTTTCTCTGTGCCCAGCTCTCAGTCTGTCCAGGTCTGGCTGGATGGGCTCACAGTCTGCAGCCGGATCAGCCAAGCCTCCCTGTTTGGTCTCCTATCTGAGACAACGTGCCTTGTGAGGAGGCTAGCAGATAGCACTCAATCTTTTAAGTGTAAATTTTAGGGGCAAAATTCAGTGTGGAATATGGTGGTGGCTTTTTGTTTGTTTGTTTGTTTTTTTCTTTTGTCTGTTAGTTTGTTTGTTTTCAGCACAGGGATTTCTGCCCTTTCATAAAATGCGGAGACCAGAATAGAGCAACTTACACTGTTCCACTGTTCTTATTTTCAGGTGGAACTTGATAGACTCAAAACCAGCACTACTCTCTCTGACCTTTCCTCCCAAACACTCTATAATGTAAAAGTTGTTGCTGTCTATGATGAGGGGGAATCCCTGCCAACAAATGCAGAAGCTGTGACTCGTAAGTTTTTCCTAATAACCTTTCTTGTGAGGGCTTTTTTATTTGGGTTGTTTGGTGTTCTTTTTGGTTGGTTGTGCTTTGCTTGCTTGCTTGTTTGTTTTTCCTGTATGGCAATATAATACTGAGTTTAGATGGAACAGCAATTTGATTTAGCTGAGAAATATTTTACTTACATTCATATCATTATTTGCAATAGAATAATCCCTGGAAATTTTAGGTGAGTTCAGTGTCTTATTTCAGTGAGGACTGAGCCTGCAGTCTGCAGAGGCAGCAGATCAGCAACTGAAGCAAAATTATTTGTGTTTAGAGGCTGAGGGAGCAACACAGGGGTAGCATTAGTAAGAAGATATAAGAGCAGAGGAAAGGTTTAGCAACAAGTCTATGCAGGAATCTAGGAAAGTGAGTAGGAACCTGGGGCATATGCTAGAGAATTAGAGAGACACCAATTTGCTTCTGATCCAGGGGGGTTTGTACCACGGAATGCTAAACCACTCTGCAACATTTGAGCCATTTCAACAACTAGAGGCTAGAAAAGGGTGCTGCACAAGTGGTGTGAGCCCATCTCCATATAGGAGACTTGACAGACTGAAAGGAGAAGGCTGATATCAGGAAAGCTGATCTAGGGGTATCATTTAAGGAGACAGCTAAGCAGAAGAGCTAGAATAAAGATGAGCAATGTCACCTTATCACTACTCATCATTCTGATGTGAGAAAAGAAAAAAAAAAACATGCCTGTGTTCCTTCTCCTATTTTATTTTACTATTGTATTTTGTTTTACTTTGTGCTCTGCTTGTGCTCTGCTTGTGCTCTGCTTGTGCTCTGCTTTTGCTTTGCTTTTACTTTATTTAAATTTTTAATTCACATAAAAAATATTTAATTTTGTCAATTTTTTTTTTCATTTTGTAGCCTGGTGTGTTTAAAAATGTTTGTGATTTTATTTTTTTTTGGCTTGCTTTTGTGCTAACCATTCTCCTACATCTTGGTGTGAATGTGTAAAGGGGAGAAGTCTCTGCCAAAGAAATTTATTTTTAGTTTAATTCTCTGGTTTTGCCTATTTACTCATCTCATCCCAGTAGCTGTATTATCTTACCTCCTTAACCTCCAGCTAACCCCTGTGACTTCTTTCTAAATAAGTGGTTTAATTCAGTCATAACTTATTTGGCTTACATAAAGAATTTTAAGATCTGGGAGAAACTCCTGTGGGAGCTTGACCTCTGTGTGTGGGAGTTCATAATCACTCCTCCTAACTCCAAAATGTATGAGCTGGGACTTCAGCTGTTGTGAGTAGGCATGAGAGTGGTGACCTCTACAGAAGTCAGTAGAGCTATGTCTGCTTTATCAGGTGCTGACCTGTTGATGTGACCTTATGAAGGATGATTTGCCTAGTGTAGGTGGGCTGTGTTACAGCATCTTGTTGTAGTTAGAAGCATGACAACTGAGATGAACCTTCTACAGAGCTTTCTAAATGTTTTGTCTGGGTAATTCCTTGGTTTAACTGTATTTTATAGTTACTTTTTTTTTTGTGTGTGTGTGTGAAATGTTTTTCCTTTTCTCCTAATAGAGCCTGTGCCAGCACCAGTCAATCTCAGGATCACAGATATAACCACAAACAGTTTTAGAGGAACTTGGGACCATGGAGCTCCAGATGTGTCTCTCTATAGAATAACTTGGGGAGTCTATGGAAGACCAGAAAAACAGGAGGTAAGAAGAGATGATTACCATAACATTTTGAAGGTGGTGTCTCAGAGGCTGTAATTTGAAAATCAGAAATGTAGTTAATAAATGGCCTGTAACTTGGAAAAACTCCTGTCGTGCTCAATGGAAATGAAGTGAGAATCAGAGTCACAGAATTAACCAGGTTGGAAAAGACCTCTAAGATCACCAAGTCCAACCTATCACCTAACTCTTCTAATTAACTAAACTATGGCATTAAGTGCCTCATCCACCCTCCTTTTAAACACTTTCAGGCCACTTGTAGTGATGCTACTGTGTAAAAAGTTACTCTGTTATATCTCACTCTCTGTTTGTTCGGTTTAGGTTTCATTTATTCATTTATTAATGTTTTGGTTTTTTTTAATTTATTCACAAGACTATCTTAAATGGGGATGAGAACAGTTTGGTCTTTGAAAATTTGAGCCCAGATACACTATATGATATCTCTGTTACTGCCATCTACCCTGATGAATCAGAAAGTGATGACCTCATTGGCAGTGAACGAACTTGTAAGTAAACAAAGGGCTTCTGCATGCTGTTAAATCAGGAGGCATACACAGACAAGAATTCTGAGAACTCTTCCTTCTTTTTCTATTCTTTTTCCCAGTGCCCTTGGTACCTATCACCACACAAGGTAAGAATTGGAATTTCCAGGTATGGTATTGTGAAAGGAAGCTCAGAGCTACCTTTCTCTAAACTGATGGATGTTGGCATGTAAAAGCTGAGAAAATTTGTAATATATACTATTATGTAGTTGGGAGAATACTGCACTAGGTTACTGCATGTTTGTTATTTTACAGGAATTGCAATTTATGTTGTCTTCTACTCAAGACATTCTGCTCTTGATTAGCTGTTCTCACAGCCCCAAAAGTATGAATGAAGTGTTTGTCCTTGCTTTTTGCCCCAATTAAGCGTTCATTCTGTTCTTTATTACATTTCTCAGCCCCAAAGAGTGGCCCAAGAAACCTTCAGGTGTACAATGCAACTTCACACAGTTTGACTGTGAAGTGGGATCCTGCCAGTGGTCGAGTGCAGAGATACAGGATCATTTACCAGCCTATCAGTGGGGATGGCCCCGAACAGTCGGTAACTAACGCTGAACTGCTACAGTTATGCAATCTTCAATCACACAATGTCAGAGCTTGGAAGGGACCCCCAAAGCTCATCCAGTCCAACCCCCCTGCTAGAGCAGGAGCACCTACACCAGATCACACAGGAATGCACCCATGTGGGTCTTGAACATCTCCAGAGAGGGAGACTCCACAACCCCCCTGGGCAGCCTGTTCCAGTGTTCTGTCACCCTCACAGGGGAAATATTCCTCCTCATGTTTCCATGGAACTTCCTATGCCTCAGCTTCCAGCCAGTCCCCCTTGTCCTATCACTGGGCATCACTGAGCAGAGCCTGGCTCCAGCCTCCTGGCACTCATCCTTGACATCTTTATAAACATGAATGAGGTCACCCCCTCAGTCTCCTTCTCCAAGCTAAAGAGACCCAGCTCCCTCAGGCTCTCCTCATAAGGAAGATTTTCCACTCCTTTAATCATTTTTGTAGCTCAGTGGCAGTTCTGCTACATAATCCATTCAAATAACTAATTTTCAAAGCACAAAGGTGTGTGTATTAATCAACTTTCAGATTAAGATATATATTTAGATAAATCTATTTTGACATCTGAAGGGGACCTACAGGAAGGCTGGGGAGGGACTGTTTGCACAGGCATGTAGGGATAAGACAAGGGGCAATGAAACTACAGCAGAGCTGATTGAGGTTAACCATGAGGAGGACGTTCTTCACAATGACACTAGTGAAATGCTGGAACAGGAATGTGGTGGAGGCCCCATCTCTGCAGACATTCAAGGCCAAACTTGATGGGCAACCTGATCTAGTTAAAGATGTGCCTGATTGCTGCAGGCTATTGGACAGGATGGCCTTTCAGGGTTCCTTCCAACCTGATGCATTTTATGATTTGTAGAAAATGAGTATATATTCCCACCTTTCTTATTTGTTGTTTCATATCCAAGATAGAAAAAGTCACTTTGGATACAACCTGTTGTTTTGAATATCCTAGAACTACAGATAGTACTGTAAAACTAAAGTCAGGGAACAAATTGATCAGCACATGAGACTACAAGTCACAGATACATAATTGTCACACCAATCAATGATCTGAACTGCCATGACTAATTCCATGGCTCAGAGGTTTCTTTGCTTTTGTAGTGTGGTTCATGTGTTGTCAGAGTGACTTTGCTGTGGAACATATTGTGGACAGTTGAGGCTGTCTCTTAACCATGCTAAGGACAGTAACTGCCCTGGAGGCTGTCTCTTAACCACACAAGGACAATAACTGCCCTGGAGGCTGGCTCTTAACCACACAAGGAAAATAACTACCCCTGAGGCTGGNACAATAACTGCCCTGGAGGCTGTCTCTTAACCACACTAAGGACAATAACTGCCCTGGAGGCTGTCTCTTAACCACACTAAGGACAATAACTGCCCTGGAGGCTGTCTCTTAACCACACAAAGGACAATAACTGCCCTGGAGGCTGTCTCTTAACCACACTAAGGACAATAACTGCCCTGGAGGCTGTCTCTTAACCACACTAAGGACAATAACTGCCCTGGAGGCTGTCTCTTAACCACACAAAGGACAATAACTGCCCTGGAGGCTGTCTCTTAACCACACTAAGGACAATAACTGCCCTGGAGGCTGTCTCTTAACCACACTAAGGACAATAACTGCCCTGGAGGCTGTCTCTTAACCACACAAAGGACAATAACTGCCCTGGAGGCTGTCTCTTAACCACACTAAGGACAATAACTGCCCTGGAGGCTGTCTCTTAACCACACTAAGGACAATAACTGCCCTGGAGGCTGTCTCTTAACCACACTAAGGGCAATAACTGCCCATAAGAGACAGTTGTAAAATTGAATCTGTGTCAAACATATGCTAGGGAAGCGATCAAGCTATTTTAGTCTCTTCATATTAAAGATATTAAATAGTCAATTTATAACAAGCTGTAATGAAAGGAAGAGCCAGTAGTGTGTGCTCAGCCAACTTTCCCTGTATCATCATCAGGAGCTGTGCTGGCTACCAGCAGCCTACGCAGCACAGCCTGGGAATGCTAATTACTCAGCCTGTTTATCACAAGTGTGTGCTACTTAAAAATGCCCTGTTCTGCAGCAGCAGGCTGCTGTGGTTGTTGCCAAATGACTCAGAGGAGCGGCCTTAGATGAAAACCACACTCATCTGAGCTTGTTCCTGTAATTGGAGATCACACATGTTCGGGACCGTATCTAGGAATGTTTGCTGTAGAGTCAGATGGATATTTATGTACCCATTCTTACTCTCTTCCAAGCAACATGTGTTGGAGTTGAGGTAATTAAACTACTGAATGAGTCAAGTAGTGGAACCTAAGTTTAGTGAGAAATCACTGGGAAGAATAAGCAACAGCAGTAAGGTTAATTAATAGCCATAAAAAGTTACTAGTACCAGAGTAAAAAAAGAATTATTGACATTCATTTGAAATCGGTGCAGAGGATAGGCTGAATTATTCACAACTGAGTGGAATCCAGCAGTGGCAGTCAGAGGTGACTCCTCTTTTTGGAGAGAGCACAGAGAATACTGGTGCTCTGATCATGGTGTTTCAATGTCTGTCTGAAAATAATTCTCAGTCATATGGCAGCAATTCCTTGCCTACTTTTTGTTGTTGCTTGGTTTTTGTTTTTTTTTTTTTGTTACTGTGATATTTGATTAAACTGCCATTGCTGGGCAGATGGTAACAGTGTCCCCCCACTGAACTATTTAAAACAAAATGTCTAGAAATTTTTTATTGCTCTACCTGACATTTTAATGGCCTCAGCTCCAAGGAAGAGCACAGGTGATTTGAAGATAACTCTGTAAAAATTGCACACTGGACTCCAGAGACCATCATGATCATGCAGGGTCAGGTGTTGAAAGGCAAAGGACAGACACAATCATGATGGGATGCTTAAAGTGTTTATGCTTTGAACTGAGCTTTGTAGCCTTGAATACAAGGACTTGCTCTGACAGGATGAGAGGAAATGGATTGAAACTTGAGGAGGGCAGATTTAGACTGGAGATTAGAAAGAAATTCTTTATAGTGAGGGTGATGAGACATTGGCACAGGTTGCCAGTGATGGGCATGGATACCCCTCCCTGGAGGTGTTCAAGGCCAGGTTTGGTGAGGACTTGAGCAAACTGATGTATCAGAGAATCAAAGAATGGTTTAGGTTGAAAGGGACCTCAAAGATTATCTAGTTCACAACCCCCACCATAGGCAGAGACACTTCCCACTAGAACAAGTCACTCGAGACCTGTAGTGGAAGATGTCCCTGCCCATGGCAAGGAGGTTGAAACTAGACAATCTTTAATGACCCTTCCAACTCTAAGCCATTGCGTGAATCACTGAAAAAGATTCCTTGTACATCAAATAATCTGCTCCTCTGAAATGTGAAGATATAAAAATACTTGTCTATTATCAGTTCATCATCAGAAACTTTTGAGTTTCAAGACAAATGTATTGGCTGAATAGGCTTTGAAAATAGTCTTAAAAATACAGAGGATGCTCTCTGGAGCAAGTGTGATTTCTATCAGTTAAAAACCCAAAAGCTCACGGTACACAAAGGCTGAAGATCTAAATATTATTCCCAGTGCAATGTAATTCTTTTCTGTGGTCACAGGATGATATGTAAATGTGGTTTTATGCAGATGTGGAGATCTCAGAGAATGCTGGCTTTGTGTCACTGAACTCTGCCTAAACTTGCTGAGATGAATATCTGCTAATGACTGTTGTTCAATGACTGCAGTCAGCCTCAGTCACAAGAGCCCTGCAGCATACGGTGTAGAGTTCTTCACTCTGCTTCAAATGCTTCCATCCTGCACTATAACAGTGGAGCATAAAAGGGGCAGCACAAATGGGATTTTAATTGTTTCCTTTTGTTTTCCTGCAGACTGTGGTTGGAGGCAGGCAGAACAGTGTGGTGATACAGAAGCTGCAGCCCGACACACCATATGCTATTACTGTGTCGTCAATGTACCCAGACGGTGAAGGGGGACGAATGACAGGGCGAGGCAGGACCAGTAAGTGACTTCTTGAGATCTCCTTCTTAGGTGTAAGACTTCCTATTCAATTAGCTGACAAAAAAATTTCTTATAGTGAAGTTCCTCCCATCTGTATTTGCCATTTGTCCTTTGATGGGTTTCAAGTATCTAAAGTCAAAAGGTCTGTCTACTGGCTGTACACAGAGCCTGGACCCCTGTCTTAGACTGCATGCCCAGCTTTTAAGGCTGAGAGAAACACTAAGGATGAGATGGAAGTTCCTCCACTAGACCAGGTTGTTCAAGGCATCCAACCTGGCCTTGAACATCTCCAAGGAGGGGGTATTCCTGACTCCCCTGGGAAAACCTGTTCCAGTGTCTCACCACACTGGAAAGAATCTCTTTCAAATGTCCTACTCTAAACCTCCTCTCCTCATTTGTTGAATTGTCTTTTGCCAAAATTTAGCAAACACCTTCATGCATCTGAAGCATTTTAGCTCTTCCATGTGTGCTGCTGAGCTCACTATTGTCTTGTTAGCATCTTCAGTTCAGAGGCTGACCTTTGCAACCTACACTTTGACTCTACCACTTGTTGGTAGCATTGTCTTGATTCAAAACACGGAGTGATTTGCTGCCAGAGGCACTTCAGGCATAAAACCCAAGCAGATATTTAAAAGTAATTATTTAACTAAAAATGTATTAATACATTTATTAATTAATTTGTACTCCATTTGCTTTCAAGCTTGCAGTGGAAAGTCAGTGGCAAGGAATGGGTTTGGTGAGGAGTGAAGAAAAATGTCCTTATGAACTTGTGGTATAATTAAAAAATATCTTTCAGAAATAGATTTTTTTTAAAAAAAATTATTATTACATTTATCATACCTATGCTGTTGGATAAGGCTACTTAACATAAAGTACTAAACCTGCTGTTGTTTACATTTCCTAACGGTGCATTGCATAGGCAGGGCCTGACAGCACAAGTGAGAGACTCTGGCTCCACATCTCTGACAGCTCATTGATCTGTTTCAGAACCTCTCACTACTGTGAAGAACTTAGTGGTTTATGACCCAACCACCAGCACTCTGAACATTCGATGGGATCATGCAGAAGGAAATCCTCGCCAGTATAAAGTGTTTTACAGACCTGCAGCTGGAGGTGCAGAAGAAATGGTAAATACTTAGGGGGGGTCTTACTGTCTCAGAGAATCTGCATCTCATGCTGCTAGTGAGAGAAACACTGCTGTGATTGAAGTGGGTCTTGCTTGTCTATGCATTTGCATATATGTGTTGTAGACAGCTGTATGTGTTGTGGATAGCTGTATGTGTTGTGGATAGCTGTATGTGTTGTGGATAGCTGTATGTGTTGTGGATAGCTGTATATACTTTGCAACCATTTTTTGTTAAGTACAAATCAATAGCATCTTGAAAGGAAGTTCCAGGAGATATTAGGAACTGTGTTACTTCAGGATTCACCTTTTGTAATGTTCTTAGCACATCCAGTCTAGAAATGATATCTGGTGGAGGAGTAAGGGAGATGAAAGCGTTTGGCATGCAAATGTCACACCTCTGCCTTTCTTTTTAAATCTATAGACCACAGTGCCAGGAAACACAAACTATGTCATCCTAAGGACTCTTGAACCCAACACCCCTTACACTGTAACTGTGGTTCCAGTCTTCCCAGAAGGGGATGGTGGACGTGTCTCTGACACTGGAAGAACTTGTAAGTAAAATGCACCTTTTCAAGAAACGTTCTTGTGTGAGTTGATCAGGTCATTAGAAAATGATTTTACATCAAATGTGGAAGTTTATTCCCCTAAAAGATAAAACAGAAGCATAAGACACTTCTATTTTTTCCCTGCTGGGTTGTTGCTGCAGCTGTGTAACTTACTCCTTTTCCTTTGCTTATTCGAGTGGAAGCTTTCACTCCATTTTATCTCAGACAAGCTCTGACATTATGAAGCACATTTACTATTGTGTGGAAATAAACACTAAAATCTAATTGTAGTGCCAATAGCAATGCTGATGAAGAAATGGAAATATTGGTGCTAATCCACGCTAACGTCCACGCCATGTACTTAAAATTTTCCAGGGAGCTTGAACTCCTGTTAGCATGAGCTAAAATGTGTCATTTCTGGCTACTTTTCATACCTGTCCAATAGGCTAACAAAGTGTTATGATCAGACCTTCAATTTGCAGTATAAATATATGTACTTATGCTTCCTGAAAGGGATGTTTGTAAAGATTTATCGCTGAGCTTCTTAGATGTCTGTATTTTGGGGTAATAAAAGTAATGTGTTTGTCTTGGGCTGATGCTCTTTCCAGCTTCCTCTGAGCACTGCTGTAAATTCAAGTAGAACTAGAACATATTGTAAGCAACTCTGTAAAAGTTAACTTAAATTATCCTTCGTCTAGTGGAGAGAGGAACACCAAGAAACATTCAAGTTTACAATCCCACACCAAACAGCATGAACGTCCGATGGGAACCTGCTCCAGGTCCAGTGCAGCAATATATAATTAATTACTCTCCACTGTCTGGCCCGAGACCATCAGAATCTGTAAGTAATTTAGTTTTTATACTATTCCTTAAAAGTGTGTGGAGGATATTGCTTCCTTCAGTGAGTGTAGAATAATAATAATAACAATAAAGCCAGGCCAACTGCCTGCCCAGGAGTCTCCCTGCTGAAAACACTGTGTCTGCAGGAATTTAGTCCATTGTAAATAACTTGGTGAAAGAAAAGAACTTAAGAAATGAGACTCTCTCATTTGAAACTGAGTGGTGAGGACTGAATATCCTTTATCACAGCGCAGGTAAAGAGGAGTTAAAGTAAAACCTTTAAACCTATTAATTTGTTTTTGCTCAAGAGAGAAAGTAACGAGAAGTAATTATTAGGAAATGCTTAATTATTAAACCAGAGGCCAAGTTTATGTGATTTTTACCACTAAACCATCTGTTTACCCTCAATCATTAGTGTGTAAGTAGGTCTTGGTGAGCAGTGAAGTCTGGATATGAGTAAATATTTGCCCTCCAGATGCGAAGGAAGAGGTTTTGGGTTTGTGTGGGAAAGAAGTGGAGTTTCAGAGCTGAACTTGTGAATGTACTCACACAAAGTGTACACCAATATTGTGCAGACAAATATGTTTTTATGTAAGAACTTTACATTTGTAACATGAAACTGCAGATTGCTTCACACATGAATGGGAACCTATTAGTATCTGTTAGAAAATGTCCTCTGTATTGTAGTAAACTATGACAGAATTTACTCTTTTGGGTTTTGTTCTTGAATGTTTCTTCTTCTTTTTTATTTTTTTTCCCCTGAACTATTTTAATGTAAAACATGAAAACTAACAATTCAGTCTGCAGAATGAGAGCTCTTTCTATATTTGTCTTTTTATTTTTGGCACCCACCCTTGACTTTTTATTGCTGCTCTTTAGCTATTTAAAACTCATATTATTTTCCTTGGAATATGATGCAGTGTATTCAGGTTTTCTGTATGTAGAATCGTAGAATGGTAAGGTTGGAAGGGACCTCAAAGATCATCTAGTTCCAATCCCTTGCCATAGGCAGGGACATCTCCCACTAGTAATATGAGCGTACACTGGAATCAAAGAGTGTAAGCATCAGTTGGACACACTACACAAGAATATGCTCATTGTGGTTGAGTGCCAAGGAAATGAGATGACATGCTGCCATTCCCACATTTCCAGAACAGAAATTCTCCCTGCTTCCATCTCATGTCTTCTCCTGCTATCTCCTCCTCTCCTTGTCTTTTCTCACTTTAGCAGTCTGTCCTACTTTCTTTCAATCAGCAAACTGATTTTGATGTGGAACCCACTCCTGAATGTTATGACTTTTCTCTTTACAAAAAGCTTCACCCCAACATTCTCTTTCTCTTCCCCTTCTCTTGCAGTTCCAGAAACAGTCATAGCCACTTCCTTCCTGCTCCTGAGCCTCCAAGGAAACCCAGATGGCTGTTGTGTAGGACGTGTCTTTTTGTGCATTTGAAAGAGCTTGTTCATTCCAACAAAATATGGCATAAATGGAAGGTTTTGGATTGTTTTTTGTTTGTTTGTTTGTTTTAATGTAGGTGCCTTTTGTTTCTGTCTTAGATTGTGGTACCAGGCAACACTCGTGATGTGGTACTGGAGCGCTTGACTCCTGACACTGCCTACTCAATAAATGTTATAGCTCTGTACGCAGATGGTGAAGGAAATCCAAGCCAAGCACAGGGAAGAACATGTAAGAGCAATCAGTACTTGCTTTGTGAAATCCATGTCAAAATTGATGTGTGAAGAGGTTATGAAATTGGTTACAACCACAAGCAGTGTAAGCTGAGCAGTGCATCTGTTGGAGCTGAAGCAATTCTAGACCTCCACGGGGGTGACTTTGTGCTGTGTTGTCTGGCACTTGTGGTACATGCATGATCACTAATGTAATTTAAATGTGTAAGAGAGTAAAATATCTTCTTTAAAATATGGTTACAGATAAATATCAAATTTTCTTTTGGAAAAAATAAAACAATTGCACATCAAGATGGGTAGAATTTGCATGAAGAGAGGGAAAAAAAAGAAGTGCTTTATGTTTTATGTCCTACACAGTAATTGTGTATCTCAACCTCTCCAGATGTTTGTGGTTTTCTTTTCCAGAGGTGTCTAAACACCAAAACATCCTTGTGACAATTTACCTCATGGGATCTTGATTGGCTTGCTCTTGGTTTCTTTAAAATTCACTCCAGAAATGTGGAATGAGACTATTTATGGCAATAATAGGTCACCTCTCCTTTGCTGCCTCTTTGCTCTCTTTGTTGAATCCCCATATTTCCCTAAAGCTTGCAGATTTGGCAGGCTGTCTGCAAGAGTTTGAGAAGCAGAATGTTTGTAGATGCTCATTTTGCACATCCCTCCAATGTTTTCCCCTTACCATACTGCTCCAGTTCATCCAGTTAAGGCCCTGCTTTGCTTAAGGCCTTTCAGACACTGCTATGTTGTTATTGACTAGATCTACCTGTGTATGTTAATTTAGGGTTCCAGGGAGGGCACCCAGCTTTGGTTCCAGGGTGATATTTGGGTTGGTGTGAGGGATCATGCTCCATGCAACCTTCTGTGTTTTCTCTCCTTAGTGCCTCGCAGTGGTCCAAGGAATGTGAGAGTGTTTGATGAGACCACAAACAGCCTTTCTGTGCAATGGGACCATGCTGATGGGCCAGTCCAGCAGTACAGGATCATTTATTCACCCACTATGGGAGACCCTATAGATGAATATGTAAGTTCTGTAATTCCTTAATAAGTGCTGAGATGTTCTCAGTTGATTCTTTAGGCTACAGAGAAACAAATACACCTGTTCTACATAGTATGCTTGGTTCAGTGGGTTCACAGGATGGTAGGAGTTGGGAGGCACCTCCATAGATCATTGAGTCCAACCCCCCTGTCAGAGCAGGATCATAGAATCTAGCTCAGGTTACACAGGAACACGTCTAGACAGGGCATGAATATCTCCAGAGGAGACTCCCCAACCTCTGTGGGAAACCTGTTCCAGTGCTCCACGACCCTTACAGTCAAGAAATTCCTTCCCCATGTTGAGGATGCATCAAGTTGGAAGGGACCCTCAAAGGTGTCCTTGTCCAATCCCCCCTCAGCGAGCAGGGACAGTCACAGAATCACAGAATGTCAAAAGGGACCTCCAGAGATCATTGACCCCAACCCCCCTACGAAAAGCAGGATCACCTCCAACTAGGTCAGGTTCTTTGCTCATTGTTGTCAATGCTGAGAAGCCATGGATTGTATGAAACAATCCAGGAAATGTTAACAAACTTGCATAGCATATATAGTTTAATGGACCTAGTGTGTAAAACACTGTTAAATATGTCACACATTAATCAGAATATTCTGAGGAGATCCTTTTCAGACCTTGTGCTAAGGTTAGTTGCCATCTGTTACTTCATACTCTCTTCATTATGAAGGGAATGTGCTGAAATACAGAATAAACAGAAGTCTACCTTTGAGAAACTGGAGAGAGTTGACAGTTTAATAAGGAAGCCACACCAACTTTGATTCAGCTTTGAGTTACTTTCCTAAGGTTCAGTTTGAGTCGTGTTTGTGTTTAATTTCCTGCAGCTCACCTACAGCAGAAGTTAATCTGAGGCTTATAAAAGTCTTGGTGTGTTTATAGCAAAGCCAAGCTCAGACCCTACAGATGTCAATGGCAGAATTCCTGCTGACAGTTACCAGCCAAAAGGCAACATGTATAGAGCAGTATTTAAATGCTCTTACTGCTTGTGCATCATTGTGTAGGACCTGCTGAAAATTCAGTGGCTGAGAATTCCCTGCTGGGCCTCTTAATCAGGACACACATATTTTTTCAACACACACATCTGCTTGGCAGAAAACATGAGACACTTCATGAGCAAGTCTTGAACAACTGAAAGATTTTTTCAAGGAAGAATGGGAAATGTTGACTGGGGTGGACTTTGGAGACAGATACCTCAAGTTACTTTCCATAGTTTCAGTGCTTTTAGGGAGCAGTGTCACTCTTTTGGATCTTACCTACCTTTTTCATTAGAAGGGAGCACAAGTGTGTGGCTGCAGCAGGAAGCTGAAGAGAGAGAGGGATGCATAAACAGGCTTTTTTTTTTCACATATCAAAACATATAGAACTTCCCTCTCAAGCTTGATTCTGCCAGGAAAACGTTACCCTAACATCAAAAGGTGTCAAAATGACTTTGACTTCTATCCTCATTGAAGAATGTTTTTGTTTTTCTTTTTCCTGTCTCCAAACACATCATAATGACTTTTTTCCATTCTATGAGAAAACAGGACTGAAATCTTGGTGAGGAACTGCAACATCTCAGCCTGATCTGAACACAGGGACTGAGGAGTCAATTTGCTTTACCTTTTTATGCTGCCTATGGTGTTTTACAATTTCATGTAACAAATACTAATAATTTTTTATAGACTATAACCCTTAAGATATCCTGAATGACTTTACAGTGGGCATTAAAAACCAAAAAAATAGTAAAAAGGCACTTACTGTGAAACCAAATTTGTAGCTGTCATTATTGATCAGTTACAGAACTGTTAACCTTTAAGATATCCTAAAGATATTCAGGCATGGAATGAGCTTCCCAGGGAGGTGGTTGAGTCACCAACCCTGGCTGTGTTTAAGGGTTGTTTGAATGTGGTGCTTAGGGATATGGTTTAAGGTCAATCTTGTAGAGTAGGATTATAGGTTGGAGTTGGTGATCCTGAGGGGCTTTGCCAACCTGCCTGTTGCTGTGATCCTGAGTGGACATGAAAATAAGTGCACCTACTGCAAAACCAAACTTGTAGTTGTCATTACCAATCGGTTGCAGAACTGTTACAAGATATCCTGAATAACTTTACAGTGGACATGAAAAGAAAGTGCACCTACTGTGAAACCAAATTTTTAGTCATCATTATTGACCAATTACAGAACTGTGAGTCTGTTTACCTGTTTCTTCTGTGTTCTAGACAACAGTTCCTGGGATAAGGAATAGTGTGATACTGCAATCCCTGCAATCAGATACACCATACAAAATCACTGTCGTGGCTGTCTATGAAGATGGAGATGGTGGACAGCTGACTGGAAATGGCAGAACTGGTGACTAGTTTGAATATTGAATATTTATTCATTTATAAATTTTAATTTAAAATACATATTCCTTGAATATTCCAGCAGTATTAAGGTTTCATTGTGTTAATTATGCCACTTGACCTGATTATATCAGAGAGAGTTACAGTGTATGTTTCTAGAGGCTGAAGACCAGCCTAATTAGAGTGATTTTATTTCTTTTTTCAGTTGGCCTGCTTCCTCCTCAAAATATGTATATAACTGATGAATGGTACACACGATTCAGAGTGTCCTGGGATCCTTCACCATCCCCTGTTCTTGGCTATAAAATTGTATACAAACCCGTGGGTAAGAAACCCTTTTCACTCTGAGTAGATATAACGAGCGGCTAATGGGAGATCAGAGTAGAAATTGCATGTAGGGTTGAATGTTTGTATCAGAGGATTTATTTCCTTTGTTTGCTGATTTGGATGGAGGTTGGTCTTCTTATCAATGTTTTCTAAACAGCACAAAATACCAAACAGTGTTTCATGTAGTCAATTTCAGAGAATGAATTGCACAGTCAAAATTTAGTACAGCGACTTCATACAAGTCCTGGGCTAGAGTTGGTTTTCCTCTCTTTATTTCCTCTTCTTGTAATTCTGAGGATGTGAACTGGTGTGTATGAGATGAAGACTGCACAGATATTGGGGTGGCAATGTCCCTCAGGATGTTTGCTTTCTGTGACAGTAAAACAATATACATCCCTTTCTATGAGATAAAATGAACACAAGTATTGCACAGCTGCTTGTAAAACTATCTGGATGTTCTGTTGCAACAGTCTGATGCTGTAAAGCTTAATTAGTGCCATTTGTAAGCTAAATTAAACACAGACATTATATCATAGCTTGTAAAGCTGTGTGGATTTACCTTGAGTACTGTGTCCAGTTCTGGGCCCCTCAATTGAAGAAGGACATTGAGGTGCTTGAGCGTGTCCAGAGAAGGGCAACGAGGCTGGAGAGAGACCTGGAGCACAGCCCTATGGAGAGAGGCTGAGGGAGCTGGGATTGGTTAGCCTGGAGAAGAGGAGGCTCAGGGGGGACCTTCTTGCTGTCTACAACTACCTGAAGGGTGCTTGTAGCCAGGAGGAGGTTACCTTCTTCTCTCAGGCAAGCAGCAGCAGAACAAGAGGACACAGTCTCAAGCTGTGCCAGGGGAAGTTTAGGCTGGAGGTGAGGAGAAAGTTCTTGCCTGAGAGAGTCATTGACTGCTGGAATGGGCTGCCCAGGGAGGTGGTGGAGTCAGCGTCCCTGGAGGTGTTCAAGGCAGGTTTGGACGTGGCACTTGGTGCCATGGTCTGGTCTTGAGGTCTGTGGTATTGGGTTGGACTTGATGATCTTTGAGGTCTCTTCCAACCTTGGTGATACTGTGATACTGTGATACTGTGTTGCAACAGTCTAATATGCTAAAAGTTAATAAATTTGTTTTGGAGGGGAAAAAAAAAAGAATTTAACACTTACTGACATGTGAAAACCTGCAAATTGTTTTGTAGTTCACCTAATCAGAAATCTTTCTCTCTGTACTTCCTGAATACTTCAATTCAAGGTTCAAATGAGCCCATGGAGGTTTTTGTGGGGGAAGTGACTTCCTACACCTTGCACAATCTGTCTCCCAGCACTACTTACGATGTGAGTGTTTATGCCCAGTATGATTCTGGAATGAGCATACCTCTGACAGATCAAGGCACTACATGTAAGTCGAAGTAATTTGGGTATAGTCATGCTGGATATTTGTGCTGATGTGAGATAATTTGGAGTGAGAGAGGGTTTTTAAGGCTGGTTCTTAGAAAGTCTGAATGTCCTCCCATGGGGAATACTCATTGTTCCTTAAATACACTGAAGTTGGGAACAGTAATGGAAATAGAGTTTTGAGAAATGATTTTATGATATAAAATTTTCCAGCCTGTGGTTGGAGTCTTTATCTGTCTCCAAGCTACTAGCAAATCTAATCATGACAACCAGCTCCAGAGTTTTTGGTACTTTGCTTTTATCTCACAGCTGTGCCCAGTGGTTAAGTAGCTTTTTGGAAGGAGGTGATTTTGTTGATGGCCTCAGTTAAGGGGCTTCTAAAAAATTATTGAGTTAAGATGAGTCAAGTTAAGATTGAGTTAAGATTAGTCAAGCATCTTGGGTTTTGGTAATTCAGTACATTCTTTTCACACTGCCACATATAAGAGACAGATTCTGATTGTAGGGAGTTTTTTATTTTGTCAAGAACTCAACTTTGTGTGAAAACTCAATACAGGAATGCTACCAGACTTTGAGCCTCTGAGCTCTGTCTTCACAGAAAATAGATTTGACTAAAGTTGCTCTTACTTTCTTTAAAAAAACCCTATTTCTGAGCCATCACTGCTACTATCATTTTCATTTCGATGTGCTTCACCCATTGCATCCTATCCTCAAGTTCTTCACTGTGAGAGTGGTGAGGCACTGGCACAGGTTGCTCAGAGAGGTGGTAGAAGCCTCATCCCTGGAAGTTTTTAAGTCCAGGTTGGATGCAGCTCTGAGCAACCTCCTCTAGTGTGAGGTGTCCCTGCCCATGGCAGAGGAGTTGGAGCTAGATGATCCTTGAGGTCCCTTCCAACCCTGCCAACTCTGTGATTCTATGGTGCAAAGAACAATGTCTCTCTTTCTCTGTTCACAGTGTATTTGAATGTCAGTGACCTGACAAGTTACAAAGTAGGCTGGGATACTTTCTGTATCCGTTGGTCACCTCACCGGTCAGCAACTTCCTACAGACTGAAGCTGAACCCAGCTGATGGTAAAGTTCATCTATTTTTTGGCATTTCCTGGTAACACAATTCTCTTATTTCAGTGGCAGCACCCAGCAGAAGCCATCACCCCTCTGTTTGAGCTTTCAAGTGAGTGGTGAAAAAGCTACAAAGAGGGAGTGCTGCTTATTGTAAAGTGAACTTTCCTTGGTGGGAATTTGCTAGTGATCTGAATTTCACAAGTACACTGCAGTGTTACTCTCCAGTATGCTTCAGGGTGCATTGTCATTACCTAATCTTGACCTAGAAAGGCTTTTATGGGCCACCAGGGAGATTGCTGTCCTCTCACTTCCAACTCTTCTCAAGGGAGCTCTAATTTCTGCATTTCCTTGTATAGGTTAAAATGGAAGTATTGGGTTGTAACTTTCCTTTGGGCTTTTTCTGACAGGTTCCAGAGGACAGGAAATCACAGTGCGTGGGTCAGAAACAAGCCATTGTTTTACTGGCCTCTCACCAGACACAGAATACAATGCTACTGTCTTTGTTCAGACCCCTAACCTCGAGGGACCTCCAGTCTCTATGAGGGAGCATACAGGTAGGTAATAGATACTGTGAACTCTAAATTTTGGTTAGGAACTTACCACTTTCCAGCTGCAGAACTCTTCATACTCCTTGATGACTTTCAATGCTAACAGATCAAGGGAGGTTCTCCTCCCCTTCCACTCTGCCCTGTGAAACCTCATCTTGAGTACTGCCTTCAGTTTTGGTCTCCCCAGTTTAAGAGGGACAGGGAACTGCTGGGGAGGGTCCAGCAGAGGGCTTTAAGGATGGTTAGGGGACTGGAGCACTGCCCGATGAGGAGAGGCTGAGGGACCTGGGGCTGCTTATTCTGGAGAAGACTCAACACCTCAACACAAGGGGAACTTCTGCACTGGGAGCGTCCCAGAGCCCTGGCATGGGCTCCCCAGAAAGGCTGTGGAGTCTCCTTCTCTGGAGCCTTTCAGGACCTGTCTGGATGCATTCCTCTGTGACCTGACCTAGATTGTCTGGTCCTGCTCTGGCAGGGGTTTGGACTGGATGATCTCTTTAAGTCCCTTCCAACCCCTGACATCCTGTGAGCCTCTGATCTTTCCTCTTTTACTCAATGTAATTCCAATTGGACTTCATGAGAGAGAAATGTCTTATACTCTTCTTCAAGTATTTCCTAGCAGCTGCATGAATACATTATCATGATGCAATGATATTCAGCTCATGTAAAAGTGTTCCTGTTACAATGAAGTCATACCTTCAGTGACCTGTACTAGTGGGAGGTGTCCCTGCCTATGGCAGGGGTTTGGAACTAGATGATCCTTGAGGTCCCTTCCAACCTTACCATTCTATGATTCTATATACCTTTGTTTTAACAATACTCATCATCTCATTGCTCTTGGAACACAAGAAATTTTGCTTGCCAATCATGCATTGCTTAGGTTAGTGAGAAAACTACTGAATTATTTCTGTGGGGTAGTAGAGTATCCATTCTAGAGCTTTTTCTTGAATTTAATAATTTATGCAGACTAAAAAAGTAATTTCATTGCAATTCTCAGACTAAAAAAGGTAATTTCATTTCAGTTCTCAAACCTACAGAGGCACCAACGCCACCACCTACACCTCCTCCGCCTCCCACGATCCCTCCTGCTCGGGATGGTATGTTCAGAATTATTCAGTATTTTTATGTGGTTGCTGCAGTGCTTCAGAGATGAATTCTACTTATCATAAGTCTAAACAGATTTAAAACTAGCACAGTGTAGGGAAATGAAATCTGAGACCAGTTTCCTAATGCCATCCATTTGGTTTTGAGCTTTATTTAGACTTCAGTATTTTGAAGTTTGGGACCAGTTTCCTAATGCCATCCATTTGATTTTGAGCTTTAATAGACTACAATATTTTCTGGTTTAGAACAGCAAAATGCATACATTGGGGGAAGGAAATTAATGATATTCTATAGCTCTGCAAAAAGTGGGTCTGTCTGCTGTCAGCAGACAATTTATGTTTATGATAGCTGCACTACTCAAAAAATGAACTTAAAAGATTTAATTCTTGAGCTCTTCCTAATTTCTGGAAGTTTTCTTTGAAAGCTTTCTGAAAAAATACCAAGAAAAGCTTTTGTGTAGTAATAAAATGTTGCTGAACATTTGTCACTCTTGAACTGTCAAACTTTCAATCAATGCTCTTTATTTCACAGTGATAGGGCTGAGGTGTTTTAAGCATTTCTTTTCTTGGCCTTTCAGTGTGCAGGGGTGCCAAAGCAGACATAGTATTCTTGACTGACGCTTCCTGGAGTATTGGTGATGATAACTTCAACAAAGTAGTGAAATTTGTTTTTAACACAGTAGGAGCCTTTGACTTGATTAATCCTGCTGGGATCCAGGTAGGTTTGTTAATCCCATTGAGTACATTTTGGAGGGAAACTGAAACTGGAAGTGAATTACTAAAGTTATGTCTGACTTTTCCTCACTGTAAGATCACTGCCGCTTAGGTTTTGTTTCAGGGTGTTCTACAGCATATGTGTACATGTCTGCATGTATAATTACCTATGCAATATACTGGCCCTCTCCTAACTGCAAAGAGAATCCAGTTTGTCCTGAGAGGCTACCATTCTGAAGGACAAAAGTTGTAGTATGTGGGAATCCTCCAGGAAAAGAAATTGGGATGGTTGAATTTATGTTTTCACCTCTTTGTATAGGCATCAACAGCTGGCACAGTGCTTAGTTGTTATGTGCTAGGTTTTTTGTCTGTGGCAGATCAGAACCCTCTCTTGGGAACAGCCTGATGGTTCAGTGAGGGTTATGTTTTAATTTCTTTTTGTAATTTCTAAACATAAATGGAAGGGGGGTTGTAGATACCATACATAGAATGGTTTGGATTGGAAGGGCCTCCAGAGGTCACCTAGTCCAACCCCTCTGCAATCAGCAGGGACATCCTGCACTAGATCATGTTGCTCATAGCCTTACCCAGCCTGACCTTGAATACCTCCAGGGATGGGGTCTCAACTACCTGTTCCAGTGTTGCACCACCCTCATGGTAAAGAACTTGTTCCTAACATCTAATCTAAATCTGCTCTAATCTAGACCCATTGCCACTCGTTCTATCACTCCATGCCTTTGTTAGCAGTCCCTTTCCAGCCTTCTTCTACACCCCCTTCAGATACTGAAAAGCCTCTATTAGGTCTCCCTGGAGCCTTCTCTCCTCCAGACTGAACAACCCCAGCTCCCTCAGCCTGTCCTTGCAGAGCATGGGCACTATATATGCTGCATTGTAACAACAGCAATAATTTAGCCATATTAAACATCACATTTCAGACGTGAAAGAGAAAGAAAAAAGTGTTGTGTGTACATTGCTGTGATGTTATGTGCTTATGTGAACATGTACATGTGCATTGCAAGGAAGATATGGACATACTGGAAAGTGTCCAGGGAAGGGTCATGAGGATGATCAGAGGGCTGAAGCTGCTCTCCTATGTAGACAGACTGAGAGAGTTGGAACTGTTCAGGTTGGAGAGGAGAAGTCTCAGAGGAGATCTTATTGTGGCCTTTCAGTATCTTAAGGGGGCTACAAGAAAGCTGGGGAGGGACTTTTTAGGGTGTCATAGGACTGAGGGGAATGAAGCAAAAGTGGAAGTGAGTAGATTCAGATTGGATGTCAGGAAGAAGTTGTTCACCATGAGGATGGTGAGACACTGGAACAGGTTGCCCAAGCAGGTGGAATCCTCATCCCTGAAGGTGTTTAAGGCTAGGCTGGATGTGGCTCTGAGCAACTTGCTCTAGTGTGAGGTGCCCCTGCCCATGACGGGAGGTTGGAACTAGATGATCCTTGAGGTCCCTTCCAACCCTGACAATTCTGTGATTCTATGAATCAGACACTTATGAAAAGGGGTTTTCAATTACCAATGTACCACAGTCTGTGTGTCAATGGAGAGACTGCTCTGAGACTGAACTCTGTGATGTATTCCCTTTCAGGTTTCATTTGTGCAGTACAGTGACGAGGCAAAATCTGAATTTAAACTGAATACCTTTGATGATAAGGCCCAGGCCCTAGGAGCTCTTCAAAACATTCAGTATAGAGGAGGAAATACAAGGACAGGTAATTCTGAGCAACAATTATATTTATTTAAGATAAAATATTTTCAGAAACTGTCTCATTATCCTAATACTGTGTGGCTGAGGAACTAGGGATTCATGTTCTATTTTAGCTGTGTGGCTGTTACCCTCTCAAAATTAAACAAGGGATTTCTTCTCCTGTGGCTGACTCAACTCCTTGTCCAACTGTGCACTTTGCAGGCAAAGCCCTCACTTTTATCAAAGAAAAGGTCTTGACTTGGGAGAGTGGCATGAGGCGAGGTGTTCCCAAGGTACTTGTTGTTGTCACAGACGGTCGGTCTCAGGATGAGGTGAGGAAAGCAGCAACAGTCATACAGCACTCTGGTAAGCAACTCCCAGTACCTGCCTTCCATTTCCTTACCTCTTAAGCAGTTATTGCAGAATGTTTCCAGGGACGAGGCCTCTACTTCAATTCCCAACAAACATCGATGAAGGGAGGAGAAAATTGTGATAGAAAAATGCAGAAGCATTTTAATTCCTCTTGAGCTTTTACAGGCTGAAAGGATATCCAGAGCAAACGCTCATAACAAAGCCCAGACATAAGACTAGGTAGAGGCAGATAAATGAGTGATGGGGGAGGGGTATGTGAACATATTCCTCCCCCAAAAAATGGTAATGTGTGTTGACTGCATTCCAAGTAACAAGTGTTATTTTTGCAGGCTTCAGTGTCTTTGTTGTTGGTGTGGCTGACGTAGACTACAACGAGCTGGCAAAGATTGCCAGCAAGCCCAGCGAGCGTCACGTGTTTATTGTGGATGACTTTGATGCCTTTGAGAAGATTCAAGACAACCTTGTCACCTTTGTGTGTGAGACAGCTACCTCAAGTGAGTAGGAGACATCATTATTCCATTTCTCCAACTTAACACCGTGGGGTCCTCTATAGGTTGCAGGTAGCTGTGTGCTCCATCATAGACCTCCATGGGCTGCAAGGAGGCAGCCTGTCTCACCGTGGTCTTTGCCATGGGCTGCAGGGGAATCTCTGCACATCATGGTCTTCCCCATGGGGGATGCAATGTTATGTAAAGGCTGGAAGATAGCAGGAAACAAAAACTTGACATAGAAGGCACAGAGATGTTACTTAAAGGGTTTGAAGAGGAAAATCACCCTAACAAAGTTCATGGTCTTCACCATGGACTGCACTGGAGCACCTCTCTTATGAGGACAGGCTACGAGAGTTGAGACTCTGCAGCCTGGAGAAGAGAAGGCTTCAAAGAGACCTTGGAGTGGCCTTCCAGGATCTGAAGGGGGCCTACAGGAGGGCTGGGGAGGGACTGTTGACAAGGTCTTGTAATGACAGGATGAGGAGTAAGGGGTTTAAACTGGCAGAGGGGAGATTGAAACTGGATGTTAGGAAGAAGTTGTTTGCAGTGAGGGTGGTGAGACACTGGCACAGGTTGCCCAGGGAGGCTGTGGAGTACAGAATCACAGAATGTGATCAAAGCCTTGTCTTCTCAGCCTTGTCTTCTCCAGATCCCTCAGCCTTTCCTCATAAGAGAGGAAATCCCTAAATCATCCTCATAGACCTCCACTGGAGTCTCTCCAATAGTTTCCTGCCTCTCTTGAACTAGAGAGCCCAGAAATGGGCATAGTACTCCAAATGAGGCCACACCAGGGCAGAGCAAAGGGACAGGAGAGCCTTCTTCAACCTTCTTAATACAACTCTTCCTAATACATCCCAGGAGACTATTTGCCCTCTTGGCCACAAAGGCAGCTTGCTCTCTAAGACACCTCATGTGAATTGGAGGCACAACAGACTGGGCTAGGGGATGCTAAAGAGTTGCAACTGCAGTGTTTGATGCTGTTTAAAGCTGCCTAAATCAAGTTCTGTTGTTTACTCAAGTGAAATCCTTCTATGGCAAAAAAGAGGGATTCTCAGGGCTGTCATGTGCAACTGTACACTCCCTGCCTGCCTCATCCACTGGTTTCTGAGGAGCTGTATAAATCTGCAGCTTTTCCTTGTGAATCTGACAGCTGTTATGCAGCCTGACTCATGCCTTGAATATTCCTGGAAAGGCTGTGTTGTTGTCCTCCTCTCTGCTTATAAATCAGGCTCTTAAAATATTTGGGGGATGGGGGGGAGTTGGTTTTTAATGCCATACAATTCTACAAGGTAGACATTTCCTTCTGAAAGCAAGCAAAGATTTTAGCAGTACAGAACACAGCACAACAAACCTAATAAAATCTGGCTGGTAATTAATAATAGCACAGACCTTTTGGTAATGAGGCTTTGTGAAATGCATAGTACATATCCTGTTGGGTTTTCCAGTTTTGAATTATATATGTTTCATATCTTTCAGCTTGTCCTCTCATCTACTTGGAGGGATACACTTCTCCTGGTAAGGAATATATTTTGGCATTGTGGTGGTGTCAGAGTTTGCTCCTCCCCCACAATTCACCAGACTAACTCAGCCAGCTGGAAGTTAAGGAGTGAAGCTATATTTACAGCAAAGCAAAAATTTACAAGCATATACATACAGATATTTGCAACTATATGCAATTGTATACAAGTTAAAAGTAAGAGAGAACTACAAACCCCCTCCTGAACAGCAGAACTGCCCAGGAGGGCTTTCAAACTGACTCACTTTCTTCTTTCCATGCCCACCCTTATACCAGAAGTCTTACATGCAGGGGTGAGAGTGCCAGATAAGGAGTTAGAAGCAGAATGATTAGTTGGGGTTACACAGGTTTGGGCAGACATAGCTACTGCAGCAGCAGCAGCAACCAGAGACACTGAGTGATGTTTATGTTTCTTGGTTTTGTATCTCTCAGCAGAACCTAGGAGTGATATAGACATCACTATTATTTTATTTTCACAGCCAGTGATTGAATTTCTCTCATTAAAATATTCCAATTAGCCTCAAACCAGCACAGGTATAGATTAATTAGTTTCTTTTGCTTCTCTGCGGTGTTCTTATTTATTATGTTCTCTCTGAATTTAAAGGTTTCAAGATGCTGGAATCTTACAATCTAACAGAGAAGCACTTTGCTTCTGTACAAGGAGTATCACTGGAATCAGGCTCTTTCCCCAGCTATGTAGCATATAAACTCCACAAAAATGCCTTTGTCAGCCAGCCAATACGGTGAGTAAACCTGAAAGGCTCTTATTAGGAGTGGCTGTAGGAACTGGGGTTGTTTAGTCTGGAGAAGAGGAGGCTGAGGGTGGGGGACATCACTGCTCTTTACAACTACCTGAAAGGAGGTTGTAGTGAGGTGGGTGTGGGGTGAAATTCGGTTGTGAGTTCTGAATATTAATTTCTGTATGGATATTAATTTTATTATTAATACTTGAAAAAAACAGGAAGGTTCCCTGAGATCCTTTGGATTTTCGGTTGACAGGAAGTAATTGCACCAAGGGTGTTTATGAACACTCAATTAAACAGTTTGAACAATCAGGACTTGGAAAATAGGAACGTGAAAACAGGAACAATTCTAACTCTGCTTATGGAGCCTTAGCATTGACTCCAGCAGATGTACTCACGATGCCTTGGTCCCTGAGTATGTTCCTGTACAAGGATGCTTCCCTGAGTATGTTCCTGTACAAGGATGCTTCCCTGAGTATGTTCCTGTACAAGATTATGCTTTTTAACCTGTCAGGTTGCATATATTCCACACTTTGTCCTTAGGCAGTTGAGCAACAGCCTCCTTAATACAACAAGCTCCACGCTGCTGGAGAGAAATGGTTTCAGTAAGGGGGGATAAGCATCAGTTATTGCAGAGGCACCACTGCTGCTGCAGTAGGCTGCACAATGATACCACTGATCCAGGGTAGTTTCCCCTCGGCTTGGTCAGTCATATTTGGCAAATGGAGTGGAAATTTCAAGGGTCTGTGATCTTAGGGGTAATATATGGTCATTCTTGCCAACATTTTTTCCCAAGAACCCAAAAGGACTTAGCTAGCAGCTAGTTTTGTGAAGAGGGGAACAATATCTCTTTCTCTTTTTTCCATTTTTTTCCCCCTCTCCCATCTATTTAAGTAAGTTTCAAAAGAAGTTGTTCTGAGTCAGAGAGACTGCCTAAAGAAATTCAATATTCTTTTCACACAAGCCTCTGAAACCTCCTGCCATCCTGCCAGATTTGGTAAAGATCAAATCACAGGTATGGGAGCAGAGGTATGTGGTGAAATAATTTCTTTTTGCCAGACTTCTCAGGTCACAACTTAAAAAACGGTGGACTTGAGGACTTTTAGAATTCATGGAAGTGCCATTAGTGCTATGGAAGTGACAGGTCTTGGACATCCTGGATTTTTATGGTTTAGGGTAGTACAGATAATCCCAGTTTTGCAACTCTCTTTTATCGTGACAAACCTTGCATTTAGCAGGATAAGACAACAAAGAGACAATAAAAAGAGCTCCTATTTATTCAGTTATTTCAAGAGCATTGTGAAACAGTGTCTTTGCTATTAAGAGGAAAAATAAACTTACCAGGGTATTCTGGGCACTTTATTTATTTATTTATTTTCCCATGGGTAGCCAGAAAATAAAACTCACTTAGTAGACTGAGTCAGCAAAGCAATAAAGGCATCCTGATCCTGTTGGCACAGTTGTTTCCATATCTGAAAGCACTTGGTATCTTATTTATGAATAATGTTGCTGTATCTGCTTCAGTATTTTCATTCTTGCACTGTGGTGTGTGATGATGTTGACTTAGTGATATGACTCTTATTGCAGTGTTGATAACTGTATGGGTACATAAACTTTGCCTAAATTACAGAGCACCTTATCTATTCTTTTAGAAGTTCCAATGTTTATGTTCATGAGGCCAAACCCCCTTCTCTGTTCCATTATAATGTTTAAGGAGAAGCAGAAGGTACCTCCTTTCCTACAGTCCCCTACCTGCATTCTTTCCCTTCACCTTCAGAAAATGCTGGAGGCCACTTACTGCATGCTTCCATTTACTTTTGGCTTTCCCTGTTATTGTGCAACAATCTGAGCATCACAAACCTAAGCCTCAGACTTTTATAAAGGAGTCGGAGCACAAATACATCACCAGTTGTAGAGAGCACATTTAATATCTCCTTCAATCTGTTAGTGTCTGAAGGGCAGCAATAGTTAAGTGCTGTTTTCTGTTCACAGAATCACAGAATGTCAGGGGCTGGAAGGGGTCTCAAAAGCTCAACCAGTCTGAACCCCCTGCCAGAGCAGGATCACTTAGACCAGGTCACACAGGAACACATCCAGACATGTTTGGAATATCTGCAGAGAGAGAGGCTCCACAACCCCCCTGGGCAGCCTTTTCCAGTGTTCTGTCATCCTTACAGGGAAAAGAATTTCCTCATGTTTCCATGGAACTTCCTATGCCTCAGCTTCCACCCAGTGCCCCTTGGCCTGGCATTGGGCATCACCCAGCAGAGCCTGGCTCCAGCCTCCTGGCACTCACCTTTACGTCTTTATAAACATGAAAGAGGTCACCCCTTAGGCTCCTCTTCTCCAAGCAGCACAGCCCCAGATCCCTCAGTCTCTCCCCATAAGAGAAATGTTCCATACCCTTAATCACCTTTGTGGCTCTGTAATGGACTCCCTGAGGCAGTATTTTTTCATCTGTTGCCTGTCTAAAACAGGCCAGATGAAGAAAAAACTGCAGTCTTTTTTTTTCTTTTTTTTTTTTTTTCCCTACTTGTCATCAAGGAATTTTAAATACGTGGAGTTTTTACACAATCTTGCCACAAAAATACATGTCCAAGAGTTTTTGGTCATATTCTGGCTTCCTGTGTAACCATAGTGTCTGGCCCAGGCTGTGAGTTCATCTTAATAAACCACACTGTGTTTTGTATCACAAAGTCATCTTCTGTTTGAGAGAGCAGTTGAAATGCTGCATTCCTTGAAGTGCTCTAGCTGTTCTCTTAGCCTCCTGTCTTTTCTTTGAAAGAAAGCAAATGCTGAGCATTTTCTTTTCCTCGTGTCTTCCCATTGCCTTACCAGGGAGATTCACCCAGAGGGCTTGCCACAGTCATACACAATCATCCTGTTGTTCCGTCTGCTGCCCGAATCCCCCAGTGAGCCTTTTGCAATCTGGCAGATTACAGACAGAGATTACAAACCACAGGTTGGAGTTGTGCTGGACCGTAAGTACGAGTGGTTGTGGCATAGAGAACTCTTGCCTTGCTTTGCATTCTTCCCAAAGCATTCCCATTGTGTTTAAGAGATGATGAAGGGCAACAAAGCTGCCAAAGGGTCTAAAGGAGTCTTGTGAGGAGTGGCTGAGGGATTTGGGCTTGTTTAGCCTGGGGAAGAGGAGGCTGAAGGGAGACCTCATTGCTCTGCAGGACTAGCTGAAAGGACGTTGTAATGAGCTGGGGCTTGGTCTCTTCTCTCTAGTGTCAGGTGGTAGGGCGAGAGGAAGTAGCCTGAAATTGTGTCAGGGAGATTTTTGTTTGGCTGTTAGGAAAAATCTCTTTCCTGCAAGAGTGGTCAGGCATTGGAACAGCCTACCAGAGAGAGGTGGTGGAGACACTGCCTCTGGAGGTGTTCAAGATACGTGTGGGCATGGCACTTTGGGATATGATTTAATAACAACAGCAGCAGTAGGTTGATGTATGATTTAATAACAACAGCAGCAGTAGGTTGATGGTTGGACTCGATGATCTTTAACAACCAAATAATTTTATGATTCTAGAATTGAATTTTTTTTTATTTGTATATCGA
>VWZE01009117.1:81996-93101 GCA_013396675.1 Eubucco bourcierii | reverse complement strand
TTTTTTAACCCTATAGTTCCCAACCTGGGACAGTGCCTCAACTTCACACCACCTGCACTTCAATGCCTTCCTAAAAAAAAGAATAACAAAGAAAGTGTCTAAATTTTGTTTCTTTAGATACAGCCTGACTGGTGACTAGAGCTAGGCTGGTGCTCAAGGATGAGCTGCCATGCTGGTAAAAGCAGTACACCAGATAGATCTGGTTTATGGGAAGAGTACTAAAAAGCATTTTTGAAGTTGAATTATGAGGTGATGAGGGAATGGAAGTAAAAAGGTAGAGTGAGGATGAAGACTGTGGTATGATGTATATGGAATAAAAGGTTTCTCCTAAGGATTTAATTTTTTGGAATAAAAGGTTTCTCCTAAGGGTTTCTTTTTTTTTTTTTTTTTTTTTTTTTTTTTTTTACATACCAAAAAGCAATACTGAAGATATTAAAATATTTAAATGTGTGCATCTGTGCAGGAATGATTAGCGTAGCGGTGATGTTTGTTGTGTCATGAATACAGTTTATCATTTCCTTTTTTCCTCTAGGGAACTCCAGGCTTGCCTGGTCCTCCTGGCCCAGTGGGACCTCCAGGAGAAAGGGTAAGATTTCCTCAGTTTGTCTTCTGGAAAGCCCAAATGATGTCTGTGGTATTCCCACCTTCTTTATCGTATATTTCTATTTTCCAATGCTTTTCCAAAAGGAGTCCTTTCATCAGCATCCAACCTGGAGAGTGGATAAACCTAGGGGTGAAAACCTCCCCAGATAGCCATAAGGTAGTCAGATAAGTTCTGTCTCACTCTCCTGACTAGGTCCTTGGGTGCCTGCACCCTTAGAGCAGTAAGTCCACTAGACTGGGCTCTGCTGAGTGCTAGCCTTTCAGTCTCACACACACTGTTGCTGCTGCAAGAGAGCCCTTTGAAACTGCTGTCTCCATGCCTTATCTGTAAAGACCCTGTGTGTGCCATTCTTACTCTGAAGGTCAAGTTTACTTCTTAACTTTTGACTACCTAGAACTATGAATCATAGAATCATAGAATGGGACCTCCAAAGGTCATCTAGTCCAACCCCTAGACCCTCCCTTAGTCAGCAGGAACATCCTCAACCAGCCCACGTTGCCCACAACCCCTTTTCTTTGAACTTTTCTCTGAATGGGGAATTTTAAAATATCTGTGTAAGGAGGAGCATGCACACAGGTGTTTCACTGTAGGGTTACTGGAATCCCTTTCTTCTAATTGGCAGTCAGCTAAGCAAGTCTCCTTTGAATTCACAGTGGCCTGTCACCTCTGAGATCACAGAATCACAGAATGTCAGGGGCTGGAAGGGACCTCCAAAGCTCATCCAGTCTAACCCCCCTGCCAGAGCAGGAGCACCTAGACCAGATCACACAGGAATGCATCCATATGGGTGTTGAATATTTCCCTAGAGGGACACTCCACAATGCCCCTAGGCAGCCTGTTCCAGGGTTCTGTCACCCTCACAGGGGAAAAATTCCTCCTTATGTTTCCATGGAACTTCCTATGCCTCAGCTTCCAGCCATTGCCCCTTGTCATGTCATTGGGCATCACTGAGCAGAACCTGGCTCCAGCCTCCTGGCACTCACCCTGCACATCTTTATAAACATGAAAGAGGTCACCTTTCAGTTTCCTCTTCTCCAAGCAATCTCCTCAGCTCTCTCAGTCTGTCCTCATAAGATGACTGAAGCAGTGACTTGCCTTTACAGTCAAAATTAATAGCTGCATTTGTAGTAGTGCTTTAGTGGGGTCTGACAGCTGGAAATGAAGACAGACCAGCCTGTGACAGCCAGGTTGCCAAAGAACATAGGACTGGGCTGAGGGGCTCATGAGTGGGCCACACACCATGGATGTGAATTTGTGAATGCTACGTTGGATTACTGAAACAGCAGTTCTCAGCATCTCTTCTTGCAGGGGATGTATCTGAGAGGGAAATTGTTCTTCATTAAGTAGAACCCTCAGATTTTCTAGCTAATGTGTGAGTGAGAGAAAATCAGAAAGGGAGACATTGCTGCCCTGGGATATAGCAACGATTCCTTTTCTTAATTATGTTTAGAGAGCCTCATTTAACCTTCAATTAATCGACAGCAGTTGAACATCTTCTGAAGGGTCTGAAGCTCGCAGCTTCTAGCATCAGTTGTGACAACTGGCTTGGTAACTGTGCACTGTGGGGAGGTTTTCAAATAGAGAGTCAGGAAGTATTGCAATTACATGATCCTAGAGGCCATGTCAACCAGGCTGCAAGCTGAAACAGATTTCTAATCACCCTTTTGCTTTTGAACAGGGTTTCACAGGAAAAGATGGCCCCACAGGTCCCAGAGGCCCACCAGGACCAGCGGTAAATATCATTTTGGTCTTTGATATACTCTGAAATAAGAGACCTGAGCCAAGGCAGAGCCACACTGACATTTTCAGTTTCTGTGACATTTTCACTCTCTGGTAAATAGGAACTAGAGCCTTTGTTGAATAGCTGAGAACCTCTCAGCACAAGGTGAGCAGGCAGTTTGTGTATTCATAAACCTTCCTAAGACTCATTTTGAAACCAATTTCTGCCACCATAAAGAAGGAAGAACCACTTTACCTGGTTCTTTAGCCACCATCTCTGTATGCACAGCCAGGTCTGCTGAAACCAATCAGCTTATTAAATGTAGTCTGGTGGAGAAAAAAAAAAATGCTGTTAATAATACAAGTTTTTCTTGACAAGAGTATTTGAGGATTAGTTTTTGCTTAAAAAGGTACTTCACTGTGTTTGGTGGGACCTTGTCAGAAAGGTGCTGGCTGGTAAAGAAAAGCACATTATGCTGCACCACACAGCCTCCAGCAGTCAAGCTGGTGCAGCTCCACCTTACCAGAGCTAACCAGTGGTGAGGTGGAAGATGTATTCCCAGCAGGCACATGCAGTCAGAGCGCCATGTACATTTATACAGATAGCAGTTGCTAGGGCAGGGTATTGACTGGGTTGCCCCTGCTCCCCCACAGCTGGTTTTATTGTGCTCAGTTGTGGGTGTGCTGATGGGCACTAATCACACAACTTAACACTGCTACTTTATTTGTTCACCATTATCTAGTACCACCAGGATGACTTTTGTGGGTTGCTTGTTGACTCCCATGTGGATCACACACCTGCTAGATGAAATTAGAAGGGCAAACTCTCTCCTGCTCCTCAGGAAGCTGTCATTAGGAGAGCTAGCAAAAACATACAGCCACTATCTGCACCTTTATATTCAGAAATACCTGCTAAACTCTGGTGTTACTTAAAGGGATGCCTTTCCATGAAGAAACAAACTCTTCTTTTCTGGATTAAAGTTCTCAAGCCTGATATGCACCTAACAATAAAACCCCAACTGCCAGAAGCCTGTTTCCAGTATGCTTTGCAGTCAGTACAGTCACACATTTCTTATGTGTTGTGGGTTTCCACAATTCACTTTCCTATGTCTTCTGCCCCAGGGTGCCCCAGGAGTTCCAGGAGTTGCTGGCCCAAGTGGAAAACCAGGGAAGCCAGGAGACCGTGGGACACCAGTAAGATAATGACACACTCACAGTATCACATTAAAAATTACAGTCTGTTGATGAACAGACTTCATGCTTTATATACTTGTCCTGTACTTATGGCAGTGGTTAATACAGTGGAGCTGACCTAAGACCACAAACCTTTTTTTTAATTTTTTTTTTTTTAATTTCATTTCCCTGGTTTCCAAACCATTTTATTTTTACAGTCTGCCATTTTGCTGAGTTTAATAGTTGAGGCTGGAAACTGTGGTCTCTGGTTTCCACTAAAAAGATCCTAGTCTCTCATGTGCCAAGATATATATTCCTACTGCACAAGCATCAAGAGCTGGGTCAGCAAAATGACTGGAAAGTCTTTATGTTGGTGTGTTTGTGTGTGCTGTGCTGCTGAAAGTGGAGAGGCTTTGGTAATATCAGGTGAGCACTTCTGGTTTGCAAAAATGCTGTGCTTTTTACAGACATAGGATCCATACAGACAGAGAAAACATCACACTGAGCTACAAACCACCAGCAGATGCTCATCCTAGGAAACCAGAGCTTATCAAGTCCTGGTGCTCACAGTTGTTTGTGTTTTTCATGTGGTTTACAAGCTCTCCACCAGCATCTCAGCAAGGCTGGCTGGTCTCACATTCTTCCTTTCTCAAGGCTCACTCCTAACTTCTTCAGAGGGGCAAATCTTGCAGGGGAGCATTTAAATTTCAACAAATGGGCACAGCTCTTTCCCCAGCACAAGAGGAAGGTGGGCCATGGCCTCTTTTAAAGCTGCTCCTTTCTGTGGAGAGGTGCTATCTTTAAAAGAAAGCAGTCTGGGATTTCAAAACTGTTTGGGGATAGTTTCTGTGGATTCTATTGAAACCTTTGAAGCACATCCTGAACAGGGATGGGCTGAATAGGAGGTGCTGTGCCCAACATTTTCAGGAGAAATTGAAAGTGATTCGTTTACAGGACCTCTGTGAAATGGTGCTAGAGTCAGGAATGGAGACAGCACCTGTAGCAAAAAGTCATTTATTAATTGTACTGGCAGTCAGCCAGAATTTTCCATCCTGTTTCAGGGCCATTGGGTAGATGACAGTTGGATAATTTGAAAGACTATGTAGTAAGCTAGGCAGCTTGATGGTTATGAAGTTCCCAGGAGCACCTGGAATCACAGCACCATACAATGTCAGGGGCTGGAAGAGACCTCAGAAGATTGTCTAGTCCAATCCCCTCCTGCCAGAGCAGGATCAGCTAGACCAGATCACACAGGAAGACATCCAGGAAGGTTTTGGATATCTCCATAGAGGGAGACTTCACAAACCTCCCTGGGCAGCCTGTTTCAATGTTCTGTCATCCTCACAGAGTGAAAAACTTCCTCCTCATGTTTAAATGAATCTGGAGCATTTTCTCATAGAATTGCTTTATTTGGAAAAGACTTCCAAGATCATTGAGTCCAAACATCAATCTGGGACCACCGTGACCACTAAACCATGTCTGAAGTGCCATGTCCACATGTTTCTTAAAGATCTCCAGGAATGGTGACTCCACCACCTCCCTGGGCAACTGCTTCCAATGGCTGACACTGAATTCAATCTGCATTTGCCAGTCTGTGAATCCTGTTTCTCCCTGCAGTCAAGATCACTCAGTGTCTGAGGAAAGCTCTGAAGCTTTCCTGCCTTCAGACATACATTGCTAAGGTGATATTCCTGCCAGGTCAGATGCTTGATAGACATAGCTGAGGTGCAAGGCACTTCTGGTTTGTTAAAAAATGAGCTTCAAACTCCCAATTGTATCTGAGTTTTCTTCACCTGGGACAGTGGGCAGATGTTGGGGATGCAGATAACATACATAAAAGGAGATCAGGCTACAGTTTCAGTGCAAAGCAAGTCTGTCAACTCTTGTCAAAGCACCATGTGCAAATTCTCCTACACTCTCATCTTAACAGTTCCTTCCAGTTAGCAATACATTTTTTTTTCTCCCCAGTTATTACATTTCCTTGTAGCGGGACACTGTGCATCATATTTACCATTTCTGATGTTTATAGAACAGATCCCAGCAGGAATTCTGGCTTCCACCTCCCACAGATGTCTTATCAGATTCCTGGTGGACAGAATTTCAACACTTGCCTTTGTGTCCAGTATTAGAATTGCCAAAGGTGCAGCCTGATGGCCAAATACAACTTGCAGGGTCATGAATCATAGCTCAGCCTGTCTGAGTTCATAGCTTCCTGTCCCAGAGGAAGATAATGAAGCTTCACATCCCTGCTGGGAAATAGGAGGAGTAAAGAACCTGTGACCAGATCCTGCCATTTTTCCTTCTACTCAAACAATCTTTGTTATCATACAATCATTTTAATTAGACCTTTAAGATCATTGAGTCCAACCCTTGTTGCTGATACTATGCAGAACAAGTCAGCTGGAAGCCATCTTCAATGCAATGAGCATTGAAGGCAAAAGATACACAGTTACAGGCCAATTTTTGGAGCCTTGCTGTTAAGAATATATTCCAAGTGAATCTGATCAATTTGAGCTCTTTCCTGATGTATTCAATACCATTAATGTGCCTAAGCTAAGGCAAACAGCACCATAAACATGACTGTGAACATTTAGCTGCCTCAGTGTCTACTTAATATTAAGAGATACCTGAAGTTTTAATTGATTTTTCATGGAAAGAGAAAAATTGACTTTTTAATCTGCTTAGAAGTACTTCCAGGAGAAACTTAGGTGTCTTTTCAGTGTAGTAACAAAGTAAGGAACAGTAAGAACACTAAATCAATAACCTATTGAGATCTGAGCAAGGGTTAGCCTAGAGGAGACTAAAATACCTGTTCTCTGGTCAGAGTGGGAATTTTTTACTAACCATACATATGTCATAAGGTAACAACCAGCAAAGGTAAGAAAGAGATGTTGAGCTAGAAGAGGATGTTTGCTCTGGAAGAAATGGATGTTTTCTGTGAGTAAATGTACTGGGAAGTGGAAGGTCTTGGCCTATTCATTCGTAAATTCATGGAATGGTTTGAATTGGAAGGGACCTTGAGGGTCACCTAGTTCCAACTCCTTCACCATGAACACATTCCACTAATCCAGGCTGCCCTTGAACACTTCCAGGGAGAGAGCATCCACAACCTCTCTGGGAAACCTGTGCCAGTGTCTCATCACCCTCACTATAAAGAATTTTTTCCTAATCTCCATTCTAAGTCTCCCCTCCTCAAGAAACCTATTCCCTCTCTTCCTATCACTCTTGTAAAACTCCTCATCCCCCTCCCCCTCCCTCCCAGCTTTCTTGTAAGCTCCCTTCTGGTGCTAGAAGGCTGCTATAAGGTCTCTCCAGAGTCTTCTCTTCTCCAGGCTGAACAGCCCCAAGTCTAGCATCCTATCCCTATAGGGGAGGTTCTCCAGCCCTCTGATCCATCTTGGACCCCCTCCAATGCCCTCTTTATGCTGGGAGCCCCACAACTGTACACAGTACTGCAGGTGAGGTCTCATGAGAGCAGAGTAGAGTTCAGACAAGAGAGTTCCAGTGGTGTTCTTTTATAGATGTGAGCATGACCATGGTAGTGGCTGACTAAACTGTCTTAAGGTAGAGCTGGAAGGTCCTCAGGAAGCAGTGTAAGGAGTTTATGCTTTGTCTGTAAGGTACACTTAGACTGGTGCCTGCAGGATCAAATAGACTCTTAGGAGGTGAACCTGAGCACCTGTGGGAGATGTTTGTTGGGAGTTAAACAGGTTTGGAGCATTTTCCATTCCCTTACATGCTGTGTTTACTGATCCTGCATCCATCTATGCAGACATCCTGGATGAAGTCTCAACGAGACGCCGTGTTGGGAGCAATGAACGAGTGGTTCTCGTGGGGAGTAAACATTCTTCTGGGGAAAACAATTGACTGCATTATCTTTTAAAGCAAAACCAGCAAAACTGCCTTTGCTTTGTCCTCCTTGAGCTGCAGAGCTTTGCTGCAGCCCCAGCCTTTAGTCCCACAGCTCAGAAAAATCCCACATGCAGCATAAAGCAACTTTTCCTCACACTGACCCCAAGTGACTCCCTGATTGCAAGATATCAACAAAACAGAATGTCAGCAGCAGCTGCTGCATCTCAAAATGCTGGCAAGCAGTTGGCTAATTTGCACTTTTTTTTTTTTTTTTTTTTTTCAATCTATCGAAAGAAAATGAAGTGAAATTTAAGAAGAGTAAAACCAAGTGGGAGGAAGATGCAAATAGCAACTCAGTAATTGCAGCTGTAATTAATTTTTTTGTTTTTTTTTTTTTTTAATCTCATTTCTAAAGCATCCAGGTGGAAACTGAACTTTGTTGCTAGCAGAGCCAATCAAGCTTTTAATCTTCAGATTTTAAAATGAGATTAGAATTGCTGATTTCCAATTGTGAGGCTGAACCAGAGTACCCTTGCAAGGTCACAGGCTGAAGAAGGAGGCTCATTTGGTTTCGATACGTTGTAAAATTGACTTTGTGCTGCTTAGAGTTAAGGGATGGCCTTTGCCTTTTTTTTCTAGCTGGGGGACTTTTGTTGGCAAGGATTTGGAATAATATTGTAATTTGATTACCAGAGCACCTTCTTGGCTTGCTAGCATGATTTTGTGGCTGAAGACAGCCAGAAGAGCTTTCCTTAACCAGTTAGGAAAAGTGTTTCCAGAATATATAGAATTTGAACATCTTAAGTTTGCTTCTTTTTTTTTTTTTTTTTCTTTTTTTCTTTTTCTTCTTCCCTCTTCTGTGTTTAGTTCTGGTTTGTGAAGGCTCTGGCCAGTGGAACTCATTTGAACAGGGCATTTAAAGGAATTATTAGACTGTTGACAGGGGAGCAGAGCAGAGATCTGATCTCTAATGCTTGCACTTAGCAAACAAATCAACAGATGATCATAGAATCATAGAATAGTTTAGGTTGGAAGGGACCTCAAAGCTCATCAAGTTCCAACCCCCTGCCATAGGCAGGGACACCTCCCACTAGCACAGGTCACTCAAGGCTTCATCCAACCTGACCTTGAACACCTCCAGGGAGGGAGCAGCTGCAACCTCCCTGGGCAACCTGTGCCAGTGTCTCACCACCCTCACTGCAAACAACTTCCTCCTAACATCCAGTCTAAATCTTCCCTCTGTCAGTTCAGACCCATTGTCCCTTGTCCTGTTATTGCAAGCCCTTGTCAATAGTCCCTCCCCAGCCTTCCTGCAGGCCCCTTCAGATACATCATAGATTAAATACATCTAAAGAAGTCACCTGGAAAACTCACACTGACTGCTTCAGGAACCATAGTTTTGGCCAAAGTTTTGCTTGTGCTGCTCTGGAATTTGGCATACAGATGGCATTTGTCAAGAGCACTGCAAGGGCTATTCATGGTGGCTTCCTAAGAATGTACTGCAGCAAATGCAGTCTTGATTTCTTTTTCTTCTGTTGTGTTTTGACAGCAAAATGAAAAGAACATTTTTGGAACACTTCACAGACTTTTAGATTTTTCAAAGAGTGACCTAGTGGCTAAAACTAATGACTGTGAAACTGCTTTTCCACTGATTTTGAGATGGGCATCTGCAGTTTTCACTGTGGCCAGAATCATGCCAAATAGGCTGAAGCAATGTATAAAAATCTTTCTGAGATCACTACTGTCTGTTTGAAGACCTTTAAAAATCCATCATACCAGGCAATGTCAGTAGAGTTTCTTTAGAAACTTTGCTCTCTTGTAATTTTTTTTTTCCCTAGCATTGGAATGCAAAGATAAGGCTGAGATCTCAAAATGCTGTGTGAGAGACTAGCAGGCAACATTTTGTTTGCAGAGTAGATTGTGTGTATATGTCTTAAGTTCAGCATTAAAAAAACATCTTTACACTCTACTATCCATAGACACACACACACATATATATAATCTATAAAAATTAGAATCAATCTTTTGGTTGCCTTCTAATGTAATATTCTCTAAAACCTAACCCCCCTATTACCACTAAAGTATTCAAAACCAAAGGTAGACAAAGATAGCTCTTGATAAATGCCAATAATTTTTAAGCAGCTCAATCTAGGACTTCTGTGAGACAGAAGTAGAAATGTTGGAGCAGGGAATCTGTTGTTAGAATAAGCACTCAGTGGAATCTTTCTCCATTTTGTGTCACTTCTGTATACTGCTTTGTTTGATTACCACAGGGTTTGTTTCTTCTGGATTCAGAGAGGCAGCTGCCCTTCCTAGATGTGTTATTCTTCCTAGATGACCTTCTATCTTGATGGGTTGACTTAGAACTTCAAATTAAACAGTCATATATAACTCCTAGGAGACCTTTTGCTACATACAGAAGTGTGATGCTAGGAATTAAGCTTTCACATTGTCTGTATGGTTCCAGTGTCAGAATACATCAGGGGTCCTTTTTGGCTCTAGTTTGAATTTTTCCTTCAGGTATTTTTCTTCTTAGTCTTTGTGTTTGGTTGTACACATAAGACCACTGCTTGTCCAGTCTTTTCTGGCACCTGCTTTGGCATCTCTGGAAAGTAAAATTCGAGGAACACAGGATCTGGCTTCATGAAGATATCATCATCATAGAATGGCTTAGATTGGAAGGGACCTCAGAGATCATTTCCTCCAACCTCCCTGCCAGAGGAATCCAAATGTTTTTTTTCCCAGAACTGCACATCTCAAATGTATAGATGTGATGGAACAAGGTAATCCTTCAGCTGGTGTTTTTTCTACTCTATTTTAGGGTGCACCTGGGATGAAGGGAGAAAAAGGTGACAGAGTAAGTCTGCTTTAAAGTCAGTTTTCCTTTTTTTTTTTTTTTCTTTTCTTTTTTTTTTTTTAATTAAACACTGTCTTTAAAAGCACAGACACTTGTTAATACAGCTCTTGGTCTGGTTTTGCTTGCTTAGGGTGACATTGCATCTCAGAACATGATGCGAGCAGTCGCAAGACAAGTTTGTGAACAGCTGATAAACGGTAAGCAGTGTTGCTTTCTTCCCCATAGCAGTGATTTACTACTTTGTTAAACGAACAAAGAACCAGCAGTGATGTGGCCAACAGGGAGAGGGAACTGATCCTGCACCTCACCTGGTATAAGAGGGCTATGGAGGTGCTGGGAGGTGTCCAGAGAAGAGCCATGAGGGTGTTCAGAGGGCTGGAGCTGCTCTGCTGTGTGAAGAGACTGAGAGAGTTGGGGCTATTCAGTCTAGAGACGAGAAGGCTCTGAGGTGACCTTATTGTGTAACCTCTCAGTATATCTTAAGGGGGCCTCCAAAATATCTGGGGAGGGACTTTTTAGGATGTCAGAGAGTGATAGGACTGGGGAATGGAACCAAGCTAGAAATGGGTAGATTCAGACTGGGTGCTAGGAAGATGTTCTTTAGCATGAGGGTGGTAAGACTCTGGAAGGGGTTACCCAGGCAGATGGTGGAAACCTTATCCCTGGAGGTGTTTAAGGCCAGACTGGATGAGGCTGTGGCCAGCCTGATCTAGTGAGAGGTGTCCCTGGGCATGGCAGGGGGGTTGGAACTGGGTGATCCTTGCGCTCCTGTCCAACCCTTACTGATTCTATGATTCTGAATTCAAGGTGAGGGATACTGGTTAGAGAACACAGGGAGAGTGATCTGATAGCTGCCCAGTGCTAATGATTTTGGGGGGGGGGGGGGGGGGGGGATTTTTA
>VWZE01009117.1:52809-75699 GCA_013396675.1 Eubucco bourcierii | reverse complement strand
CCCCCCCCCACACACACACACAGAGTGAACTATTAACTTATCTATTTATTATCTGGAAGTAAGATTGGACTAACAGTTGATGTAGACAAACTAACTGTCGTTGTGTTTGTGGATTCAAAGCTATGCCATAACTGTTGTGTTCAATCGGACAACTATTTTCAACCAGAACCATACGTGCCTGAAAGTGGACCCTACCAACCTGAAGGGGAACCCTTTATAGTACCTATGGAGTCAGAAAGGAGAGAGGACGAGTATGAGGACTATGGAGTTGAAATGCATTCACCAGAATACCCTGAGCACATGCGCTGGAAAAGATCACTGGCAAGAAAAGTAAAGCCAAACCCCTAAGAGATCTGTGCCCTTGATTATGGTTTTGGGTTGGGTTTTTTTTTTCTGTTGGGTTTTGTTGTTTGGGGTTTTTTTTGATTGGTGGGTTTGGTTGGTTGCTATGCTTGCATCTGCAGCTACGCAGAAGGAGAGTGCACCTTTTGTTTTTGCAGCAGGACTTTCTGGTCTTCCCCTATCAGATGCACCCCTTCTGTGTACATTGCTTTTGTGGGGATAGCAATGTGGTGTACCTAGAGACTTTGTGTTGCTCCAGAAATGCTTGTAAAATAATTTTTTCTTTTTTTCTTTTTCTTTTTTTTTTGCTTATACTGACCACATACAGGTTAATAACTCGCATTCAGTTATCCCAGTGCTACCTTTTCCTTAAAATGATGTAAAAAGCCAAATGAATAAATAATAATAATATTAATAAAATGAATAATAATAATACTAATAAAAGACAACCAAACCAAAAATAACCACAAAGCTGCTGCAAATTTTCTAAGGACTTTCTGCTTTAGCTCTACACCTTTCTTCTTTTTTTTTTTCTTTTTCAAATGCATGTTTGCAGTGCAGCCAGATCACAGGTCTGTATTACCTAGCTACAGAAGAAAAGGGAAAGAAACCAAACACTCTCTCTCCTTCCAATATCATTGCCATGTTCTTCTCTCCTTAATCACACTTTGCAGAGCATATGCTGCTCTTAGACATCTCCTTTAAACACCACAGTAGCTGCAAATCATTGTATCAACTGGATACAGCATAATAATGCCTGAAATCTCCTTTTTTGTAGACACAGCAACATTTATGCCGAATTGCAGTCAATCCTGCAGAGATGAAATTGCATGTTTATGTTGTATATTTAGTATGGAATTTATTTTATTATTATTATTGGGGTTTTTCTTTTTCTTTTTCTTTTTTTTTTTTTTTTTTTTTGTTTTGTTCTGTTTCTGGTTTGGTTTGGTTTTGGTTTTGTTGTTTTGTTTTGGTTTTGTTTTTTTTCCAGAATGCAATGTTCCTTTTTAGTTATCAAAAAAAGCAGTTGGAAATTGTTTGCAAGACTATGGATATAGAATTGCTGCTTTTTATATTTTAACTGCAAATTGTGAATTTCACTGCCTTATATTATTTATTTCTGAAATGAAAGAGGCATTTTTCAATAAAACTACTGAAAATGTACATACCTGTTAGTTTTTTATTGGCTAGGGGTGTTTGTGAGGTGTATGTTCAATTTCTGTTGTTTACACAATCATTTGGAAATGCCTGGTACCCAAAATCACCTGGAATGAGAACAGTCTTAAAACAGGTCTCTGGGCTATGGTGTCTAGCTGTGGTGGGTGGATGGAAACAGGAGAGGCTTCCTCTGTCTGAGGTGTAAATGAGACTTCTACCAAGTCAACCTGGAAGGTATTTGGTGAAGAAAAATCAAAGAATCATAAAATCATCTCTGAGGTTGGACCTCAGAGATCCTCAACTCCAATCTCCCCACCATGGGCAGGGAAACCTCTCAACTAGGATCTGCTGCTCAAGGGCTTGTAAAATCTGGGCTTGAACACCCCCTGGGGGGAGGCATCCACAAGCTGCCTGGGCAGCTTATTCCCAAGTTTAACCACCCTCATGCTGATGAACTTCTTCCTAAGATCCAGCCTAAATCTGCTTTCCCTCAGCTTCAAAGCATCCCCCCTTGTCCTGTCGCTAGACACCTTTCTGAGAAGTCCCTCTGCAGCCTTTCTGTAGGATCTGTTCAGATACTGGAAGCCTTGAAGATCCCCCTGGAGTCTTCTCTTCTCTAGTCTGAGCAACCCCAGCTCCCCCAGTCAGTTGCTGTCTTACTTTGGGTTTCTGGCGAGTGGCTGTTGCAGAGAGAAAGCCTTTTCACCCAAAGAACTGCAGAGAGCACCCAAAGCCACAGACCCTTTTGGTTCCTCGTGTGCTATGTGCCCTGGGCAGACCATTGCAATGTTTGAGAACCCTCTCTGTGAAGAGGTATTTCCTAGCATCCAACCTGAACCTCTCCTGGCACAACTTGTAACCATTACCTCTAGTCCTGTGGCTTGTCACCAAGCAGCTGTCCCTTCCTTGCTCCAACCTTCCTTCAGGTAGTTGTAGAAAGCAACGAGGTGTCCCCTCACCTTCCTCTTCTGCAGCCTGAACAACCCCAGCTCAACATCCAACACAACCTAAGCTCATGGGTTGTCAGTACATTTAGTAACAAAACTCTCTTCACAGAGCTGCTGGATGGATCCAAGCTCTAGGATGTGTACTTCCTACAGGTACAGAATTGCCAAGCAGGAGTCATGACTACCTCTGAACTTGAGATAAGCACTGATAAGCAGCTGTATTCCATAAAATTCCCCCTAGTGCCCAAGCCTGGTTAACACTGGGTCCACCTGTGCCACAGTCAGACTTTTTTTTCCAGGGTGCATTCTGAGGTAAGAAGGCTTTCATAGAAAAATAGAAAGGCTTAAGTTGGAAGGGACCTCAAAGCTCAGCCAGTTCCAAACCCCTGCCATAGGCAGGGAAAACTCTCACTAAAACAGTTCGCTCAAGGTCTCATCCACCCTGGGCTTGAACACCTCCAGGGAGGTTCTGGAGCACAGAATCACCAAATGGGATTGAAAAACATTCTGTGCTCCACAACCTCTCTGGGCAACCTGTGCCAGTGTCTCACCACCCTCACTGCAAACAACTTCTTCCTAACATCCAGTTTCAATCTCCCCTCTGACAGTTCAAACCCATTCCTCCTCATCCTGGCATTACCAGACCTTGTCAATAGTCCCTCCCCAGCTCTCCTGTAGCCCCCTTCAGATACCGGAAGGCCACTCCAAGGTCTCCTGGAGGCCTTCTCTTCAGGCTGCAGAGCCTCAACTCTCTCAGCCTGTCCTCGTAGGAGGTGCTCCAGCCCTCTGAGCATCTTTGTGGCCCTGCTTCATGCAAATATGAAGAAAACAGTTGAAGTGTTTGGACAGTATATCAATGAGTGTTTACTGACGGAGGCCAGCAAGGATGAGCAACTCATTTCCAGGAATTCTTGGGGGAATGACTCTTGGGGGGTTGGGGGGTTCTGATGACACTTCTGGGAAAGCTGCTGCAAGGCTGCTGCAGGCAAATGCTGGAGAAAGACAGATGCAAAGCAAATACAAACAAGCCTGACTTCCTGAATAGCTCATGCCCAGCTGAGCAGTTGATACAGTCTGGCGGTTTTAAGGGAGGAAAGTCAAAAAGCTTCAGATGCTAGGGAAATACCAGAGAGGAGCAAACAAAAGCTGTCTCTGCTTGCTTTAGAGAGGGCAACTACCCAGTGACATGCACAATAAACTCCACCAGAATCACTGATCCCTGAGCAAAATCACGTTTATCAGTTACTCCAACAGTGATCACAAAAAGAAGTCTGAAGCAGAAGTATATAAAAGCAATAAGGACCTTGAGGGATATTGTGCTTGTGGTTGTCAAAAGCAAATGTGGGACATGAACCAGTTACAGTGCTCTGCTGTTTACATCTCATAGCAACTACTGCTGGAAAGTTGCAACTCGTTAGGTAATGTTTGCAGCTTTGGGCTCTGCTGGTGACAATGAGCAGAACAAATTGATTGAAATTAGTGCACACTCTACAGTAATGGCTTTCTCTTTCTCACTTGTGTCAACACGTCATGCCCTGCACAGTATTCCTTCCCCCTTCCATGCCCCCTTTCTTCATGGAGGTTATGCTCTATTCAGCTCTCCTGAAGTCTCTCACAGCATTGCTTCAGCTGGAAAAGACCTCTAAGATCAAGTCCAACTGTCCACCTAACACCACCATGGCCATTAAACCACATCCCAAAGTGCCATCTCCACATGCTTCTTGGGGAGGGACTATTTACAAGGTCTGGTAATGACAGGACGAGGGACAATGGGTTTGAACTGGCAGAGGGGAGATATAGACTGGATGTTAGGAAGTTGGGTGGCGAGGCAACTGGCACAGGCTGCCCAGGGAGGTTGTGGCTGCTCCCCCCCTGGAGGTGTTCAAGGCCAGGTTGGATGAGGCCTTGAGCATCCTGTTCTAGTGTGAGGTGTCCCTGCCTGTGGCAGGGGGTTGGAACTTGATGAGCGTAGCAGGAAGTGTTCTGGGTAGAAGTTATTTTTTTTCGTGTATCAAGTGAGATGATTTCAGCTATGTTTTTAACCCAAATCTACACCTTCTATATAATGCCAGTAAACAAAACAAGTACTACTTTGAGTACAGGAAAACAGTGGTCAAAAAACCCCAACTCTTTTTAAATACAATGGTTTTTCATTTTAAATTTAACTTATTTTGTAAGTAAATAATCAAAGATAAAACCATAAGCAAATTTGCAATAGAAAGCAAAAAAAAAAAAAAAATCCATCCTTAGATGTTTATCCTTAAATTATCAGTTCTAGAAACTCTGTTGCTGTGAGAAATGTCAACATAGCATTGAATAAAGGGCAAATCAGCTAGCAGATTTGTTTTCTTGGGGATGGTATTTCTCAGAATACCATGAATACTGTCTATTGTTATTTGGCAGTGCCCTGATGTACAATATATCTGTCTGAAAACTCCTGTAGACTGTCAAATTCCAGCCACTGCATCCTCCAAGGTATTGTCCTGAGGTTATATTTCTCAATCTCTTTTAGCTGTTCTCTTTTCACTAGCAACAGAACTTAAACCAGCACCAAACCTTCTATATATCTGTCCCATTTCTCAAAGACACATCTGAAGGATGCATTTTCTCTCTGCAGCACTTGCTTCCCCAAAACTGAGCCAAGAAACTTGCTACCAAAACAGGTAAAGCTTTCAGCAATTTGAAAAGAAGTAGTTATAGGTTGAAGGCCATGAAGATGCTCAGAGGGTTGGAGCACCTCTCCTATGAGGACAGGCTGAGAGAGTTGGGGCTCTGCAGCCTGGAGAAGAGAAGGCTGCCAGTAGACCTTAGAGTAGCCTTCCAGTATCTGAAGGGGGCTACAAGAGGGCTGGGGAGGGACTATTGACAAGGTCTGGTAATGCCAGGATGAGGAGGAATGGGTTTGAACTGTCAGAGGGGAGATTGAAACTGGATGTTAGGAAGAAGTTGTTTGCAGTGAGGGTGGTGAGGCACTGGCACAGGTTGCCCAGGGAGGTTGTGGCTGCTCCCTCCCTGGAGGCATTCAGGACCAGGTTGGATGAGGCCTTGAGTATCCTGTGCTAGTGTGAGGTGTTCCTGCCTATGGCAAGGGGTTGGAACTTGATGAGCTTCCAACCTAAAGCATTCTATGACAAAAATCAGCTAGAAGGGACTTTCAAAGGTCATCTAGTCAAACCCTTTACAGCAAGCAGGGATATCCCAAACTGGATCAGGTTGCTCAGAGCCTCAAACTTGATCCCTGAATGTGTCCAGGGATTGGGCCTCCATCACCTCCCTGAGCAACCTGTGTCAGTGTTCCACCACCCTCATAGCAAAAAACTTCTTCCTAGTGTTCAACACAAATCTGCCCTTCTCTAGTTTAAAACCATTGTCCCTTACTCCGGTGCTACATTCATAATGCTTTGCTTTAGACAGTGGTATGAAATTAAAGAGTTTCCATGATTCAGAGAAATGCTGATCCAGTGTAAGCTCCCATCCATAGTCCAAGAAAACCAGACAGAGAGACTGTCTTGCACAAGACTTTGGTATTGTCACTGGGTCACAAGCTGTTCCCATTTATTCCTGACTCAGATGGCTGTGAATTAGGATTTCAGTTTTCCAGTGTCACATTAAAATAAGTGTCAGGGTTTCCTGTACAATCATGGAAAGGCAATCATTCCTTAGGAAGCTTCTGGAAGTGCATCCAATTGGTGCAAGATGAAGACTTAAACTTGGGGACCTGCACATGCAAGTGTGACCTCCACTTGGAAGGTGTGGAAGATCAATGTGTTAAGAGTAACCAGACTTGTCTGGCGTTCTTCACAGGGAAAAGGGCAAAAGGTCTGTCTTGTGTGGTCCAACAAGGCACCACTGATGAAGTCTCAACAGCTGGAGACTCACCCTGCTGTGGTGTCAGTGGGACAGAGGTTGATGGCCCCAGGCCAGCCTGAAATATTATCTTGGGGCATAGGAGGAGGGGAGACCACAGTGGGGGCTTGGAAGGCACAGTCAGGACTAGCACTCGTGTCAGGCCAGAACCCTCAGGTCTCTGAAGGCTCTCTGAGATCCTTGTGGAGAATGACCTCAAATTGAGGCTCAGTAGGTTTAGATTGGATAGTAGGAAAAAATTTTTCACCAAGAGAGTGGTCAGGGACTGGAATGAGCTGCCCAGGGAGGTGGTGGAATAACCCACTCTGGGTGTGTTTAAGGGTGGTTTGGATGTGGTGTTTGGGGCTATGGTTTAAGGTGAATCTGGTAGAGCAGAGTTCTAGATTGGACTTGATGATCCTGAGGGGCTTTGCCAACCTGCATGTTGCTGTGATGCTGGAAATGCTTCTTTTTTTTTTTTGTGTGTGTCCCCTCAAGCAATAATTTACAATATTTAGTTTGGGAAATCCTTAAGTGATTGTCACTGGAGCCAGGCTGGGTGGTAAAACTGTACAAAATGTGTCCCTCACAAAGGCCATCTGGACTGTTCCTCCAAAGCCTGGAGGTCTGTTGTGCAGGGCAAGGGCTGTTGACAGTGGAAGATGACTCAATGCAGGCGATGGGATGAAGACAGGGAGTGTTGTCAATAAATAAAGAGGACAATAAGGCCTCTGGAGAGAGCAGAGAAGCAGAATAAATTAAGACCCAAGATCTTACACACAGAATGCTTGGACTACAGACATTGGAACAGATATAAAATTGAAGAAACCTCAGAGTTTTGCTCATAAATCTTCACGCTCATATTTAAGGCAATGCCACTCACTGTGGCTCCTTGAGATCTACTGAGGAAAAAATGATGAAGATTGTAGCTGATGACCTACAGGAGCACAAAGCCAGAAAGTGAGAGGCCTACACTTTTAAACATATGTGCTCATCATTCCTTTCTGGTAGCAGATGCACAGATACAATTCCTGCATATTCTAAAAATGCAGTCACTTGAAGCAGAAGTTGATTGAGTTTCTCTTTTTTTTTTTTTTTTTCCTCCCCCCAAAGGGAATATGTTCAGAAATATGAATTCCTGTGTCCTGCTTTATGTACCAGCATATAGAAATAGTAACTAGAGATGGAGCATGAATAAGAGCTACAGGCAGTTATTTATAAATAGGTATTTTTAGGCAATCCTCTTTGGAATTTACTTCTAGATGGAAAAACATTAAAAGGAGACCTAGACAATAGTCATCCAGCCAAGCACTGGCTGTGTCAGAAGTGATATTACAGATTTCCTGAAACAAAGATTTTCTTCAGCAATCCTGCATGAGGGAATTCATTCAGTTGTGTGACTCTGACTTGGTCCATTTGCAATATGTCTCGACTTCAGCCTGACTGCATAGCTCAGGTTTGTCACTCAATTTTAAATGCCTGCCTGCAACCAAAGAAAAATTCTCTTTTTGTATTTCTGAATAATTCCATCTCTCTGCATGGGTAATAGTACAGTCATATATGATTAGGTAGGAGGAAGAACAATTTTTATGTCTATTTTAATAGAACCCTCTTGCATGTTAAAAGGAGGAGTTCACAATGTCTCAAATTAGAACTCTAAGAAGTTCTCAGAAAGTGTGTCAGGAGTCAGTCTGAAGTTAAAGATCACAGAATTATAAAAGCATTCATGTTGGGAAAGAGCCCAGGCTCACTGAGTCCAGCCACTGACTCGGCTCTGCAAAGTCACCCCTAAACCATACCCCCAAGCACCACATCTAAACAACCTTTAAACCCATCCAGGCTTGGTGACTCAATCACCTCTCCAGGCAGCACATTCCAGTGCCTGACCTCTCTTTTTCCTTATGTCCAGTCTAAACCTACCCAGTCACAGCTTGAGGTCATTCCTACTTGTTCTATCACTAGTTACCAGAAGAGCCCAGCACCGACCTCCCCACAACCTCCTTTCAAGTAGCTGTAGACAGCAAAGAAGTCTGCCCTCAGCCTCCTCTTTTCAAACTAACCATCCCCAGCTCCCTCAGTCTCTCTTCATCAGATTTATACTCCAGGCCCTTCCCCAGCTTTGTTGCCTTCCTCTGCACTCACCCCAGCACCTCAGCATCTTGTCTTGAGGTGCCCAAAACTGAGCACAATACTCAAGGTGTGGCCTCACCAGTTGCTAGAGAGGAAAAAAAAAATAGAATGCTTTCCTCAGGATCATCACCTACAGAAAAGGCTGCAAACCCACACATTTCTGAAGCTGCATGGATCAATTCAGCTTGTGGTAGTCAAAATTTAGAGCCAACACTTCTCTCTTTCTTAATGTGTAGTCTATTTTGGAAGATCTCATCAGGCTCAGGTTATTCCATAACATTAGCAGCAATGTGCATTGTACTGTGGGAAACTGCACCTCTCAGTCTGGTGAAAATTCCACTGAAGGGCTGGTTCCTTCCAGACCAGTTGGGTTTTGCCTTTAATAAATTCTTTGGGAACATCTGAAAAGGGAGTGTCACTAATTATGGCCACATTTTCTAAAGGTCTCAGTACCCTCAGTTAAGCTTTGGTGTTCGTTTTTCTCCCCCCAGAAAGCTCACCTGGCATTGAGGCAGCAAGGCTAGTGATGCTCTGGGTTCAGATGGCAGCCAGCTCTTTCAAGGAGGCTGGCTGGCTGTGCTGTCAGGGTGCTGAGTGTTGGACAGCAAGGTCTGCTGAAAGGATGCCCTTGTTCATAGAATGGCTTACTTTGGAAGGAACCACAGAGATAGAGTCATAGAATGGCTTAGGCTGGAAGGGACCTCAAAGTTCATCCAGTTCCAACTCCCTGCCATAGGCAGGGACACCTCCCACTAGCACAGAGGTCACTCAAGGCCTCGTTCAACCTGGCCTTGAACACCTCCAGGGAGGGAGCACCCACAACCTCTCTGGGTAACCTGTGTCAGTGTCTCACCACCCTCACATTACCAGGAGTAGCAGGAAGAAGGCAACAGAAGAAAAATCAGGAGATGCATCCAGGTACTGCTCAGCTGTAATGCATGATAGAATAGAATCACAGAATCAGTCAGGGTTGGAATGGACCACAAGGATCATCTAGTTCCATCCCCACTGCCATGGGCAGGGACACCCTACCCTAGATCAGGCCAGCCAGAGCCTCATCCAGCCTGGCCTTAAACAGGATGAGGCTCCAGGGATGGGGCCTCAAACACCTCCCTGGGCAACACCTGCCAGGCTCTTACCACTCTCATGCTGAAGAACTTCCTCCTCATGTCCAGTCTGAATCTCCCCACCTCCAGCTTTGCTCCATTCCCCGCAGTCCTGTCACTACCTAACAGCCTAAAAAGTCACTCCCCAGCTTTTTTGTAGCCCACTTCAGAGACTGAAGGCCACAAAAAGGTCATCTGGGAGCCTCCTCTTCTCCAGACTGAACAGCCCCAACTCTTTCTGTCTGTTCTCATAGCAGAGGTGCTCCAGCCCTCTGAGTATCCTCATGGCCCTTCTCTGGACATACTCAAGCATCTCCACATCTCTCTTGTAATAGTGGCTCCAGAACTGGATCCTGGTGAGATCTCACCAGAGCAGAGTAGAGGGGGAGAATCACCTTCCTGTAGGATCCCTACAGGATCAGCCACTAGAGCTGAGCAGTTTCTTTTGCCATTCATAGCTACCATAAGCCTTTTCACTTCAGATGGTGAGCCTGCACTTCCAGGCAACCCAGTGCTTTCCATGAGGGAGCAATGTGTGCCCACCATGGAAGCAGTGTGTGCCCACAGAAAGGTAGACAGTCAGGGTAACATGAGAAGTCTTTTGCTAAGATCTTTTTTACCCTGGTTAGCCACCAGGCAATTCAGAGGACTACATGGTGAATGCTCTCTCTCCCATGCCTAGATTATATTTTGGGTTATGAAACCTCATTCCCTGTTGATCCTCCCCAAGGATGAGCCTGGGAAAATACCATCTTTGGGTGGGTGAATTTAGATCTCTTAGCTAAATGTGCTACTCACAATGTACAAAAGCAAAACCGAGAATAATTTTCCTGTGAGCTATTTTTAGGGCAGAAACAAGAAAATGCTCCAAGGAGAGAGAAAACAGAGAAAAGAATTGTCTCTCCCACATAAAAATTATCCATCCCTCTCTCCTAAAAGGTAGAGACACAAAGGGCACATCTGTTGAAAAGATCTGCTACTGAACAGAAACATCTGAGGTAGGTTATATAAAAGGCTGATTATTTTAACAAATGATGCATAAAAATGAACTTAGCTTTGGAATTTCTGCAAGGCTTTCTGTCATCACACATATTTAAATGACATATAGGACAAGGACAAATCACAGAATCACAGAATGTCAAGGGCTGGAGGGGACCTCCAAAGCTCCTCCAGTCCATTCCCCCTGCCAGAGCAGGAGCACCTAGACCAGATCACACAGGAACACATCCAGGCAGGTTTTGAATATCTCCAAAGAGGGAGACTCTACAACCCCCCTGGGCAGCCTGTTCCAGTGCTCTGTTACCCTCACAGGATAAAAAATCCTCCTCATGTTTCCATGGAACTTCCTATGCCTCAGCTTCCACCCAGTGCCCCTTGTGCTGGCAGTGGGCATCACCCAGCAGAGCCTGGTTCCAGCCTCCTGGCACTCACCCTGCACAAAACCATTGCTGAGGTCACCTCTCAGTCTCCTCCTCTCCCAGCAGCACAGCTCCAGCTCCCTCAGGCTTTCCTCCTAACAGAGCTGTTCCATTGCCTTCAGCATCTTTGTGGCTCTGTGCTGGACACTCTCCAGCAGTTCTATGTCCCTCTTGAACTGGAGGGATCAAAAAAAAAAAATCCAACAAGAGTTTATCTCTGTCTGCTTTCTCCCACACATGGATAAAGTCTTCTGCAGGTAGCTAGAAGGAGCCTTAAGTTCACAGGTCCTGGTACTCATGAGGACTTCAACCACTGAGAGAACTTCTGGAAGGCCAGCACAACAGGGCATAAGAAATCCAGGAGTTTCCTGGGTTACACTGGTAACTTCCTGACCTGAATGCTAGAGGAGTCAGAGGAGACATGGTCTGCTCAATCTCCTACTTAGAAGCAAGCAAAGGCTCCTTTGGGATGTGAAGGTCAAAGACAGCTTTGGCTGCAGTCACCATGAGATGGTGGAGTTCAGGACCCTGGGTTCAGTAAATGGTTTTCCCTTAATTCCTGCAAGGCAAAGTGGACCATTCCTGCCTGTGAAACACTTGGGCAAGTGTAATGAAATGAATGCAATCTGAATTTGAGCTTCTGTCACAGCTTCTCACGCTGTAAAAAGAGTTGTTGAGACAAAGGCTGGAGATGTCCTTTAGCAGTGCTCTGTGACCTCCCAAAACACTGAGGTCTGGCCTGTCTCGCCTTCCCCCGCAGCTCCCACTGCAGACTTAGCTCAAAGAAACGTTGGGTGTTCAGCACCAGCACAGCAAGTTTCCAAGGGCTGTGACATGAGTCATGTAAATTCATGCAGTCACTGCCAAAACATTTATAACAGAGCCTGATTTGCTCAAGTGAACCCTTAGAGAGGACAACATTTTAAAGGTAAACAAATGACAAAACCCTAATAGAGGCTGCAGTTTTGGAACAGGATGGGAGCTTGATGTATGCAGAGGTGGCTTCTGAGAATCTCTGCTGGATCTTCCATGACCTAGTGGTGTTCAAGGGCCTGTGCAATTTCCCAGCCCAGGTCATCTGGTGCTTCATAGCACTGATCCCACAGACAACAGAACTATGTGCTCTGTCTCAGAAGCCAGCTTCTACCAGTTTGAGAAACTTCAGTTCTGAGTCTGCTTTCAGGTAGATGCAAATTTGGACCAGAGCAGTCGTTTGTTTCATGTGTAGAACTGAAAAAAATGAGTCAATTAATCCTATGAAAAAGCTTTTAGGGAAAGAGCCATCCTAGGACTGATGAAAAGCAAAGGAATGGGGAAGTCATAAAATAGCTGATTTCTGCTGGTGCTCGTCTAATTCCTGCTCCTCATCTTTTCCCAGCAATTTGCAAGACAAATAATTGTGAGCACAAGAAGCAAGATTTTTACAAGACCTCTTTTTAGATAAAAAAGCCCTGAGGTAATAATGACTTCATCTGTTTCTGCCCAATTTTATTCTCCTCCTCCATCATAAGGGATTAAAAGTAACAGAGGACCAACCTTCTCCCTTACTGAAATGCTCTCTCAGAATCAAAGGGGTTGGAAGGGACTTCTGGAGATTGTAGAGTCCAATCTTGCTGTCTGAGCAGGTTCTCCTGCAGCAAGTTGCACAGGACAGAGTCCAGGCAGGTTTTGAATGACTCCAAAGATGGAGCTTCCACCACCTGTCTGGGCAGCCTGTTCTAGTGCTCCACCACCCAAGTAAAGAAGTTCCTCCTCATGTTTAGACAGAACTTATTGTGTCCAAGTTTGTGTCCGTTGTCTGCCCCTGGAAACCACTGAAAAAAGACTTGCCCCATCCTCACAACATCCAGGTCTTACGTGTTTATAAGCATTGATAATCATTAGCTGCCACCAAGGAAAGCTTTGGGGCATGGACACTGGCACTAGCAGGACCATCAGTGACAGACTCAATGGGCAACCTTCTTGTCCATTAGAATGTGTTCATTTGAGGAGTGTTCTCCCACAGGTAATGACCCAGGGCAGATCACTGACACTTATCTTTCAGTTTTGTCACTCTGTGGCAGATTGTTGACCAGATACAACACCCTGTTCTGACATTAGCTTTGATTTTTTCTTTCTGGAGAAGGATTTTCAGGCCTTTCAGTCAGAGCTTGATTTACTGCCCAGATTTATCACAAATGCAACCACAAAGCTTCAGGGAGGGATAAATTATATGTGTCTATCTAAATGGACCCCACTGACTCTACTTCATTCAATGAACTATCAACAAGCAAAAGCATCTAATCAAGAAGATAAAGCAACAGTTCATATCACTGCCAGGAGGACTATGCATGCCCAGGAGCTCTTTCTAACTATGCTACTCTTCAGGAAAATATCTGCAATGCATTATGTCAGCTGGTGGGAAACACTGCTTTCAGTGGGAACAGAGGAAAGTCTTCATTACTTATTTTTATTTCCCCCCATTCTGGGGTTATTCAACATGTCAAGTCTCAAATTAATGCTCATGATGCTCTTCAAGAAGAATGAAAACCTAGCACAGAAGGCTTTTATGGGCTGTGATGTCATGCCTAGAGACAAGTCTGTTTACGTGGGTGAAAGGGGACTTACTGGGTTTTCCCATTGCCTTTGGTTTGCCCATGACAGTACAGTGTGTTCTTGCAGTGCTGGGTTCCCAAGAAACACTTTGGAAAAGGAAAACAAACATTATCTTGTATATCTGCCTGTGTATCTTCATCTTTTTGAAAGTTTGATTTAACATCTTCTGATGTGATATCATAATCTTCCTTTGGCAACAATTCAGTATTGCTCTGGACTGCTAAATGCTCTGAATTGTTGCTCAGGGTTGTAGCTTCAACTGCAAAACAAGGTCAGTTCTCATCTTCTGTCCTATTCCTACCTTTGCACCAACCAGGTCAGTTCTCATCTTCTGTCCTATTCCTACCTTTGCACCAACCAGGTCAGTTCTCATCTTCTATCCTATTCCCATCTTTGCACCAACCAGGTCAGTTCTCCTCTTCTCCAATCCTATTCCAATATTTGCATCCCTGAAGAGCTCAGCAGCTCTGTCTTGACAGTGTTCAGATTTTTGATGAGCACTGTGACTACAAAATTGCAAGGTTTACAAAAAGCAGTCTTGGGATGTGACTTGACATAATGCATTTTGGAAATCCACAAACCAAGACTCTACCCTACCTTCAAACCCAGCATCAGCCTGCTAAGAAGGAGGACACAATAAATGGCTGGAGGGTGACAGAGCACTCTTATCACACAAGGATTTTGACATTGTGTAGGTATCAGTTTGCAGCTCAGATGTTCTTCCCCACTGTACCTTTTCTTTATTTTGGTTAGATGAGATGGATTTGTGTCTGTGAGCCTGCCTGGAAAATTGCTTGGCCTGACTTGCACCAGGGCACTGCAGCAAATGAGGTCTGTGCCATGACCTGTGTTGTTGAAGGACATCCACAGTAACACAGAATCACAGAATTGCCTAGACTGGAAAAGACCTTTAAGGTGATAAATTCCAACCCTTGGTTTAGCAAAAACAAGTCTTTGACTAAACCATATCCCCAAGCATTACATCTACACTCTGAAATACCTCCAGGGATGGGAGCTCCACCTCCTCCCTGGGCAAGCTCCTCCAATGCCTGATAACTCTTTTAGTGAAGACATTTTTCCCAATATCCAACCTAAACTTTCCTTGGTTCGGCTTGAGGCCATGGCCTCTTGTTGTACCACTTCTCTCTTGGTTGAACAGAACACTCCCTACCTCTCTACAACCTCCTTTCAGGTAGCTATAGAGAGCAATGTTTCTCCTCAGCCTTCCTTTAACCAGATTAAGCAACCCCAGTTCCCTCAGCCACTGCTCCTAAGACTTGTTCTTTAGACCCTTCACCAGCTTCACTGCCCTTATTTGGACATGCTAGGGCCAGTAACATGGAAATAAATCTGGGCTGTAAAATTGCTTGTGAAGCACAGTAAGGTCAGCCAGAGCTTTTCCAGGTCAGGCATAATCAAAGTGGTGCCAAGTGGGTGGGGGCAGAGCACGACAGAATTAAAGCCCTCCCACACACATGCCCATGCACACACATTCATGCCAGCTTCTCCTACAGTAGAAGCTCCTTCATTGCTGTCTCACCAAGGATGGCTACCCAAGGCATTCATCCTTGCCCTGAGTAACTGCTGACATAATTGGAGTGTCCATGCTTGAGTAGCTCAGCAAGAGCCAGATTTTTGTCAATGGGGAGCAATAATGGGGTGAGGTGGTACAAGGGTATGGCGCAGTGCCCACCAAGGGGTCACAATGGCTAGACATGCAGGGAAGAAGCCTCATCCCCTCTGATGCCCTCAGGTGCTATTTGGAGACTGTCTAGCCAAGCTGTTCTATTACTGCCAAGCCCCCAGTTTCCCCTTGTGCTGCTGAGGTGGCTCTGGATGCAGGCAGTGGGACACACACCATGCCAGTGAGACAGGGATGTAACCATAGCAGGGTCACTGCTGCTCTTCACAGTACTAACATTCTGCTAAGTTAGCTCATGTATGGCACAGAGACTGCAGGACTCTGACTCTCCAAAAGGCACTAGTCCAGTTCTACTGCACACAGAAGTTATAGAATCATTAAAGTTGGAAAAGGCCTCAGATTCACAGAATCATAGAATGATTTGGGTAGGAAGGGACCCTGCAGATCATCTAGTTCCAACCCCCATGCCATGAACAGGGACACCTGACCAGGTTGCTCAAGGTCCAATCTGGCCTTGAACACCTCCAGGGAGGGGACATCCACAACCTCCCTGGGCAACCTGTGCCAGTGTCTCGCTGCCCTTACTGTAAAGAATTTCTTCCTAATATCCACTCTAAATCTGCCTTCCGCAAGCTCCAATCCATTCCCTCCCTTTCTATCAAGATCATCAAGCCCATCTGTCAACCCAACACCACCATGCCCACTAAACCATGTCCTGAGCAGCCATACTTACAGATTCAGGTTTTATTAATACCTCCTGGGATGGTGTCTCCACCTGTTCCTGTGCTCTCCTCTCTCTTAAACACATTTAGATCCTTTCCTAAGAGCTCCTAGAGAAAATCTCCTTTTGCTCATAGGCTGTGCGAGGGCCAAAGGTTAGCAGCCTGCCAAGTTTCCCCATTCTTACAAGGTATTGGATTCAGTTGTTACATTTGATTAAACACCTCATGATTATTTTACAGTTTTGAAATCTAGGAAGAATTCTTGGTCAGTGAAAACGATCAACGACTCTCACTACAGGTCGTCAAAAAAAGAATCGGTTTGGTTTGGTTGTATTTTTTTATATACAGACAAGAAAATTGTGCCTGCTGCTTCTAGGGGTAAAATCCCACCTGGTTCTGCTGTTCCTTTCCCTGGCAGTCCTGATTGCTGCAAAGTTTGATAAATGGAGCCCAGTTTGTACAAAATCTTCATGGTGAGACTATTATTTCAAAGCTTTTCTGTTTGCTTAGCTGCATGGAGACTGTATTGTACTTGGCTTTGGTGAGGTCAAAACTTGAGTACTGTGCTCAGTTTTGCCACTGCAGTATGAAAGGGACATGGAGGTGCTGCAGCAGGTTCAGAGTAGGGCAGCAAAGATGGGGAAGGGCCTGGAGAATAAATCTTATGAAGAGCGATGGAGGGAGCTGGGGATGGTTAGTGTGAGGAAGAAGATGCTGAGGGGAGACCTCATTGCTGTCCACAGCTACCTGAAGGGACACTGTGGAGAGGCTGCTGCTGGGCTCTTCTCACAGGTAACTGGAGACAGCACAAGGGGGAATGGCCTCAAGCTGAGGCTGGGGAGGTTTAGATCAGATATTAGGAAAGAGGTTTTTCACAGAGAGAGTGGTCAGGGGCTGGAATGAGCTGCCCAGGGATGTGGTGGAGTCCTCTACCCTGGATATGTTTATGGGTGGTTTGGATGTGGCACTTGGGGTTATGGTTTAAGGGAACTCTTGTAGAGTAGGGTTCTAGGTTGGAGTTGGTGATCCTGAGGGGCTTTGCCAGCCTGCATGTTGCTGTGATTCTGTGTATTGACTGAAGTGTGCTACTCAGTGGGTTGTCGTTTTGGGTGTGGTGACTCACAGTTGCTTCTTTGGAAGCTTGCTGTGGAGAAGGAAACTTTGTGCTAAAGCACTTGAGTCTTTATTTTGGACCACCAGTAGGAAAAGATTTGCATAGCCAATACGTATGTGCTACTACGTGGAGAGAAAAAGCAGGCAAAGACAGCAAGTTAAGTTCTAGAGCCATGAGGTATTCCTGGTACACAGAGAGTGGAAGTCAACCAGAAGTCTTTCCATTGACTCTGCTGGATTTTGGAGCAAGCCTTGTGTATGTAAGTGGCGTCCAAAGGTCTGAGATTTTCACAAATGGTCCATGTCTGTTGTAGTTACCAGAAAATGCAAGAAATGGGCCAGAGTTCAAAGCTTCAGGGTTTTTTTTTTTCCCCAAAATCCAAGTCACACAAACAAAAAGTTGCCATTATTCAACCTGCTACAGTCCCCCAGTGTGCCGAGTTTCCCTGTGAGCCAACTCCTCAGCTATTAAATAATAATAATAACAATAATAATAATAATATAAAATAATTTTGCTGGTTAGCAGAATATTGGGCAGGAACTGGCAAATCTCAGCAAAGTGAAGAGCCATTCTGGAAACAGTCATAGATAAAGCTGAGCTGCATAGCAGGAACTCAGTAACTTTCCAAATCAGGCTTTGTTCTCATCCCCCTCTACTCTTCCCTGGTGAGACTTCACTTGGAATATTGGGTTCAATTTTGGGCTCTCCAGTTCAGGAGGACAGGGATCTACTCAAAAGAGTCCAAAGGAGGGCTATGAATATGATAAAGGGGCTGGAGCAGTGCCCTGTGAGGAAAGGCTGAGGGACCTGAGGCTGTTTGATCTGGTGAGAACACTTAGAGGGAATCTAATCAATGTTTATAAATACCTGAGGGCTGGATTCAAAAGGGAGGGGACAAACTCTTCTCAGTTGTGCCCTGGCATAGGACAAGGGGTAATGGATATAAACCACAGCATAGGAAGTTCCACCTCAACGTGAGCAAAAACTTTACTATAAGGGTTCCAGAGCCCTGGCACAGGTTGCCTAGAGAAGTTGGGGAGCCTCCTTCTCTGGAGACTTTCAATCCCTGTCTAGATATATTCCTGTGTGACCTGAGCTAGACCCTACTCTGTCAGGAGAGTTGGACTTGATGATCTCTGGAGGTCCCTTCCAAGTCCTAACATCCTGCAATCCTCTGAGTCTGATAGAAATAAGTCTAAAACTTCTCTGACTTGAGGTGAGGATTGGTGAGTGTAGAGAGGAGAGTCTTATGGGAGCATTCTGATCCTGGTGAAGTCAGCAGCCAGAGAGTGTCTCAAGAAGGGATTCCAGGGGGCCAGTTACCACCACTGTAGGAACTAGACTCTATGAATATATATACCCTGAGAAATACACTGAAGAGTTCAAAGTACGTGGGCACTGAGGGAGCTGCAAAAACACACAGGGTACATTTCTATGTACACTGCATTAGTGACTGAAATGATCTGTTCAAGTGCAACATAAGCCACAGAATTATAGGATCCTTTCAGTTGGAAAAGACCTTCAAGATCATCGAGTCCAGCCATCAACACCAGCATGCCCCAGAGTGCCACGTCCACACCTCTCTTGAACACCTCCAGGGACAATGACTCCACTACCTCCTTGGGCAGCCTGATGTGATGGCTGACTCCTCTTGCTGTAAAGACATTTTAACTAATATTCAAACCTCTCCTGGCACAACTTGAGGCCATTTCCTTTTGTCCTGTTGCATACCTTACTGAAGATCTAGATCAGGTCCCAATAGATATTTTATGTACAATATTGAAGAGATAGTGAGTGCTTTGAACTTGAATTTCCTACCTTCCCGTTAAAAACAAACAAAAAAACCCAGAAACCAACCAACCAACAAAACCCTGAAGAATTCTTTTCACTGGAGCAAACTAGACCATTGTTTAAATATTTAAATATTTTTGGGGAACCTTTACATGCACAGATGGGAGAGACCTGCAGAAATCATTATATTAAAAATAACCACAAGAGTAATGAATTTGTTGGTCTTATCCTGAGAAATAGTGGTGTAGAGCACAGCTGTTTGAACTATTGAAGCTGATTCTCAGTGAGTAGTCCTGAGGAGGATCCATTTGCAACTCCAGGTGAGCATAATCAGTGGCACACTTAAGCAGGATGTAAGCTGCATTCAGCATCTGTAACCTCTTACTCAGGTTAGCTAGGAAAACAAAATCATTTCTGGCAGAGTTTCAGATATTGTCAAGAGGTCTGGTGTGTACAATCAGCTGGAGGATGAAGATGGGAAATCAGTTGTGCCTTGCTTTTGAGTACCCTGAAAGTGATTATCAATTCTTTCCTTCAAAGGGAGACCTCTCATTTGACCTAATTTATCAATCTCAGCTTCAGGAATACAGAAATGATTTCCAGCTTCATGGACCTTTCCAAATATGACAGGAGGCTTTTAAGATGAGTTGCTACTACTGTGCCATTTGGAGAGGAGGTCTTGTGTAGCAACAGTTGGACACAGAGCAGAGGGCAACATCTGTTAGGCAATTATTCACTCTCTAAGGAAGTCATGGAGAATGCTCCACAGAATCACAGAATTAAGCAGGTTGGAAAAGACCTCGGAGATCACCAAATCCAACCTATCACCCAACACCTTCTAATTAACTAACCCATGGCACTAAGTGACTCATCCAGTCCCTTTTTAAACACCTCCAGGGATAGGGACTCCACCACCTCCCCAGNCCTCCTCTTCTGCAGGCTGCACACCCCCAGCTCCCTCAGCCTCTCCTCACAGGGTTGTGCTCCAGGCCCCTCCCCAGCCTTGGTGTCCTTCTCTGGGCACCTTCCAGCACCTCAAGATCTTTCTTAAACTGAGGGGCCCAGAACTGGACACAGCACTCAAGGTGTGGCCTGACCAGTGCCGAATGCAGGGGCAGAAGGACATCCCTGGTCCTGCTGGCCACACTGTTCCTGATCCAGGCCAGGAGGCCATTGGCCTTCTGGGCCACCTGGGCACACTGCTGGCTCATGTTCAGCTGTCGACCAACACCTCCAGGTCCTCTCTGCCTGGCTGCTCTCCAGCCACTCTGTCCCCAGCACTGCGTGGGATTGTTGTGGCCAAAGTGCAGAACCTGGCACTTGGACTTGTTAAAACTCATGACACTGGACTGTGCCCATCTATCCAGCCTGTCCAGGTCCCTCTGCAGAAGTGCAGGCAGCTACCATCACCATTTCATTACATCTTGAACAGAAAAATTGTAGATAAATTAAATCATAAGGTTTTGGATTTGGACTGTGTGCTTTTCATGTCTAGCAAGGATCCAGATGTTGAGAACATCCAGTAAAACAGGATCAGAAAAAAACCAGAAACAAACCCAATCACTTTGACATCAAACTTGCCAAAAAAGTAGCACTGAAGGAGGACAACAAAAACTCCAACTCATCCCTTCTTTCACAAGCAGTGGCAGTTCATTCCAGTTCAGGCACTGGAATGAGCTGCCCAGGGAGGTGGAGGAGTCACCCACCCTGGATGTGTTTAAGAGTAGTTTGGATGTGATGCTTAGGGCTATGGTTTAAGGTGAATCTGGTAGAGCAGAGTTCTAGGTTGGACTTGATGATCCTGAGGGGCTTTGCCCACCTGGATGTGTCTGTGATTCTGTGAACAGCAGGCACACAATGCTTTGCTTCCTGGTTAAAATAAAAGGTGACTCACACAGGCAGTTTGAGTGAGTAAAATGTTGCAGGGCTGCTTTTCATACTTGACCAGTATCATGATCGTGTTGCAGACCTTTTATGGGTGATTTGATACATGTATGTGAGCACAGAATGAATGTGGGGGTGAGAAACGGCTCCTTTCCCACATCTGAACCCTAACCACATGAATTTCAAACAAACCATATTTCAAAACAGGCTTAGTTGCACTGGGCTAAGCCCTAGAAGTTCTTTATAGTGTGCAGAAGGAGCAGGAAATAGGAGCCTGTGCCATTTTCAGAGTCAGTTTGGGGCATCATAAGCCCTGGGAGAACAGAGACAGAGCAGTTGCTGGTTTCTTCCTAATCAGAAAGGCTCTTGCTCATGATGGCTACATCCATGTACTCTATCCCAGTAGACAGCACTGCATAATCCAGGTAGATGGAGTCTGTACAAATTAAGATCCAGAAAAGTGAGAGCCCTTTAGGTCTTCTTGCATAATGGTGTGGAGTCAAACCCAGGCTTATGTGCTCAGCCTTGGACCTAGACTTTCTGTCAAGGCAATCCCCTGGGGTCAGGATTTTCTTCACTTGTGTCATATAAAGAGTTAGAAGAGTTTCACTGGACACAGCCTAACTGGAGCAGCATGTACAATCTTAGAGATTTTTCTGGAAGTCAAAATGAGTCAAAGCTACCATGCAGAAGGGACTTGGGTGGCATTTCTAATTCTGCAGCTCTCAGATGTGTGCCACATTCCCCTGGCAGGGTCTTTCACTGTTCTCACTCAGAAAAAAAAAAAAATTCCAAACTTCTTTATTGCTGCAAACTAACTCCCCCTGTATAGAATCACCACAATAAATTTTCCTATCTTGTTATCAAGAATGATTTTTTTCTGGTCACAACTGATGTTCCCCAGGGCTCAGTTTTGGGTAACTCAGTTTAATGTCTTTGTCAACAGTCTGGATGTGGGGCTAGAGTGTGTCATTGGTAAGTCTGCAGCTGACACCAAATCAGGTGGAACTATGGATCTACTTGAAGATAGGAAGGTTCTGCAGTGGGATCTGGACAGGCTGGATCAGTGGGCTGAGGTCAGTTGAATGAGGTTCAAAACCAACCAAGTGCTGAGTCCTGTACTTGGGTCACAAAAGTCCCATGCAGTGATACAGGCTTGGGGCAGGGTGGTTGGAAAGCTACCTGGCAGAAAAGGACCCAGGGGTGCTGGTTGACATCCATCTGAACACCAGCCAGCAGTGTGCTCAAGTGTTCCAGAAGGCCAAAAGCATCCTGGCCTGTATCAGGGATAGTGTGACTAATGGTAGGGAAGTGATTGTGCCCCTGTATTGGGCACTGGTGATATACCAACAAGAAAGAGGTAATTAGTCAGAAGAAGAAAAGCTTTCTATGCGTGGCATCATTTTCAGTAACTCCTTCCTAGCTGGCTGTTAGTGTTCTGACCAAATCATATCTTCACTCCTGGGCTTTACTACTTGACTTCTGAACCCATGTAGTTTAAGATACATTTGAGATGTCAATTATTATTATATATCATTCTTGTGACATTTTTTATAGGCCCCCTGCAGGGACCACCCAGCTAATCTCTCCTTCAAAGCAAGGCACTGCTAGAAGTCACTGGACAGCATCTGGAGAGGATTGCCTGGAGGAAATGGAGGCAATCTTTGGATGTCTGCCTTTTGTCAGCACCACTGTACATATTTAATGATGATGTGATGCAAGCAAAGTCCTGCTTTCCTGCTCAGCCTTGTGATCTCAGGGTCTGCAAGCAAGATTCTTAACACTGCTGTGAGACCAGGCTGTTCAATCTGTCATGTAGGCAGTTTAAGGATTTCCAATGCCCTTTTCTCCTGCCAGCAACTGGAAGCACAGTCAGGACCACAGAGTCAGGAGGAATTCTTAGGATGTGTGTGTCAAACCAAGCAGTTCCAAGGTTAGCATGACACTGTTGTGACACTGTTTTTATATATTCCACAGGTCTAATGCATGCAGAGCAAGCGTTGACTATTTGATAGTGTCTTGCATCTTTTTTTGCTACCTAAAACCAAAGGATTAAACAGTGCTGCTGTCCTTGGCAAATCTGGGGCATAGCAAACACAACCTTATGGGTCCTTTCACTTCAGTTATAAGCAAATGGTCCAAGATGGCAAAATTTTCCACTTTTGTTACCTCTGATAATCTGGGGTGTATTAGAA
>VWZE01009117.1:19068-52692 GCA_013396675.1 Eubucco bourcierii | reverse complement strand
TTGAGGCATAGGAAGTTTCATTTAAACATGAGGAGGAATTTTTTCCCTGTGAGGATGACAGAACCCTGGAACAGGCTGCCCAGGGGGGTTGTGGACCTTCCCTCTGTGGAGATATTCAAAACTTGTCTGGGTGTGTTCCTGTGTGATCTGCTCTGAGTGATCCTGCTCTGGCAGGAGGTTTGGACTGGAGGAGCTTTGGAGGTCCCTTCCAGCCCCTGACATCCTGTGATGCTGTGTTTCTGTGTGATTCTCCAGCTGACAAGGTTAAGTGTTTGCATGGTTATGAGCAGTGGTTTGGTCTGTGCATTGTTCAAACAATGCCTGCTTTGTTAGGACTAATGCTGTTCAGAGCACGCAAACATCACCCTGACCTCAGAGGAAGTCTGGAAAACACTCTTTGGGATAAGAATGCATTTGCACATGTGTCTAGTGTTTCTATCTTAGTCCAAGTTTGGTTTACCATGCAGAGTCATCGTGGTGGTGTAAGGAAGAGGAGGAGCCAAACCACATGCCTCTTGCTGCAGAGGTTTCTCTGTTCACATCCTCATTTGGACCTTTGCTGGCTAAGTGCCTGCTCTGACCCTTGTCTGCAGGGAATGGCTTGGCAGTTTCACCCTCTGATTACCACGAAGTCTCCTCTAGCCAGAAGTATGTCATCTATGGCCTGCCCACCTCTCAGCCTGCACACCTACACACAGAAAGAAGGCCTGAAAAAGACAAATTCCCTTGGGTTTCTCTAGGAATGCAGTTGGGGAAGACTGATGTAGGAAGCTGTGGTTTAAATAGAAGCGATGAGAAGATGGAAAGCAATGTTGTGGCTCTGGTTCAGAATCCAAGAGATCTAACACTAATTTAGCTCCCCTGTTGCTTCCTGAGTAACCTCATATAATATCTCCAGGTTTTGGCTGTCCATCAGTGTGCTGAGTTAATACTTCTCCTTCCTTCAGCTTTGCTAAGAATCACAGAATCATAGAATGGTAAGGTTGGAAGGGACCTCAAAGTCCATCCAGTTCCAACCCCCTGCCATAGGCAGGGACACCTCCCACTAGCACAGGTCACTCAAGGCCTCATCCAACCTGGCCTTGAACACCTCCAGGGAGGGAGCAGCCACAGCCTGTGCCAGTGTCTCATCACCCTCACTGGAAAGAGCTTCCTCCCAACATCCAGTCTAAATCTTCCCTCTGCCAGTTCAAACCCGTTCCTCCTTGTCCTGTCATTGCAAGACCTTGTAAATAGTCCCTCCCCAGCCTTCTTGTAGGCCTCTTTCAGATACTGGAAGGTTATTATAAACCTTCTCTTCTGCAGGCTGCAGAGCCCCAACTCTCTCAGCCTGTCCTCATAGGAGAGCTGCTGCAGCCCTCTGAGCCTCTTCATGGCCTCCTCTGGACTGGCTCCAACACCTTCATTTCCTTCCTGCGCTGGAGGCTCCAGAACTGCACACAGGACTCCAGGTGGGCTCTGAGGCGAGCAGATTAAGGGGCAGAATCCCCTCCCTTGCCCTGCTGCCCACACTGCTCTTGATGTAGCCCAGGACTCAGTTGCTGTCTGGGCTGCACTCACACTGCAGGCTCATGTTGAGCTTTTCATCAACCCAGACCCCCAGGTCCTTTTCCTCAGGGCTACTCTCCAGCTATTCACCACCCAGCCTGGATTTGTGCTTGGGATTTTAAGACCTGGTGTCTGAAGCAATGGGCCTTGATGTAAGACAGAAGTGAACTCAAGCAATTAGAGAGAGAGATCTGCAAGTTATTTATGTGTAAGGAAATGTTATTTGAATGTGCTTTAATCACCTACAAAAATGCTACATTCAGTACATTACAGAAGCATAATGGCATCCAGGTGAAAAATAGGCCAATTTAAAATACAGTAAAAATAGCAATCCATAAGCAAGCCACAGGATGTGATTTTTGAAGGATCAAAATAGCAATGAACAAAAAAAACCAAAACCCAACCAAACAAAAACCCCCACACCAACAAAAAACCCAAACCCACTCTGTTTCCAAAACTACCACATAACATCTCTGAAAAGTGACCTGATAGAGAACAGTTCAGGCTTCTATATTTGAAAATATCCTTACATATGTTGTTTCAAACTGTTAAACTCCTAACATTCCCAAGTGGTTGAGACTACTGGAGTAAAGGAATGTAACCAACCCCTGACTGACTTCAATAGATTCCTAGATTGCATTGGGTTGGAAGGGACCCTCAAAGGTCATCTTGTCCAACCCCCCTGCAGTCAACAGGGACACCTCCAACTAGATCAGGCTGCCCAGGGACCACAGCAAATTCATTCTCAGTTGCCTTCAGAGACAGGGCCTTAAGCACACCCCTGGGCAGCCTCTTCCAATATTTTACTGCTCTTGTAAAGAACTTCCTCCTAACGTCCAGCCTAAATCTACTCCAATCCAGTTTAAAACCATTGCCCCTCATCCTGTCACTACAAACCCTTCTAACAGATCAATAAATCTCATTTTGAAGCTAATATTAGCACAGTCTGTTGTTGTAGTCTATATATAGATTATGGTTGGATAGGAATGTAGGAACAGCCCTGATGACTCAGATCAAGGGTCTGCCTAGACCAGTATATCATTTTACATCAGAACCAAGGGGATGTCTGCAGGGCAACCATGTGAGATATTTCCAGCAATTACATTTCTGATTTCCAACTATTTCATTTCAGGGAATTTCTTGAGACAAGTATTGGAGAATCACAGAATGTCAGGGTCTGGAAGGGACCTCCAAAGCTCAACCAGTCCAACCCCCCTGCCAGAGCAGGATTACCTAGACCAGGTCACACAGGAACACATCCAGGTGGGATTTCAATATCTCCAGAGAGGGAGACTCCACAACCCCCTGGGTAGCCTGTTCCAGTGTTCTGTCACCCTCACAGGGAAAAGAATCCTCCTCATGTTTAAACGAAAATCCCTATGGCTCAGCTTCCAGCCATTGCCCCTTGTCCTGACATCAGGCATCACTGGGAAGAGCCTGGCTCCAACCTCCTGGCACTCACCCTTTAGTGTGGTTCGTAGTGAACCACAGTAATTTGAAGACTCTCTTCTGAAATAAGACTGTCAGCAGAGCAAATTACATAGAGAGTGGATTCAGCAGTTCAGGGGTTGTAGGAGGTGTGGGCCTAGATAAAGTACATCTGCTCAACAGACAAGAGTCTGTGTTGTTGATGTTGTCTGCTTGGGTTTTACACTCTCCACCCTCTGTTGCTTTGCAAAGCTGGTTGGTGATTTTTGCTCCTAGCTCATACTGTCCTTAACAATGACAGCAGTTTGAGCACATTTACATTCACTGTGAGTAACTAAGGCTGCAGTTACAAAAGCCTGATCATCAGCAACACCTCAAGAATAAAGCATCAGGATATCATACAGGGCAGTGAGGAAAGAAACACTTCTTACTCTGAGATAATTTGTAGACTCAGAGGATCTGTTTGAGAAGCTGCTGCCTTTGAATTTTTCAATCCCTCTTTAAGCCTATTGATGCTGTCTGTCTCCACAAAGTCCTGTGGCAACAAGATCCAGAAGTTCATTACCTTTGGTGCAAACAACTGTTCTTTATTTTCACTGTTTCCTACTGGTCTCCTGCTAATTCTGTGAGTGTCTCCAATCACAGTCTCGTGGATTACAGTGCTCACCAGTTTAATGTTCTCACTAACCATGGCTAGCAGGACTTTGTTAATCTCACAAATATCCCACTCAACTTTCTCCTCCTCACATTTGAACATCTCAGGGATTTTAGTTTTTTACAGTCTGGCAGCTGCTTCATCCTTCTGACCACTCTTAAGTGCACTTCTTTTACCATCCCTGCACCTTTTAGACTGCTACACACAGAGTACCAAACAGTAAACACAGTAAAGCTTTTAAAATGATCAAATGATGCTTACCATGTCCTTCTGCACGCTTTCTGGCAGCACAGAGCACTCCAGGGATTCTCTTTAGCCTGCTGTTTCCCCTGAGCCAAGCAATTTCAGAGCTACAGTGACTCCAAACACTTGACTTGCACATGAGGTCGCTAAGTTCAGAGCTAAGAGCTGCACCTGTAGACACAATGCACATCATTTCTACTTGTAAATGCCACCTTCTCTTTTTCTGCATTGATTGCCATTTTTTACCCACTCTCTGAAAGCATCATGGCCACCCCTGGAGGTTTCACTAGATAATTGATGAAGATATCAATTAAAATCAGTCCCAGCAGCAACTGCTAAGGGACTCTACTAGTGAGACTCTACTTTCTCTCCTCTACCCAATTTTAACTCCACAAAAGGAGCTTTACTCTAGCCCTCTGGTGAGTTAATTTCTATAATTGTCAGAGCCTGAGGGCACAAATAAGCCTTAACTGCCCTGATCAGCTTCACCTGGGGACTACGTCCATACCTCTGCTTGTGGGTGGAGCTGGCTGTATTTCAGCCCTGGCTGTGAGCCTGAGCTGTGCTATAGGTAGTCATGTTCTTGGCCTTTGCTCTACTGCCTTGACTCGCTGGCTGAGCTTTGCATTACTGGTGTAGGCTCGTCCCTAGCCTAGCCCTTTCCCTAGTCTCCTCTGTCCCCAGCCTCGTCTGTCCCTAGCCCTGTCTCTAGCCCCATCTCTAGCCCGTCGGTCCCCAGCCCCATCCGTCTCTAGCCTCGTCCCTAGCCCTGTCTGTCTCTGGCCCCATCTGGTGACAGGACCTGTGTTGTAAGCAATTTACTGCTCTATAGCCTCTTCTTCCTGACAGGACTCCTTGGGTCAACCCTGGACCTGGCTCAGCACCTGAATTCACCCTAGGTAGTGATGGCTGATTAGTTGATGATACCTTTTATTCTTGTCACCCTGGCCTTGCCCATGTGCTGTAGTACAGTGCCCAAAGGTGAGGGCACTGCTTCTGCTGGGGTCACCCTTGTTTCCTGGTTGAGGAAGAGGGCAGGAGCTGCTGTGCTGTGAGGAGAGACTGAGGGAGTTGGGGTTGTTCAGTCTGGAGAGGAGAAGGCTCCCAGGTGACCTTATTATGATCTTTCAGTATCTGGAGGGGGCCTACATAAAAGCTGGGGAGGGAATTTTTAGGCTACCAGATAGTGACAGGGCTAGGGGGGATGAAACAAAGCTGGAGGTGGAGAGACTGAGATTGAACTTGAGGAGGAAGTTCTTCAGCGTGAGAGTGATGAGAACCTGGAATGGGTTGCCCAGGGAGGTGGTGGAAGCCTCATCCCTGGAGATGTTTAAGGCCAGGCTGGATGAGGCTCTGGCCAGCCTGATCTAGGTAGGGTGTCCCTGCCCATGGCAGGGGGGTTGGAACTAGATGATCCTTGTAGTCTCTTCCAACCCTGAGTGATTCTATTCTATGATGTTCTGTGGGGTCAGGGTGACAGAATGTATTTAAAACCTAGAACAAAAGCTTCCATGTTCGTAACAGTCTGGACACCTTGGACCACCTATTAGCTCAAAGGCAGTTTTGGAGAACAGCTGGCTTAGAAATGTCTCTTTCTGGACAAGAAATGGCTTGATATAGACCTACTGACCTTGAAAAAGTATCCAAAATACTCCCCAAGTAAGAGTCCAGGGGTCACAATTACATGACTGCTGTCTCCATAAGCTCAGCATACTGGCACTATGGCTCTTTCTTACTGGTTTGATGTGAACAGCACAACTGGGGAAAAAAAAAAAATAATCTCACATACCAACTGGCTCCAGATAAAGCCATCAAGAGCCAAGCAATAAGCAACAGCATATTTGGGGAGTGATGTGTTCTTCACTTGTCAAGCTTTGCAAATGTAGAAGCTGACAGATTATTCTATTTACAAAGAAACAGAGCAGCAGTGGAAGATTAATTCTTGAAGTCATCATCATTCAGTCTAGAGCAGCAGCTGAAGAATATTGCCCTTTTCCAAGTCAGCTGTTACTAGAGGTTGCTACCTGTCACTAGCTCTGTTACTGAGGGTAGCATAAAGTAAGAAAGCAAGCTGCATTCTTTACAACCTGTCATTTGTCCTAAGGCATTTAGGAACTCAGTCCCTTTTGGAAACACTTCAAAATAGGTGCCCTGCACCAGGTCACCTTAAAAGTTTTCTAGGTAGGATGAAATGAGCGAACAGAAATCATCCCAAAGTAAGAGCCTCGTTTCAACCAAGAATCAACCAAGTTGGAAAAGACCTCCAAGCTCATCCAGCCCAACCTATCACCCAGCCCTATGCAATCAACCAGACCATGGCACTAAGTGCCTCATCCAGTCTTTTCTTGAAGATTTCCAGGGACAGTGACTCCACCACCTCCTGGTCAGCCAATTCCAATGCCAATCACTCTCTCTGGCAAGAACTTCCTCCTAATAGCCAGCCTAGACCTCCCTGGCACAACTTGAGGCTGTCCCCTTCTTCTGTCCCTAGTTGCCTGGGAGAAGAGCCCAAACCCCCCTGGCTACAACTTCCCTTCAGGTAGTTGTAGACAGCAACGAGGTCACTCCTGAGCCTCCTCTCCTGCATGCTGCACACCCCCAGCTCCCTCAGCCTCTCCTCACATGGCTCTGCTCCAGGCCCCTCACCAGCTTTGTCACCCTTCTCTGGACACCTTTCAGCACTCAACATCTGTCTTGAATTGAGGGGGCCACTTGGTGCCATGGTTTAGCTGATGTGGTGTTAGGTTATAGGCTGGGCTCAATGATCTCAGAGGTCTTCTCCAGCCTCAATGATTCTGTAATTCTATGAAGGTTAAGGAAGAGCAATGTATTATCATACCTTCATAATGCTGACAGCCAATTTAAACTGTTTTCCTATAATCAGAGTTGAGCATAGGGGAAAAATTGCAGAAGCACAATTGTGGGAATTGCTGTGCCAGGGGAGGTTTAGGCTGGACATTAGGTAGAAGCTGTTTGCAGAAAGAGTGATTTGCACTGGAATGGGCTGCTGGGGAGGTAGTGGAGTCACCACTCCAGGTGTTTAAAAAGAGACTGGATTTGCACTGGAATGGGCTGCTGGGGAGGTAGTGGAGTCACCACTCCAGGTGTTTAAAAAGAGACTGGATTTGCACTGGAATGGGCTGCTGGGGAGGTAGTGATAATGTTGAGCAATAGGTTGGATTCGATGAGCTCGAAGTTCTTTTCTAATCTGATTGGTTCTATGAGAGCATTGGAGGCAAAGTTCCTTGCACAAGAATTGAAGGATCTGGCTCCTCAAATGAGATCAAAGGAAGGTTCATGTCTGTGGCAAGGAAAGAATCAGACAACAAGAACAGCAGGATACCAGAAGTAGACAGGCAGACTCTCCAGGGAAGAGAGTAAAGAGTGCATGGAACTCTCACTTGCTAACCCCCTCATTAGTGCTTATGACTATGTATGAAAGGTAGCAATAAACACAGAGTGCCACATCTGATAAGGAGCCATTTCACTACAAAATGCAAGTGCTGTTGCACATATTTTTTTTTCCAATTCTTGACCAGAATTAGCTAATCAGAGGAAACTTTTGATTATGTCTGAGAAGAGGAACTTGACTCTCTGTGGAAGCCTTAAAGTAGTGACGTATTTCACTTGCACTGCTAAATTATTGCTTTGTTGTAATTTATTCTTGGGTTGCTTTCAAGGGGAAAAGGGAACACTGAGAATAGAGTTACATTAAGCTAATGAATGAGTAATCAGCTGAATCACCACGATGACAAAAGGCTTCATTAGTACTGTGTGAGGCTTTTGGTTTTCTTTTTGAGAATGAATTCTGATTCCTAGCAGAGAAGCAGGGGAAAAAAAAAAAAAAAACCTTTCTAGCTTTTTCTTTAGCTTACTCTGCTCTGTTAGTGCTGCCACTGGGAAAACAAAACAAAACAAAACAAAACAAAACAAAACAAAACAAAACAACTCTAAAGATTTTTAGAACAAGACCTGTGAGGGATAAAAGACTGTGAAGGTGACGAATTTTGGTAATGAGGTGCCCCATAAGAGCAGTGTTCTGTGTGTCAGCCTTGCATAGAAGTCCTAAATAACCTAGAGTGGTGCAAATAGCATTGAGGACCTTTTCCTCTGTAACATGAGGCTTGCAAATATGTTAGGTAAGGCAGCCAGGGGCCAGACAGTGTCAGCAGCACAGACTCAACCAGGTTGGAAAAGGCCTTCAACATCAGCGAGTCCAACTTATTACATAACACCTTCTAATTAACTAACCCATGGCATTGAATATCTCCTGAGAGGGAGACTCCACAACCTCCTTGGGCAGCCTGTTCTAGTCCAGTACTGGACACAATATTCCTTTGAACAAACCCCAAAACAGGAGACTGATAACCAATAGGTAGCTACATAGAGCAATCTAGTTGCAGACAAATCATCCACCTCCTCTGGCAGCAACCAAAGGCTAATCTTGTGTCAAACACCTGTCAGCAAACAGGATGCAAAAAGGACAGAGAAGGAACTAGGGAACTTTCTAAATCCCTGCTGTTGTGTTTAAAGAAAAACAAAACACCAAACAGTGCTTTGAGTTCTACTAAGAACTTGTTAGCAATGACTCCTGCTTGGCAAAGAGTAAAAAAGGTGGTCCTCAGCTGGTTGTGTTAAGCCCCCTACCTTTGCTACAGCTGGGAAGTTTCAATGTGAGCAGATTTGAATTCATGCTGGTAAGAAAAAAGGAAATCATAGAATGATCTGGGCTGGAAGGGACCTCTGACATCCTCAACTAGATCAGGTTGCCCAGAGCCCTGGCAAGCATCACCTTGAATATCTCCAGGGATGGGGCCTCAACTACTTCCCTGGGCAACCTGTTTCAGTGTTCCACCACCCTCATGATAAAGAACTTGTTCCTAACATCCAATCTAACTCTGCTCTTCTCTAGTTTGAAGCCATTGAAGCTCTTTATCATGAGGGTAGTGGAACACTTAATAATATCACTGCAGGTCTTTGCAAACAGTCTCTCTCCATCCTTCTTGCAGCCTCCTTCAGGCTCTGTCAGAGTGCTATTAGGTCTCCCTGGAGCCTTCTCTTCTCCAGGCAGAACACCCCCAGCTCCCTCAGCCTGTGTGTGTAACAGAGGTGCTCCAAGCCCTGATCATTTTCATGGCACTCCTCTGGACTTGCTCCATCAGGCCCATGTCCTTCCTGTATTGAGGGATCCAGAGATGGACTCAGTGCTCCAGGTGAGGTCTCAGTAGAGCAGAGCAAAGTAGCAGAACCACCTCTGTGGATCAAAGGGAAATGAAACACACAGGTACCAGGCACGACCACAGACTTGCTGGAAAGTGAAATGGCTACTTGGTTCATAAGAAGCATTCCTCTGCTATGAGAATGGTTGTGGCCTTTTGTAGAGGCAACATAAGAGTGGTGATTGTAGGCAGCACATTTATTTGATGTGTTTACTGCTGGCTGTAGCTGTATTGTGCTTTGGCTTCTGCTAGAAAGAGTGACTGGGCAGCAGTAGACCCCTGCTTGCCTTGTCCTGAGTGCTGCTCTCTGGGTCAAATGGAGCTTCTGGAAGGAGGAGGTGTCTCCTGGACTATCTAGGCATGCACATCTGGAGGAGAAGGTGAGACAGTCAGTGAGTATGGGAGCAGGAGGGAGCCAGCAGGCAGGATGCTGCAGGTTAAGACACTGCAAGTTGTCTCGATGGGAAGAAGATCTTTTCAGTGAACCCTGTGCAGCCTGCCCAGTGCTTGTTACAACCCAGGGTGCCAGGAGAGAGCTGCTGGCCTAAGAGAAGCCTGCTGAAAAGGACCTGCATGCCAAGGGACAGTTTTGTTTTCTAACCTTTTATTTTAATGTCTCATCTGTAGGGGTTGAATCATTCTGATGTAAAAAAAATAATACTGTTTTTAGGTCTGTGTTTTCAGAAATCTTGGCTGTGGAGATCCAACCCTTTGCTATTTTTGGCACCCTCCCTTGTAAGTGCAGACAGATGCACCTCAAAGTAGTGGCTGGCTCATGAGCCTTTCAGAGTCAGCAAGGCCTGCATATGTCCCACTGAGCATTAGGCATAAAGCTGAATTAATGAAGGGAAGGAATAATCTCTCCTAACTGCATTTCACTGAAAAATGGTATGCTTAGTGGAAACATTTCCCTAGGACTGTCTTGCCAGGCACCTGAGAGATTGGCTGGAGGGCCAGAGTGGGGCATGCCTGTTGCTCCTGATGACCACCCCAGCACCTCACAGAATCACTGAGGTTGGAGAAGATCTCTGAGATCATCAAGTCCACCACCTATCACCTAACACCACCACATCAGTTAAACCATGCTACCAAGTACCATATTCAAGATTTTCTTAAAGACCTCCAGGGATGATGACTCCACCACCTCCCTGGGCAGTCCATTCCAGTGTCTAGCTCCCCTTTCCGTCAGGAAGTGCTTCCTAACATCCAACCTAACTCTCCCATGGTGCAGCTTCAGACCATGCCCTCTTGTCCTGTCGCAAGTTGCCTGGGAGAAAAGCCTGACCCCCACCTTGTACAATTTCCCTTCAGGTACTTGTAGAGTATGATAAGGTCCTCTCTAAGTCTCCTCCAGGCTGAACACTCTCAGCTCCCTCAGCCTTTCCTCATACAACTTTCCCTCCAGCCCCCTCACCTCATATGCTAGTGGTTAAATTCCTGGTATCTGAGTGAATCAAACTGTCCCCAGGAGGGCATCGATGAAAATACCTTTCTTAAAGTGCACAGGTTTGTGGCAGGGTGAGAAAGAAGGTGGTTGGTGATAAGATTTTTCTTATCATTGATGATAGGATTTTTCTTATTGTCAATTGCATTACACTGTTGCAACAAGATAAGCCCCCTGTTAGGATTACTGGATCCAGGACACTGGATCTCAGTCAGCATCCTGTATTTCTGCAGCATGGATTTGGTGTCTCTTGTAAAGGACCATTGCTGCAGATGCCAGCAAACAGTGCAACATTCTCATTTGCAGCTGAACAGGCAGAAGGCTGTTCACTACAGAGGGGAAATGGTTCAGATATCACTTGATGGTAAAAATGTTGTCATCTTCACTCATTGAGGGTGACAGAGCACTGGAGCAGGCTGCCCAGGGGGGTTGTGGAGTCTCCCTTTCTGGAGATATTAAAAATCTGCATTGAACTGTTGGAGTGAGTCCAGAAGAGGCCACAAAGATGCTCAGAGGGCTGCAGCAGCTCTGCTATGAGGACAGGCTACAAGAGTTGGGGCTCTGCAGCCTGGAGAAGAGAAGGCTTCCAGGAGACCTTGCAGTGGCCTTCCAGTATCTGAAGAGAGCCTATGGGAGGGCTGGGGAGGGACTACTGACAAGGATGAGGAGGAATGGGTTTAAACTGGCAGAGAGGAGATTGAAACTGGATGTTAGGAAGTTCTTTGCAGTGAGGGCGGTGAGACACTGACACAGGTTGCCCAGGGAGGTTGTGGCTGCTCTTTCCCTGGAGGTGTTCAAAGCCAGGTTGGACAAGGCCTTGGGTGACCTATTCTAGTGGGAGGTGTCCCTGCCTATGGCAGAGGGTTGGAACTGGATAAACTTTGAGTTCCCTTCCAACTTAAACCATTCTGTGATTCTATGATTTTATGTGCTCCTGTGTGATCTGGTCTAGGTGATCCTGCTCTGGCAGGAGTGTTGGGCTGGATGAGCTTTTGAGGTGTCTCCCAGCCCCTGACATTCTGCAATTCTGTGGAAGTTACTGCTAAAGAACAGGAGAAAGGAGTTGGAGCTGTAGAGCTGTGTGTGTGAGGGCAGGACTCCCGGGCTCCTCCCGGAAGGTTTGGAAGGCTGTTTCCTATATAAATGCTACTTAAAGGAAAGAAAGCTGGACTGGTACCAAAGCAACCCATAAATGAGTCTTTTGGAAAAACACTTGCTGCTGCTCTATTGAGGAGCAGCTTTGGTAGTGCCAAGAGGAGAACTTGCTTTGTGGCCACTGTATGATGATAGTAGGCTGCAGCTTCTTAGTCTTTTAAAGAGCAGGTCAAACTTTTGAGAAAGAAGTGGAGAGCAAGACTCAGTCTGGAAGTGACTTCTTCCAGAAAGGTGAAGTGTGAGATCTGCAGGGCCACTTACTTTTTGCCAAATAGTTGTGGGGCACTCTGGGTCATGACTGTTTGAGCTGTTTGTGTACTACTCTGTAAATGGAGACAGGCTGAGAGAATTGGGGTTGTTCAGCACAGAGAAGGCTTCAAGAAGACCTTACTGTGGCCTTTAAGTATCTGAAGTGGGCTACAAGAAAGCTGGGGAGGGACTTTTTAGGTTGTTGGGTAGTGATAGGACTAGGAGGAATGGAGCAACACTTGAAATGGGTAGATTCAGACTGGATGTTAGGAAGTTCTTCACCATAAAGGTGGTGAGACACTGGAAGAGGTTGCCCAGGTGGTGGAAGCCTCATCCCTGGAGGTTTCTAAGGCCAAGCTGGATATGGCTCTGAGTAACCTGATCTAGTGTGAGGTCTCCCTACCTATGGCAGGGGAGTTGGAAGTAGATGATCCTTGTGGCCCCTTCCAGCCCTGACAATTCTGTGATTCTGTGAAACGATGACGTTCACAGCCAATACTGACAATCAGGGAGACGTATTCTGTGTGGCTGCTTCAAGGCCAATCTAAGAGATTTGACTTAATTTTCATCAGATCTTAGTGATCTACGGGTCATACTCTGCCCACTTATGCTCATTTCCACATGGAGTTTTACAAATATGGCTTTGCATGGACATCTATATGTATATATATGTGGCTGTTTGAGCTTGATTTCTAGCTCAGACATGAAAAAATGAGGAACAGAGAAAAGACACTGATTGTAAAACGGAAAAGTATTGGAGTGTCTGAGTGAAGAGGTGAAGCATGGCAGGGACAGGCCATAAAATGGCAACAGTGGACAAGTTGATATCATTTAATTGGAGCATCACAAACTTTCTATCAGGAAGCACAGCTTGTATCTGCCCCGTGCTGCTATCTCCCCCCACAGCTGCTGTTTTGGCTGTTGCTTAGCTGCTGCTTTATTCCACCCTCACCTGCTCTAAGGCTGCTATACTCTGTAATAGTTTATTTGTTTATATTGTTCTGTTAAGTTTAACTGTAAAAATACAGTATCATTTTCTTACTTTCCAAATCTTGAGCTGTAATGAATTCTCTCTCTCTGGGGCAGATTTACAGTAAGTTATTGGGGGGAGGAATCTACTCTAACCCTTAACAATATGTCACAGATGGAATCAGAGAATGGTTTAGGTTGGAAGGGACCTCAGAGATCATCCAGTTCCAACCCTTCCGTGCCATATGCTGGGACACCTCCCGCTGGAACAGGTCACTCAAGGCCTCATCCAGCCTGGTCCTGAATGCCTCCAGGGAGGTTGTGAAGCACAGAATGTGATTGATGTGGATCACATTCTGCTCCACAACCTCCCTGAGCATCCTGTGCCAGTGTCTCACCATACCCTCACTCTAAAGAACTTTTTCCTAACATCCAGTTTCGATCTCCCCTGTGACACTTTAAACCCATTCCTCCTCATCCTGTCATTACAAGACCTTGTGAATAATCCCTCTCCAGCCCTCCTGTAGGTCCCCTTATACTGATACTGGAAGGCCACTGCAAGGTCTCCTGGAAGCCTTCTCTTCTCCAGGCTGCAGAGCCCCAGCTCTCTTAGCCTGTCCTCATAGCAGAGCTGCTGCAACCCTCTGAGCATCTTCATGGCTCTGATGTATATTTAGTGTATATATTAGATTCTTATTTAAAAGTTTCTTTCATTAATCACTGTTTTTCTGCTGGTTCTAGGTCTGAAGAATGAAAATTAAATGGATCTCTGCCAAACTTACTAAAATTTCAGGTCAGTCGTAAGAAGGGTTTCTTAAATACAGATTTTGCAGGCTTGCAACTTCAGCAAGGAAAGTAAAATTAGTGTCTGGTGGGTGAGCTTCACACCACCCACAGAAACCAAAACCAGCTGTGAGCCTAAGAAAGCACTGCAAGAAATCCCAGCAGGCATTAACATGAACATGATTAACAATAGCACTTTTAAGGTGTACATTCTCCAAGTGATGTGTGAGGTTTTAGCCTCCTGACACCCGCCAAGTGCGATGAAAGCCATGTGGCTAAAAGTCATGTAATGCTGTAAAAGTCCAGCAGATTGGGGTCATTAAATCAGATGACATGAAAACCATGTCATTAAAATGTCAGTGAGTCCAAGTGCCAAGACAATGGGAATTTGTAAGGCTCTTTATAGCAAGAAACTTTAAACAGCCAGAGGGGTGCAGAGGGCATGGTGCAAGTTCACGGAACACTGGGAATGAGGAAGAGTAAATAGGTGGGCAGAGGTGTCAATGCAAGTGAAGCAGCCCAACCTCAATACTTATTTTTGCTTTTTCCCACACAAGTCACAGGATCACAGAACCTTAGAGGTTGGAAGGGACCTCCAGAGATCATTAAGTCCAGCCTCCCTGACAAGGCAGGATCCCCTAGGGTAGGTCACACAGGATTGCATCCAGGTGGGGTTTCAAAGTCTCCAGAGAAGTCTCCACAACCTCTCTGGGCAGCCTGCTCCAGGGCTCTGGCACCCTCACTGTAAAGAAGTTTCTCCTCACTTTGAGGTGAAACCTTCTGTTTTCCAATTTGTATCCATTGCTCCTTGTCTTATTGCTGTGGACCGCTGAAAAGAGCTTGGCCTCAGGCACTTGACACCCACCCCTCAGATATTGGGACACATTGATCAGATCCCCTCTCAGCCTTCTCTTCTCCAGACTAAACAGCCTCAGGGCTCTTAGTCTCTATTCATAGGGAGATGCTCAAGTCCCCCACTCATCCTCATGGCTCTCCCTTAGACTCTCTCTAGCAGGTCCCTGGCTCTCTTGAATGGGAGAGCTCAAAACTGGACACAGTATTGCAGGTGTGGTCTCACCAGGGCAGAGCAGAGGGGAAGAAGAACCTCCCTAGCTCTGCTGGCCACACTTTTCCTGATGCACCCTTTTTTCTTTTTATTCAACTCAATTTTCCCTATGTTGTGGTACAATACACAGATCTAGAATACTTATCTAGAAGTTGCAACAGTGGCTTTTATTGTGAACAAGAGTTTTGATGGGTATGTATCATAATTATAGAGGTCTATTATAAATATTTCATCAAATAACAGTGTATAAAGGAATTCTTAAATACTATTGATGAGCAAAGTAATTACTGATACAGGAAAAATAATAACATCACAGAATTGTCAGGGTTGGAGGAGACCTCAAGGCTCATCCAGTTCCAACCCCCCTTGCTGTGGGCAGGGACACCTCACACTGCATCAGGTTGCTCAGAGCCACATCCAGCTCAGCCTAAACAACCTCCAGGGATGAGGCTTCCACCACCTCCCTGGGCAACTTGTTCCAGTCTCTCACCACCCTCACGCTGAAGAACTTCAATCTTCCCATTTCTAGTTTTGCTGCATTCACCCCAGTCCTGTCACTACCCAACACCCTAAAAGGTCCCTCCCCAGCCTTCCTGTAGCCCGCTTCAGATACTGGAAGGCCACAACAAGATCTCTTGGGAGCCTTCTCCTCTCCAGACTGCACAGCCCTGAATCTCTCAGTCTGTCTCCACAGCAGAAGTGCTCCAGCCCCCTGAGCATCATGACCACAAAAAGGTGCTAAGAAAAGAAATAGTTTAGGTTACATTTAGCTTAGCTTTAGCTCTGTGAACTGAGATGTTGAGTCTGAGGTTTTGGCTTCTAAGGCAAAGCACAGATGTCTGTGCTCTTAGATGCTCATCTTAGTATTTCATCCCATTTTGCATCTCCCTAATCCACTTTCTGAAGGCAACTTCTTTCATCCTATTATAATCTTTTTGTTTGACTGTTTGTTTCCTCCAGTTTTTTTTTTTTTTTTTTTTTTTTTGTTCTTTGAGTCTGCTCAAGGATTTTCTCATTCAATTCATTAAAAAAAAAACAACCCAATTTTGGACTTTGCTGCTGCCTCTGTTGTTTTTTCCTCCCTTCAGCAGCCTCGCTTTATTGCCAGCAAGGAGAGTGACAAATGGGTGAATCCCAGAAGTTTGATTCCTTATCTGATGTCTCTTAAATGATGAACTTTTGCATTTCCAAAACTAGCCTGCAAAGTTCATGAGAACAGAAGGCTCATGAGAAAAGATTGCCTTGCATGATTTTGAGTGCTTTCCCCTTTCCATTTGGCCAAGCATATGATTTGAATCGAGGACTTTGGCATTCTCGCTCCGAAAGCCTTGCCAGAAACCGGAAGCACAAAGGCATACAAAACTGGAGCAAAATGAAAAATAAATTAGCCAAGGGTTTTGAAGCTAAAAATAATTTGGTTTGCAGAGTTCAAGTTTTAAGAAAAGGTTCAGGGTCAGGAGCTGGAAAATATCTAATTGGATATGGCTTAAATTTACCCATTGAGACAGTTTTTTGAAGTTCTACAATTTAGACCTTTGTATTCAACATGGAGCTGAGAGAAAGAAGAGTTGTAGTTCTTCTGTCTAATTCCTGCCTGCCTGGGGACCAGCAAGTTCTGATTTATGCACTGGGTGCAGTTCTTATGCCATGGAAGAGATGGTCTCTACCATAAAGAGAATGAACTGAAAGCAGGCAAACAAAAGAGAATTATCATCCTGAAGAGACAAGTGAGGAATGCGATTTGCCCAGAGTCACAAGGAGTGCTGGTGGCAACTGCAGGAGCAGGACTCTCTTTAGAATCAGCTCAGAGAGAGATCATTTTTGGCTTTTAAGAACAAAGCTTTCTGACACAGTTTGTTCTGACAGCAATCTCAACTCTGGAAGCTGGAGGCCAGCTTTAAACTGCACGTGGTCAGGAGTATCAAAGGATGTTGGAAGTTACAACTGCCTGATGAGGTTCATAGTGATAGTTTATAAATGCCAAAGCTTCTCAAGGAAGCCACCTCTTAAAAAGCAGAACACCTTATACTTTATAAGAAACTAAACTGTGGGTCTTCATATGATAAAAACTATCATTTGCTTTTCTGAAAATCATTTGTGCATGAAAGAATCACAGAATCACAGAAACAGGCAGGTTGGCAAAACCCCTCAGGGTCACCAAGTCCAACCTGGGTGACTCCACCACCTCCCTGGGCAGCTCATTCCAGTCCCTGACCACTCTCAACTGTGATTTTTTTTTTCCCTAATCATAGAATGGTAAAGTTGGAAGGGACCTCAAGGATCATCCAGTTCCAACCCCCTGCCATAGGCAGGGACACCTCCCACTAGCACAGCTCACTCAAGGCCTCCTCCAACCCGGCCATGAACACTTCCAGGGAGGGAGCAGCCACAACCTCCCTGGGCAACCTGTGCCAGTGTCTCACCACCCTCACTGCAAACAACTTCTTCCTAACATCCAGTTTCAATCTCCCCTCTGCCAGTTCAAACCCATTCCTCCTCATCCTGGCATTACAAGACCTTGTCAACAGTCCCTCCCCAGCCCTCTTGTAGCCCCCTTCAGATAATGGAAGGCTACTCTAAGGTCTTCTCAAAGCCTTTCTAAGTGAACACAGAAAATAATCTAAAGAAAAGAATTCACAAAGTACCAGGATCACAAAATCACAGAATCTCAGGGGCTGGAAGGGACCTTGAAAGCTCAACCAGTCCAACCCCTTTGCCAGAGCAGGAGCACCCAGAGCAGATCGCACAGGAACAGATCCAGGTGGGATTTGAGTATCTCCAGAGAGGGAGACTACACAATCTGCCCTGGACAACCTGTTCCAGTGTTCTGTCACCCTCACAGGGAAGAAAATTCCTTCTTGTGTAAACTTCCTATGCCTCAAACTCCAAATTTTTGTAATAAATATACTGGTAAATGGACTTTGTAATAGATATACTGGTAAAGGGATAATGTGCCAGAAGAGGGAACAAATATGAATCTGGAGCACAGGACAATCTTTCAAAAATGAAGTAATAAAAACTTAATGTGTCTGGAAGAAAATGAAGTCCAAATGTTTTACATTACAGTGCATTTTAATTTGACTCCCAATTTGTGGCACAGAGGCTCATTTTCTCAGGTGTTTGCAGGGGATAATACCATCACAGGAGGCAAAAAGAAATATTTTAAACCAAGCTGAAAGCTGTGTGCTGCCCTTTTTGTACCTCTGAGGAGAGTGGTTCTGTCCTCTCTGCACCCTCCTAGTGCATTACTGTAGGCAGCAATAACATTTCCCACAGCCTTCTTTCTCTGTGCTGAGTAAACCTAACTTCTTCAGTCTTTCCTTAAACATCCTGTGCTTTAGCCCCTTAATTACCTTGGTGACTCTCATACCCAAGTGAGCTCTGAGGCCAATATCCCTCCTGTGCTGGAGTGAGCCTGAAACTGGACACACAACATGTGGTCTCACAAGAGATGGAAAGTGAGAAGAATCACTTCCCTTGACTGTTGGCTAAACTCTTTTTAAATGCACCTCCAAATCTGGTGGTGGACTGCACGTGCACACTACTGACTCATGTTTTGCTCCTTTTCCATAAAGACACCAGGGGCTTTTCTGCAAAGCTGCTTGAATATGAGCCAAAAGAGTTCTGCTATTAGGAACATGGAAAAGTGCATAATGGACTACTTTATAGCTCAGGGAGTCATGGCCAGTGGATTGAGGGAACTTATTATGTCCCTCAACATGGCACTGCAACCCATTCTAAGGCCTCTCTCCAAGGGGGTGTTTAAAAAAGAGAAGAGTCAAGTGCAACACATGGATCACCAAGTCCAACTGATACCCCTGCTCTACAAGGCTCACCCTAAACAATAACCCCAAGCATCACATCCAAACAACCTTTAAACACTTCCAGGGTTGGTGACTGCACCGCCTCCCTGGGCAGCTCGTTCCAGTGCCTGACCACTCTTGCTGTGCAGAAAAAATCCTGATACCTAGTCTAAACCTACCCAGTTGCAGCTTGAGGCCATTCTCTCTTGTTCAATCACTGTTTACCTGTGAGAAGAGACCAGCACCAAGCTGCACCACCTCCCCGAGCAGCCTGTTCCAGTGCTTGACCAAGCATGCACTCATGTGTTACATTAGAAGCTTGTTTGCAAGAAGGGTACATACAGGATAAAAAGAATCCTTTTCCACCCTGGTTCTGGTGCTCAGTACAAGCAGGGAAGAAGACTTCTTGCCTGGCATTCCTCATACTGAAAGAGCAGGAGGTGTGACATTGCTGCTGCTTTGTTTATCTGTGTTGGGCAGTAATGCAGATTGGGTGTGGTTGGGAGCATTTAAATACAGGTTCATGGAATGGTTTGGGTTGGAAGGGACATTAAAGGTCATGGAGTTCCAACCTGGCACTGGCAGAGACACTTTCCACGAGACCAGATCACTCAAGGTCTCATCCAACCCAGCCTTGAACACCACCAGAGAGGGACCACTCACAGCCTCCCTGGGCAAACTGTTCCAGTGTCTCACCACACTCACTGTAAAGAATTTCTTCCTAATGTCCAGTCTAAATCCCCCCTCTTCTAGTTTCAATCCACTCCCTCTCATCCTAGCACTACAAGCTCTTGCAAAATGTCTCTCCACAGCTTTCCTATAGGTCCCCTTCAGGTACAAAAGTCTGCTATAAGGTCTCTCTGGAGCCTTCAATTCTCCAGCCTCAACTCTCTCTGTCTGTCCCCACAGGTGAGGTTCTCCAGCCCTCTGATCATCTTTGTAACCTCCTCTGGACCCACTGCAGCAATTTTCACTCTTTCCACATCTTACTGTGTTGTTTATTGGAGTCAGATAAAAGGACTGAGAATTTCCTAACCCTTTACTCCTTTTGTTCTGAACAGCAGGTTAATTTAAAAATTCCTAGATAGCAACCAGTTTAAAAGCAAAAGTAATGTCATATTGCAGTAAAAATGAGCAAGAGTTTCTTTGCAAAGAGAAAGCTTAACTGAAAAGTTGGAGGACTATGCCATTTGGAATGCAGATATGAAGTTAATCAGTGATATGTTTAGGTTGGAGCAATTTGGGGAATGAAAAACTTCCAAATGTTTTACATTAACCAACATTGTTGAAGAGGTGACCTGGCAAAGCAGAAAGCTTGTGTGTCAATTAACAGGTTTCTGATAGCCAGAAAACCAATTACTTTGTGATTCTTCCTGAAGCTAGGAAGGGTTCCCACACTATAAATTATGATTTCTTTCTTGTTTTATACTCAAATCTCTTGGTCTTCCTTTTAGTATTTCCTGAATAGTAATATTAAATATTTGGGTATGTTTGGTAGTGTATGAGTTTCAGTTTTACAGAGACATGCCCTGTGAATTCTGCTTGTGCAGAGTTCTAAATCAGTGGGAGTACTCCTGCAGGTGAACTTAAGCATGCACACAAGTGGGAGATGAAGGTCTGTGCAGTGTGCTCAGTTTTTGTCATGTGCATCATGTTAGACTTCTGCCCTGGAAAAATCATGAGATGATTTTCAAGGAAACCTCGTTCAGAAAATAGGTGATGTCAAATATAGGCTCTTGGAGGAAAATGCCCCATACCTAGAGGTTAAGAAAAGAAGTTGCTTGGAGAGAGCTAAGCTAGGGACTGAGCCAGCATGTCCTTTGACAGCATCACTACCTGCATAGATGTCATTGGCTGTCTGCAACAACCAGTGCATGCAGAAGCCAATCCAGGAATGTCTAATGACCTGTCTTAGAATCATAGAATGGTTTAGGTTGGAAGGAATCTCAGAGATCATCCAGTTCCAACCCCCTGCCATAGGCAGGGACACCTCCCACTAGTACAGGGCACTCAAGGCCTCCTCCAACCTGGCCTTGAACACCTCCAGGGAGGGAGCAGCCACAACCTCCCTGGACAACCTGTGCCAGTGTCTCACCACCCTCACTGTAAAGAACTTCCTATTTATTTACTTTGTCTCCTCTCTGCCAGTTCAAACCCATTCCTCCTCATCCTGTCATTACAAGACCTTGCAAATATTTCCTGCCCAGCCCTCCTGTAGACTCCTTCAGATACTGGGAGGCTACTCTAAGGTCTCCTGGAAGCCTTCCCTTCTCCAGGCTGCAGAGCCCAAACTCTCTCAACCTGTCCTCAGAGCAGAGCTTCTGCAGCCCTCTGAGCATCTTAGTAGCCTCCTCTGGACTGGCTCCAACACTTCCATGTCCTTCCTGTGCTGGGGGCTCCAGAACTGCACGCAGGACTGCAGGTGGGGTCTGAGGAGAACAGAGCAAAGGGGCAGAATCCCCTCCCTCGCCGTGCTGCCCACACTGCTCTTGCTGCAGCCCAGGACTCGGTTGCTGTCTGGGCTGCACTCACACTACAGGTTCATGTTGAGCTTTTCATCAACAGGCTTCTGCTTCCTAATGTTCCTACTGCATTCCAACACTCCTTGTCTCCTAGCTTTGTTCTAATTTTCCCTGCCTTAGACTTATCTCTTCCCTTGCTGTGTGTACACCTTGACAAAAGCCCTTTGTAAATCTTATTGATTGGGCTTTGACTGATTCTTCTTGAATACATCAGAAGAAAACAACTCAGCTTTTGATTCCAACATGGGCAAAAAGCCCATAGTAGAAGAAAAAAAAAAAAAAAGGCCAACAAAAAAATGTTTCTTCTGTCTGAGAATCCCAGAGAAAACAGACAAGAAGTGGAGTGAATCCAGAAAAGGCTTTTATCCTTTTCCTGGCTAACATGTTTGTCATGTTACAAGTCCAATAAGAGAATCAGAGACAGTAAATTGGGTAAGATTGACATGATTTTCTTCTCTAGATTATACATTTTAAACTAATCATAAATTATAAACTAAAAATTTCTGTGCCGCTCAATTTAAGAAAGATGTTGAGGTGCTGGAAGGTGCCCAGAGAAGGGTAGGAAGGCTGGGGAGGGGCCTGGAGCACAGCCCTGTGAGGAGAGGCTGAGGGAGCTGGGGGTGTGCAGCCTCCAGAACAGAAGGCTCAAGGGAGACCTCTTTGCTTTCTACCTGAAAGGAGGTTGTAGCCAGCTGGGGTTGGGCTCTTCTGCCAGGCACCCAGGGACAGAACAAGAGAAGACAGCCACAAGCTGCCAGGGGAAGTTCAGGTTGGATGTTAGGAAGAAGCTCTTCACAGCATGCTGTTCCAGCAAGCGACAGAGACTGACTTATCTAATGTTTTGGTTAGTGTTCCCAAACAATTTCTTAGCAAGCGTATGAGTGAAGTAGACATCATGATGTTTTCCTTTCACAGCCTATAGTGTAATTTTCTCTATTAAAATATTCTAATTAGCCTCAAACCAGCACACAGCAAGAGTGATTGCCATTGGAATGGGCTACCTGGGGAGGTGGTGGAGTCCCCATCCCTGGAGGTGTTTAAGAGGAGGTTGGATGAGGCACTTAGTGCCATGGGTTAGTTAATTAGAAGGTGTTTGGTTGAACTAGATGATCTCAAAAGTCTTTTCCAACCTGGCTAATTCTGTGATTCTGTGATTAAACTTTCTAATGAACAAAGAACCATTACATGTTTTCTTCACTTGAGCAAGCAACCTTCCTTTCCATTGCTGTATTAACCTGAACATCTAAAGCTGCTCCTTTTATTGGCTAAGCTACTGCACACTGGCACGTTCTAATAAGTGTAAAGGCTAAGCTCTTGGTGTAGATTGCACCAAAACCACATATAGAAGGGTCATACATATGAATTTAGAAGTCTTTACATTCCTGCTTATAATTCTAGTGGAAAAATAATAATTCATTGCTAACAAAGGTGGAACTTTGCAAACACACCATGAGGAAGCACTGGGTGGTACCAACAATAGAAAAGAGAAGATATTCTTGGCACCATGGTTCAACCTTAAATACAGGAAGGGAACCTTTGTTTAATCTCAGTGTAAATGTAAATAAAATTAATAATTTAGGATTTTTTTTTTTGGTGTCATCTAGGAGCCAGTGCAAGGAAATCAGAGGCAGTTCAACTTCCTGTATTCTAATCAGCTGTACAAAAAAAGTCATGTCTCCTTGCTGACTTTTCCTTAAGAAAAGTGAGAGATAGAAAGCAGCCTCCTGCCTCAGTTCCTTGCCCACAGAATCTGTAAAACCAGCATGCAGGGTACCTGAAGTGGTTTGTTGTGGTGGGCCAAGAGCAGCCTCTAAAGAGGCCACTTCAGCAAAAGTAATAGCTGGCAGCTGTGGGTCCTTGAGCAGGATTTCATGGTGGAGGCTCCTGATTACAGACCCCTACAGGTTCTTGAAATTCTATGAGGAAAATGGATTAAACCTGGCAGTTCCAATACTGCTGATTTCTTGGCAGGCTGGGAATAATTTGAACAATGTAAGCAGTTCATCACTTTGTGAGAGAATATCAGTTTGTTGGATTTGCTTGCTATAAAATAGCCTTGGTTTAGACTTCATTATTCACTTTGCTAAGGTTGATTGAGAAACAAAAGGCTCTGTTCCAGAGACTGGAACTCAATAGTGTTGTGTAATGTTGTGTCCTCTATTTACACTCCTGGTCTTGCTCTCTAATCAGCCTTTATGTCAACTATTATGAGTGTCCTATGATTTAAACAAACTAGAAAGTGTCTGTGTTCTCCAGGTCAGAGCTTCCCAAATTTTCAAGGTTGGATCCTGTCATTGTGCAGATTGTTGACATTATCAATGCTGGTGCCAGTAGCACAACCTCCTTCCTCTGCCATGGACCATAAACACATGAGGAAAGACTTACATCTTCAGCCTTCCTCCTTTGTTTTTCTGATACCTATTTCCTCCCTGATCTAATTTGGCTGATTTCTTTCTGCAGCTTTATCTCCCTTCTGCTGCTACACATTATCTTGAAAGAGATTTGGAGAACTCTCCTCTGAGTGTTATAGAAAGAAAAAGGAAGATTCAGAGTATTCCTAAGGATGAAAGTAAAACCACAGTGGAAACAGGGCAATATTTTTACTCTTGTTGTGCTGTTTTATAGGATTTTTTTCTTTTTTTAAGACTATGAATAGAATATTTCAATGAAGATCACAGATGCCATGTCTGACGGAGATCAAACTTTGAGGATCTTGACAAAACTAAACCCAAATTGTAAGAAATTTCTTATTCCAAAAATCCTTTGGCAGTCCAAAAAAAAAAAAAAAAGAAGTTGGGAAACATGTATTGCTTAACATATTGTTGAACTAGAATGTTTCATATTAGTGCATTTTGCCTGTGGCTATGCCAGACTGAAGACACCTCCAGCTTCTCACAGAAACTAATCCCAGCCTGGTGGGTAATTGGATGGAGAGACCACCTGGGAGTCTCGGGTGCTAGAAACACAAACCAAGAAACTGTGGCTGAATATTTGGCAGATGCCTGACAATGGAAACTCAATGAGTGGAAAGACTTCACTTGGCCATGGTGTTGTTTCTGAGCCAGCAGATCAGAGCTTTTTATTCATTAATTTGAGCAATAAGAAGTTTGGAACTGCAGAAATTGGAGTTTTAGAAAGGAGAGCTTCTCTGAAGGGTGGCTTTAATCTTAAGCCTGGAGACATGCGCATCCTTACAGAATACTGCTGGGCTCCAAGGCACAGGTGGGAATTTGGTTTAGGGGGAAGTGATAATTATTCTTCACCAAGAGGGTGGTGAGACCCTGGAAGGGGTTGCCCAAGAGGTGGTGGAAGCCTCATCCCTGGAGGTGTTTTGAGAAAGGATCATAGAATGGTAAGGTTGGAAATGACCTCAAGGATCATCTAGTTCCGTCTTTACACTCCTGGTCTTGCTCTCTAATCAGCCTAGTACAGACACTAGCACAGATCACCCAAGGCCTTGTCCAACCTGGCCTTGAACACCTCCAGGGAGGGAGCATCCACAACCTCCCTGGGCAACCTGTGCCAATGCCTCACCGCCCTCACTGTTGTGAGCTGTTTAAGGCCAGGCTGGATGAGGCTGCGGACAGCCTGATCTAGTGTGAGGTGTCCCTGCCCATGGCAGGGGGACTGGAACTGGATGATCTTGGTGGTGCCTTCCAACCCTGATGGATTCTATGATTCTAGATCAGGCTGTCTGAGACCACATCAGGTCTGATCTCCAGTGTCTCCAGGGTTGGAGCCATATTTCTCTATGGCTTCTCCTAGAAAAAGAATTATCAAAACTCCAGTAAGTATCACTCCATGTATTTCTTTATCATGCAGTTCACGTGGGCAAAAAGCTTCTCTGGGGAAAGCTTTCACTGATACTCAGCAACTTTTAAGTACCCAAACCCTCAGTTTGGTAATGCCTGAAGTTCTTTGCAACTCATATAAACTTGCTGAGTGAAATGGATCTGATTCAGACCTCAGTATAGCAATGTAAAAGAAAATTGATTTTACTGAGAGCCTGCAGAACTGGGCTGTGTGTGAACAGTTGCACTAGTTCAGGGTCTGTTATCTCCTGGTGAAGCCTGACATGCAGCCTTAGGATGCTTCAGGGTGAGATATCTTTATCTGAAACTGACCAAAACTAAGGAGGCTACTATGTGAAATTCATTCACTTTAAGCATGCTTCTAAAACAGGATTCAATTCCTTCACCAACTTGGGAGAGCTTCCTGCAGCAACAAGAATGAAAGGGGAAGAATCAGCAGCTCAAATTAGTTGATTCTCTAATTAAAAAGAGATTCTAAAACCAGACAAACAAAGAAAAGAAAACCAACCAAAAAACCCCAACCCAGTCAGATTTGTTTGATGTATAAAGTACATATGAAAGCTTTATTTATTTTTTTTTTCAATGGGTCTGAGAACAACTCTGTGAATGAGATGTGTGGAGGAGCCTTTGTAGGGAGTTAGTCACTTTTTAAAACCTCGAGCAGGGTAGACATAGGTTGGACATTAGGACAAAGTTCTTTATTATGAGGGTAGTGAGACACTGGAACAAGTTGCCCAGAGAGGTAGTTGAGGCCCCATCCCTGGAGATATTCGGGGACAAACTTGACAGAGCCTTGAGCAACCTAATCTAGTTGGGGATGCCCCTGTTGACTGCAGGGGAGTTGAACAATCTGCCTTTCTAAGGTGCCTTCCAACTTGATGCATTTTATAATTCCATTAGCTCCAGGCCAGGACCAAAGGGCATTTTACAGGCTGATTGTGTGGCATGACAGATAAAAGAGTCATTTAATCTAGAAGCAAAAAATCTAAGGAGAAGTTTAAGACTAACAAAGAAATAAATCTTTACATTATCACAGAATGTACCAGGTTGGAAGGCATCCCAAAAAGGTCATCTTGTCCAAACCCCCTGTAGTGAGAAGAGATACCTGCATGTAGATTAGATTGCTCAGGGCACCACCATTACATTCACCACACTCAAGCAGAACCTCTTCTTTACTGTAGGGACATGAAGATTTTGCTCTAAATAGTGAATGTTTTCCTGACTTTACCAATCAATCAACCCAGTAAATGAAGTCCTGCTGCTGCATGTTTTGATCTGCTCTAAAAAAATGGTGGGAAGGTTGTAATAAACATACTTGTTCATAAAAAAAATAAAATAAAATAAATAGCACAGCATGTGAAACTAGCTCAGTTTCAAAATTTACCACCAATTCCTGGCACCAAATCTGTCATTTCTTAACAGTCCACTCCAGCAGGTCAGTAGTCCCTGGCCAGCATTATTTCTCCATAACTCCTAGATTACTTTTCAAATATGGAAAGTCCTACTAGTTTCCAGGTTGTCAGAAGGCTGAGTCAAAAGCTGAACTGTAGCTCACTAGTTAGTAGTGGGCACTGGGTTTTGTGAGGCTGAGATAGCTTGGAGAGGTCTTTATGGTCTGGGTATGCACGGTCCTGAAATCACTCAGAATCATAAAATCACAGAACTGTCAGGGCTGGAAGCGACATCAAGGATCACCCAGCTCCAACCTGCCATGGGCAGGGACACCTCACACTAGATCAGGTTGCTCAGAGCCACATTCAGCCTAGCCTTAAAAATATCATGGGATGGGGATTCCACCACCTCCATGGGCACTGGAAAAGGTGTTCCAGCCTCTCACCACCCTCAAGGTAAAGAACTTCCTAACATCCAACCCGAATCTACCCACTTCTAGCTTTGCTCCATTCCTGCTGGTCCTATCACTAACTGATGTCCTACAAGTCCCTCATTTGAACAGTTCCTTGAGACACATTCTCAGATCTTGTAATACAACATGGACCAAAGAGCTGTAGAACCAGAGTTGCTGTTTGATCACAGAGCTGCTGTGCTGGCTTCATGCCATGCTGGCATGAAATCAGTCAACGCCCTTTGTAAAACCATTGTCAGGGGCTCAGCAGAGTTTTGCTGCTTGTTGATGAAGACAGAGGATAAGGAGAAGGCTGAGAGGAGATCTGATCAATGTGTACAAATATCTGAGGGGTGGCTGTCAAGTGGTTGGGGCCAATCTCTTTTTGTTGATCAGCAGCAATAAGACAAGAAGGAACAGCTACAGGCTGGAACAGAGAAGGTTTCACCTCAACATGAGGAGAAACTTCTTTAGAGTGAGGGTGACAGAGCCCTGGAGCAGGCTGCCCAGAGAGGTTGTGGAGTCCTTCTTCTCTGGAGACTTTCAAACCCCACCTGGATGCATTCCTGTATGAACTACCCTGGGGATCCTGCCTTGGCAGGGAGGTCAGACTGCATCTCTGGAGGTCCCTTCCAACCTCTAAGGTTCTGTGATTCTGTAGCGAGTTATTGTTGAAAAATCTGTAAATCTGTAGATACATTTACTACTGACATGAGAGGAAAAGTTCTTAGGTGAGCCTTCCTGCGGTGCAACTGTCTTCTGTGAGTGACACAGAAGGGTGAAGAGGGGTGAAGTGGAAGTGAAAAAGCAACCAGGAGGAGTCAGGGAGGTCCAGGTGTGGACCTTCTGGTGAGGGCTCAGCAATGCCCTTCTGGGTGCTTCTGAGGGCAGCTGTTTATACAACCTGCACAACCACTCCAGCCATGCTGCTCTGCAAGCTCAAAGCCTTCATGCCATTCTCTGGGCAGGAAAGCACACTTTCTTCCCTTGCAAAGTTCCACATAATTGTTCACACCCCCCAGCACAACACGGACAGGTGTTTCCACTTGTGCTTAAGCAGCTCTGGCACAGACAAGCCTGTGAGAAGAAGCTGGCTGGATGCCATCCCCTCAGGGAAACTGCAATCTGCAGCCTCGTGGCAAAATTAACTTCATTAAACACCTTCTACTTCTCAGAGATCTCCAGATTGTTCCTGTGGAGACAGGACACCTACTTTTGCTTTGGAGAAGATTCTCTAGGACCTCATAGTAGGATTTTATGGAAGTTATTTAGAAGCAACCTTTGTTCAAAACCTCTCTTCAGCCTGGCCTGTATTCCCAAGGAAGATGGAGCCAACTCAAGTTTATTTTGGGTTTCAACATTTTTGCAACCTCTTCTTTCACCTGGTGTCATATTTGAAAGGTTTATTTTTGGAAAAAGAGTCAGGTTTACAGATTCATAAAACCATTTGGGTTTGAAGGGGCCTTCAAGATCATCCAGTTCAGGGACACTTTTCAGTAGACCAGATTGCTGAAGCCCCTGTCCAACCTGACCTTGAACATCTCCAGGGGGGCAGCTTCTTTGGGCAACCTGTTTCAGTTCTCACTACTCTAACTGTAAAGAATTTGTTCCTAATATCCAGTTTAAACCCACTCTCAAGCTTCATTCCATTCCAGTTCTTAAACACAGAGTCATTTCAGGTGTTCTGCAGTATTTGAGACATATGCATGGGGCATATACAACACAAGATTTGGAGAAAGATGCCTCTTTGATGTGCTGCTGGGGTATACTGCATGGGCAGGATTCTCTAAGGCATCTATGAAGCCATTAGGCAGCTACTGACATCCTGTCTTTGGTGGCAAGGGTGGGAGACAGGAAAGCTGAGATGCTTGACCAGGGAGCAGAGCGTGGGTTGTATGGCTCTTGTAGCTTCCTTTTTTAACAGGAGACAGAAGAAAAGGAGAAAGAAACTGAACAAGGGAAGGATAAACTTAAAACCAACTATGGTTTTGCAGGCTGACTGTGGCAAAAAGTGGACATTCCCATGGTGGAGAGCAATAACATTTCCAGCTTACTCTTCTTGTACTTGGCATGAAGATGAAAGATTAAGACTGCTCAGGTCAGCAAGGACTATCCTCTGCTGACACCCCACAGACTGCTATTCCAAATCAATGTCAAAAGCATGCAGTAGAAGCATATAAAATAGCAGTGACAAACACAAGCAAACAAAGAGAGAGTTGGGTTTTTTTTCCCCCTTAAAATAAAAATAGCTGGAAAAACCCTTTCTGTCCTCAGAAAACACTGCTCAGCAAAGCAAAGTGAATCATGATAACAGAGGAAACTGCGCATAACCATTTTACACTTTTGTGCCCAGGGTGCAACACAATCACATAAAATAGCAGTGACAAACACAAGCAAACAAAAAGAGAGAGTTTTTTTTTTCCCCTAGACTAAAAATAGCTGGAAAAACCCTTTCTGTCCCCAGATCACCCTGTTCAGCAAAGCAAAGACAGTCATGATAACAGAGAAACCAGTGCATAACCATTTTACACTTTGTGCCCAGGTTGTCAGTAAAGGATGGTTCTTCAGAGGTGGAGGAGGGCTACAGAAATAATGAAGACATAATTAAATGCATCAGATCTCTCAGTTTCTTACCTGAATTGGAAGGTTCTTTTCTTATTTTCATTGACTTCCCATCAGTTGGATGTTCTACAAAAGACAGAAGCACGGGAAGGAAGGATCTGGTTCTCAGGAGCTAAGAGACAAAATGGCAGCAGTGTGTGAAGGAGCTGAGGAAAAAAATCCAAAGGAAAGAGTCATTCCACTGGGTCCCCCCAGTAAAATTTGTTGTGTTGGGTGGTGTTTCACCATTACCCAACCAACTTGTAAGCAGACAGGTGCTCTAGTTTTAGACTGTAAGTTAAGGGTAGCTTTCTGAGCCAGGCCATATAAGCTGTTGCAGTGCAGCAGTACTCTGCAATATCAAACATCTAAGAAGTAAAAAAGAAATAATCAAACTTTCTCCCAGCTTTCAGCTGCTGGATTCATTAAGCACCTTCTCTCTACAACACACATGTTAAAGCTCTCGCCTATCCTCAACTTTGCAAGCAATTATTACCACCTGGGATGCACCCTCCTGATTGCAAATAGCCACAACCTGTGCACTAGAGCTGCCCCTTTTCAGTGGTGTGCTCTGCAGGGCAGTGATATTTCAGCTGCATCCCAGACAACAGTGGGATCAGCTTGTTCCAATTACCAGCAAGACACTGCTTGAAATGAAATGAAATGCTCTGCTCTGCCTGGCTTCTGGAGTTTTGATTTCCTACCACCTCCTTTCATGCTGCCTCCTCATCCAGCTCAATTTACTGCCCTCTCTGCATGCTCCAGTTATAGGTATCCCAGCTTTGAAGAGCTGATACAGCACAGGGCCTGTCACTACCCTTTCAGGAGGTAAGAAGGGTCTATGCAACCCAAACCACACTGCCTGCATTAATTATTCCTGATATGTGTGTTTGGTTCTTCAGATTCCCTTTTGGTAAAAGCTTATGACTTTTGCCCTAATCCATATTTTCTTTTCCTTTAGCCTCTGGGTGAATGCCAGTATCTAATTTTATCCCTTCTTTTCTTCTGCAACCTGAGTTGCAGAAGAAGTGCAGAAAAATCTCTTCAGCTCCTCTTCATCTCCTGTCATTGTTTAGATTAAATATGTGCAGCTGTACATGAATATGTACATAAATAGATACAAGTTGTCTTTTAAGCAGGTGTAAACTTTAGTTAGAGCCTCAACAACTGTGTCTTGTTTTTACCACAGAATCACAGAGACATTCTGGTTGGAAAAGACTCTCAGGATCTCCAAGTCCAACTGATATCTCTATTCTGATTTTCTTGTGTGCTTTGATTTTATTACTTTTTGGTTGTTTGGTTTTGTTTTTTGGGATTTCTTTGAGGGTGGAGGTTGTGTGCTGGGCTGATTCCCAAAGAAAGGGTATGAGCTGCCTAGTACTGGACCATGTTGCTTAGAGCTGTGTTTGAGGCCCCGTGCCTGGAGACATTCAAGGGCAAACTTGACAGGACCCTGAGTAACTTGATCTATTTGGAGATGTCTGTGCCTACTGCAGGGGGGGGTGGTGGGCAAGATGTCCTTTGAGAGACTCTTTCAACCTGATGCATTCTGTGATCCTGTGTGATTTCTATATTCCTGTTAGTAACCTGCAAGTGGCTTTGCAGGACATAGCTCCTCATCTGAACACTGAGTCCAGGACATGCCAGAAATACTGCTTCCATTTGCATCAGCCCTGTGTTTTCAAACAGCAGGGCTTCTGCTGCCTCCGTTAAGTGCCTGCCTCCAAAACCAGAGTGAGTTTGCCAGTTCCACTTCCAATAATACTAACATCAACCACTTTCACCTCCTTGTGATCCCTCATCACTCTGCCACCACTCTTCCCCCCTCTCCTTAAGGAGCAATATGAAAGCTGACTTCCCATTTGTAAGGTGTTCACGAGTGCAGTGAAGTTCTGCTGCTAGAGCAGCCACAATGACAAGAGCTAATTCTTTGCTGTGTGAACAGTTGTGGTTTAACCCCAGCCAGCAGCTTGGCACCGATGCAGCCACTCCCTCACTCCCCTGCAGTGGGATGAAGGATAGAAGTGGAGAGATTCAACATGAGAAGACTCATGGATCAAGACTGTTTAATAAAGTAAAACATAAACAAAGGAAAAGCTCTCACCCCTTAAAGCCAACAGCAAAACCAGAACAACAAAGAAAAGCAAGTGACACAAAAAATTCCAAAGCCACACCAGTTCACCACTAGCTGACTGATGCTCAGCTACTCCTCAGGCACTGACAGAGCCCTGGCAAACTTCCCTTCTAGTTTTTATTGCTGAACACTCTGTAATATGGTATGGAAGATATTTTTGGTCAGTTGGGGTCAGTTGTCTCAGCTGTGTCCCCTCCTAACTTCTTGCCTACCCCAGACTACTCGCTGGGAGAAACAGAAAAGATGCTGAATAAGCACTGCTCAGCAGTAACTACAATATCCTGTGCTATCAACCTTGTTTTCGTCACAAATCCAAACCAGCACCACACAAGCTACTGTGGCAATATTTAACTCTTGTCTCAGACAACTACATTGGAACTGGGATTGTCCTCAAAGGCAAAAGGATAACCTAATGAATTGTGATGCCATTAATAAACCCCTCTCCCTCTACTCTGCCCTGGTGAGGCCGCATTTGGAATATTGTGTTCAGTTCTGGGCCTCTCTGTTCAAGAAGAATCTCAGGGAACTGCTTGAAAGAGTCCAGTGCAGAGCCACAAAGATGATGAAGGGAGTGGAACATCTCCCTTGTGAGGAAAGGCTGAGGGAGCTGGGACTCTAGTTTTTGGACCAGAGGAGCCTGAGGGGTGACCTCATTAATGTTTATAAAGATGTACAGGGCAGTGTCAGCAGGATGCAGCCAGGCTCTGCTCAGTGATGTCCAATGCCAGGACAAGGGGCAATGGAGACAACCTAGAGCAGAGAAGGTGCCACAGGAACATAAAGAAAAACTTCTTCACTATGAGGGTGACAGAGCACTGGAGCAGGCTGCCCAGAGAGGTTGTGGAAATCTCCTTCTCTGGAGACTTTCAAAACTCTTCTGGATGCATTCCTGTGTGACCTACTCTAGGTGATCCTCATCCAGCAGGGGGACTGGACTATCTAATTTTTCAACATCCCTTCCAATCCTTAACATTCTATGATTTTCTGGTAGAAAATGAACAGCTCACTTGTACTTCATTGTCACAACCTTGAACCACAGATGAACGAAGCAATCAGATTTTTTAGTTGCTTTTTATTTTGTTGGTCTATCTTTTCCACTGCTTTGGTTGGTACAGCACCAGTCAGCATCAAATGTACTGCACATCCTCTCTATAAATACATATTTAATATATAAAATATACAGAGTAGTATTTAACAAATGCACTTATCCTGACTCAAGACTGGCCAGAACAGGTCACAACTTCACAACTAGCATAGCTGTCATAGTTTGTCTAAGTGCCTGAAAATCCAAAATGAAGCTCTCCACCAGAGAAGGGTTAGTGCCTTAATCTGACTGAATGCATACTCAGTTCTGTACTTCAGGGTTTCACTGCAAACAAACAAATAAAAAGTCTCCTCCAGTAAATGGAAACCTTTTGGTGAATGAAACAGGGCTGAAACTGCAAGTAAGTAAATCATATTAGAGATTTAATTGGGTCCATGTGTTTGGTATCAGCAAGTTCTGAGAAGGGTTTGTTGCTGATGAACAGCCAGCAGGAAATAGAGCCTGTTGGATTAAACTTGAGCACTCTAATCAAGACAAGGCATGGGTGTAAATTCTGCCCCTTTCATGTATGGCTCCCCAAGGTTATCAGCTAACAGCTATTTGCAAGAGTTTGGGCTGGAGGACATTTATTTTCTGTGCTATTGTTTAGTAGGACAAGACTTTCTAGAGTAATAACTCAATAATCTGATGAGATCCACCCACGGGTCCTGAGGGAACTGGCAGATGAAGTTGCCAAACCACTGTGCATCATATTTGAAAAGTCATGGCAGACTGGTGAAGTTCCTGCTGACTGGAGGAGGGCAAACATAACACCCATCTTCAAGAAGGGTAAAAAGAATGACCCTGGAAACTACAGACCAGTCAGCCTCACCTCTGTGCCTGGCAAGATCATGGAGCAGATCCTGCTGAAAGTCCTGCTAAGGCAAATGGAAAACAAACCAGAGGTGATTGGTGGGAACCAGCATGGCTTCACCAAGGGCAGATCTTGCCTGACAAATTTAGTGGCTTTCTATGATGAAGTCACAGCGACAGTGGACAAGGGAAAGGCAGCTGATGTCATCTACCTGGACCTGAGTAAAGCATTTGACTCTGTCCCACATGACAT
>VWZE01009117.1:0-18619 GCA_013396675.1 Eubucco bourcierii | reverse complement strand
AATAAGGAAATTAGCAATGCCACTGAGGGTGGAGGAGAAAAACACACACTGTTTAATGCTCCTGATTATACAGTGTCTTCTATTGTGTCCAAAGAAAGGAATAGTGAGAATGCCAAGAATAAAAAATGTTTGCATTGTGAGGAAAACAAAAAAAACCAAACCCAAAAGTGACATCTGTGATGCTGAACTTACACAGAATCGTAGAATGACAGGGGCTGGAAGGGACCTTGGAAGATCATCCAGTTCAACACCTCCTGCCAGAGCAGGATCACCTATACCAGATCACACAGGAATGCATCAGGCAGGTCTTGTGTGATCTCCCATGGTCCATGATTCATAGATTCACAGAACAGTTTAGGTTAGAAGTGGCCTAAAAGATCATCTGGTTCCAGTCCCTCTGCCATGAACAAGGACTCCTCCCACTGGAACAGGTTCCTCAGGGCCTCATCTGACCTGGCCTTGAATACCTGTAGAGAGGGAGCAACCACAACCTTCCTGGGCAACCTGTGCCAGTGTCTCACCACCCTCACTGGAAAGAATTTCTTCCTAATCTTCAGCCTTAATCTGCCCTCCTCAACCTTCAATCCATTCATACCCTCTCGTCCTATCACTATGAGCCCTTACAAAAAGTCCCCTCCTGGCTTTCTTGTTGGTACTGGCAGGCTACTATAGTCTCCCCACAGCCTTTTTTTCTCCAGGCTGAACACATATCACTGTCTAATGGGGATATATACAGGAAGAAGGTGGCAAACACATGACACCACCAAACACAACTTACTCCTCTGTATGTGCTTTCACCAAAGGAGAAAGATAAACCAACAAAGTCTAAGTACAGTGCTCAGCTGATCAGTGGAAGCAGATCCTCAATTTCACCATCTTAATAAAGTATTTGGGTTAAAATGTGAAAATTCTGTGCCATTACTAAATACTCTGCTCAGTCCATTGCAACATATTCCTGCATGTGGTGCAGACTCAGTGCAGCATTGCCTAGAGTTCAGTTTTAACAGGGAACATGATATGGAACATGATGTTGCAGGGCACAGTGCTCGAATTTAGCAAACAGCCATTAGAGTGCAGCTTTTGCCCCCCAAACCAAACTGGCAGCAGTGTTGTAGATTCAGAATAAAACACTGAAGAGTCATCCTTTTTAGAATATTCCAAAGACAATTCCAGAGGAGCCTAAACTTTGCAGGAAAGTGAACCAAGTGTGTAAACAATTATTTGCACACTTTACATATCTGTATGTGCCTGCCTGCTGTACTCTGTCTATAAGACGACCTCTCACTGCAGACCGCAACTCTGCATGCCAAACTTAAGACCTCCATTAAGAGAAGACCTTTCTAACATAAACTGACTACTGGAAAGAAACATATTGGTTTAGAAAGAGGAGATGGCAACAACAAATGACCAATTGTCCAAGAAGCCTCTTTACAGCAGCCAAGACTGTTCCAGTAACGTTGCACCAGAATTCAGATTGCTCCAATACTGAAGGCTACATTTTCAAAAGCAGCAGATGACTGTGGCACTAGAATCAAGAAAGTGTATTCTTTCTCAGCTGGGAGAGACCAAACAGCAGCTTGGTTGTAAGGCTGACATTATCCACTGTTTGTGTAGCTTTGAGCACCATGACTGCAAAGGAACTTTAATTCTGGCCCGAGGTGATAGGGAGAGCTTTCAAGTGGTGACATGCTTATATCTGAATCTTCAGAGAGCATTATTGAGGAAATCAAACTGGTAATCCCATCAGATGAATCTTTTGAAAGCTTTTAAACACTTCTGCTTCTTGTTTGAGTGGAAAGCCATGGGTGGATCCAAAGCCCAAAAGCAATAATTGGGAACCACTGTTTCTGAATGACTTCAAAGGATTGTACCAAACTGATTGTGGCAGCAGGCTTTCCCCTGATATTTTAATACTTCCATACCCAGCTTTATCCAAAGCAGGCAGTGAACTGAAAGGCAAAAGTAAGCCAAATGTTTTTCTCATCTTGATGGGAACATGAAGATGAGTGAGATTACAAAAGAGAATCAGTTCTGACATGAATGGGCACATGTAAGAGAAGAGAAGATGTACAGTGAACTGCAGCAAGATCAGTAGAAAGCAAAGAATAATAAGGATGAGGTCCCTGTAATGCAGGTCAAAATACTGAGGCAGTGGCCACACCACATCTGTTCCTTTCTGTGTCTGGAAGCAATTCTGAGAACTGAAGACATATGGAACCATACGTTATGGAAACCCAAAGGTGTCTGTGGAATGGTTTAGTGTGATTCTCTCCAAAAACACAAAAGGCTAAAACCCCAAAAAACCCAACCAAAACCAAAAACCAAAACCCAACTCTCAACCTGCCATTATTTATTTTAATCATTTTTATAACCTCATCTGTCAGAGGTGGAAAGTTAATTATTTACATTTAATAAGCTCATTTATAACTGCCTTTCATGACAGGGATGCTGCCAGTTATTTATTTATTTATGCACATCCCAAGAGAGATGTTTGTGGTTGACGAGTTCTTGGAGTGAAACAAAGAACATATAGATAATTATGATGGCATATATATATATATATATATATATATATATATATATTTATATGTTTTTTTTCCCCCAGTAGAAACATTACATGCCTGTTCCAAAATTCACAAAACTTTCTTAAAACCACATAATGCATTTCCTTTGCTTTCTAACTGTTCAGCAAAAATGTGGTTGTCTATTCAGTTCTACTTAGCCACCTCCTTGGAAGCCTTCTGTGGAAAGCTACAAGAGGATGTAAGTGATATCCCCCACATTCTGAATCCTCAGCCCTTCCTGAGAAACACCCTTACTAATACACAATGGCAACATTTAAAATGTGTTTTGAAACTGATCCTCTTTTTGGAATTGCAGTAGGAAGAGCAAACCCTTTGAGACAAAGGCTGTTAGGACTCTTTAGTTTTCCATTTTCAGATAGATGCTTACCAACCACAGTCATGGTTGCTTGTCAGGGAAGAACTATTGCCATGTATCATTATGAAATCAAAGTCCCTTTTAAAGGCACCATTACAATAGCACAAAGACACGAACATAGGCTGGAAAGGCAGTGAGATGGAGTTTGCTTCACTCTTTAGGCAACACCTCTATTAGGCTGGATGATAGGAAGAAGTTCTTCATGGAAAGAGTGAACGGCATTGGAATGGAGAGGTGGTGGAATCTCCATCCCTGGAGATGTTTAAGAGGAGCCTGGATGAGGCACTTAGTGCCGTGGGTTAGTTAATTAGCAGGGTTAGGTGATAGGTTGGACTCAATGGTCTTAGAGGTCTTTTCCAGCTTGGCTAATTCTGTGATTCTGTTCTTCTCTGTCACATTTCTGACACTCCCTGTCTATTAACACAACATTATTGCCTGGGCTTTGTGAGTTGGGAGCAAGGGAGATCAGAGCTTGTGCAGCAAACACCACAGGCTCTGAAAAGTTAGGAATGGAAAAAGTTACTCAGCAGATTAGTCACATCACATGGTTGAGTAGGGTTATGAATTGGAGGTTTATTCCCAACACATGTATTGTTACAAGGAACAGACACTGTGTCCCGCACTGTGGAGGGGGCAACTTGTCACATGCAAGCATTGCAAACCATCTGACCCAACAGGAGAATCAGGATGACAAGTTCAAGGCTAGCCTCCTTTTTTTTCAATGCTGAAAGCAAGGGGAGCTAAAGATTATAGAGGTCACAAACTGATGGCCACAGTAGCCAAGATTACAGATGTTAGAAACCACAGAGCGGAGGCAATGTGTGTGTAATCCCTGTGAGCTCTAGATATATTGATCTTTCAACTCATTCACAGAATGGGCCTGATAGTACTAAGCCAAAACATATACATCTACAGGGGAAAAGATAGGGCTAGCCTTCTCTGCTTCCTTTTATAGGTTTTAAGAACTGGGTTTTTGGTTTTCGTGTTTGGGTTTTTTTTAAGGAGAAAGCAAAGTAGAGGTGGGAGCCAACATTTGATCAGAAGAGGCCTTCCCCCCATCTGGTATCTGAATTTTGAGTCTCATACAGTTAATGTAACTTTAACCATTGTTCTCCAAGTCACCTGAAGGTAATACACATAAAAGAAATCTCTTGGATATGTCTATGCCTGAGGGCTGGAGGAACCTGAGCTCCAAACCTGCCAAAGGCAGATTGCTGACGCAATATTTTTTTTCCTCCACTAGCATGATAATGACCTTTGAACGTCCCTTACAACCCAATGCATTCTATGGTCCTACAGTTCTGTGGTAGTGTCTGTGTGGAACAAGATGACTGCAAGTCTACATTTGCTTCTGTAGATCTTGTAGATTTGTTCATCTTCAGTTCCACTGCATTCTCATCAGCTTCAGCTGGAATTGCAATCTTCACCTCTCAGGCCCCCTCAGGCCTCCTCCTCAGCCCTGCTGTGTTCCTCTCCAACCCCTGTGCCTGCACTCCTCCCCCAGGACCAGGATTTCTCATGTCAGCAGTGGGTGATTTTTTTTTTTTTAAAGTTTCTTCTTCCCTCCTTTTTTTTTTTTTTTTTCCCCTTCCCATATACTGTCTGCATTTCATTTTGCATCCTGCTTCCCTTTAACTACCTTCAGGGACCCCCAGGCCTGTCACTCACGGAAAATAAATTACGCTGAGAATAGAGCACAGGCTGGGATAGGGCAGCAAAGGAAAGATACTTCTGATGAGGTAAACGCTGGCGCAGAGTCCTGAAGAACCCACAGAGCAGCATTAACATTTCCAGGCAGCTGGCTCAGCAGTGATGTATTCTCCTACTGGTTCAGCAGCGCTCGCTGTCGGTTCCCTTGGAGCGCCGCGCTCCGCAGGAATGAAGGGAGCAGCAGGCTTGCAGCGCTATCAAAAACATCTGCTCCCTTCCTTTGTGGCTGGGGCAGGGCACACAAAGCACGGCTCCAGAACTCTACAACACCTTCTCCTCTTTCACTCCAAGGCAAAGAGAAAGAGCCTGCCCACCCTGGTGTCTTTACAGAGGCAATGGATATAGCCGCTGCTGTCAAGTGCATACCAGCAGGCAGCATCTTTGTGGTGGTGAACGTTTGATGGTAATTGTGATACACAGAGCTCTTCAAACCAGCCACACTGCCATGATGAAGACCAGCTGAAGGCATGCTTTGCAGGCTGACAGATGGAACCTGCAGACACTCATGGTTTATAGCCATGGACAAATAACGGTGTAGACAAACTGGATCTGAGTTTTCTCACTTGATCTGTTGAGCTCAGCAGTGCTAGGCTGCTGTAGAGAAAAGAATAGCTGGACCTATAGTGCCTTGGCAGGTTTAACTGAGGACAGGCTGCATTTAAAGGGCAACAGGTCAGCCCATGGTTTGGGCTCTGCGCCTGCACGGGAGCAAATGAGGATGCAAAAAGGCCTCTTCCCCACACACTGTGGCCTTTCCACATGTTTTCTCTCTGACCTCATGTCCAGGCATACAGTGGCAAATGGACAAAGCAAGCTTCCCAGTGTCCTCCTCCCCCCCCCCCCCCAGCTCAAAGGCTCTCAGGACTGGATGCAGCCATGATGTTAATGGGAACCAGAAGTGGTTGTTGTTTTACCAAATGTGCACTGTACCAAGCAATAACAGGAGACTGCAACTCCTTTGTCCTCTTGCTGGCACCTGGGTTAGTCACTGGACCTTTCTAGGAAGGACAGCATGGAGGGTAGCAATCTGTGGCTGAAGAATCATACGAGAAGGAGTAGAGAAAGGTTGGGGATGTCTATACTGTTGTGAGCCAGAGGTGGAAAAGGACAGTGATAGATATCACATGTTAGGTTGCAGCACAAACACAGAGGCATGGCTGATGTCTTCCATGCTTCAGGCCACTGCCTAAACATTGTAGTGTTTTAAAACAATTACATTTCCAGTAGGTCCATTCCATCCACTGTAGAATATTGTGTCACACTTGCCATGTTTATTAAAGTTTAGCTCTTTGCTACAGCACAGGAAGTGACAAAGCTGTGTCCAGTTCTGGGCCACTCAATTCAAGAGAGATGTTAAGGTGCTTGAAGGTGTCCAGAGAAGGGCAATGAAGCTGGTGAGGGGCCTGGAGCACAGCCCTGTGAGGAGAGGCTGAGGGAGCTGGGGGTGTGCAGCCTGCAGAAGAGGAGGCTCAGGGCAGACCTCATTGCTGTCTACAACTACCTGAAGGGAGGTTGTAGTCAGGTGGGGTTGATCTCTTCTCCCAGGGAACCAGCAACAGAATAAGGAGACACAGTCTCAAGTTGTGTCAGAGGAGGTCTAGGCTGAATGTTAGGAGGAAGTTCTTGCCAGAGAGAGTGATTGGTATTGGAATGGGCTGCCCAGGGAGGTGGTGGAGTCACTGTCCTTGGAGGTGTTCAAGAACAGCTTGGATGGGGCTCTTAGTACCATGGTCTGGTTGATTGGCTAGGGCTGGGTGATAGTTTGGACCAGGTGAGCTTGGAGGTCTCTTCCAATCTGGTTGATTTTATGATTCCATGAAAGCCCATTCTAGGCTGCCTCATAATTCTGCCAGTAAGCTTCACATGTAGCTGTTTAAAGCAGCATCAGTACAGAAGGAAAGCAACACTTGAGCGGGGAAGAGGTTAAGTGTATTTGGACTTATTTATTTCATGTTCCTTTTGCTCTTTCTGCAAATTTCCCCACTCACTAATTGCAGTCATCCATAAAACCCTACAGGTGATCCAAAAGCTTTAAAGGCAGGATTTTCAGGGATAGAATTTAATTGCTCATAAAACTTCCCATGCACACACAGAGCTCAAGGAGGCTTCCTGCAGGCTTGCCATCAAAGACCTGCTTGATTTGCATTTGCCAGCTTCCCTGGTAACATCACATGCTTGTGTTAATTACTTCATTAGAGGACCAAACAAGATCTTACAAGAGAAGTGAGTACATCTCCTCTACACTGTTTAAATGTGAGTCATTAACAGTGGAGAAGGACACAGAACAAAATGTGAACACACAGGCATGCAAGTAGTTGTCTTATGGAAAACCACCACTTGATGTTTCACTGCTTCTATTTTCATTATATCTGCTTAGCTTTTCCTTCTTTGAGGACAAAATATTCTCACACAGCTGTCAGCATCTGTGCAGAACTTTCTTTGAAGGCTTAGTGAATATTAAGGCATTTAAAAATATTTTTTGTTACTTTTTAAAATACTTTTATTCTCTCAAAAAACCAAAACAACTTATAAAAAAGAAAGTTATGAACCGAACCTTACAACATTGCAAGAAGATGCTAATTCATGAGCTAAAGGAATGGTGAAGTAAACTCCTCTGAACCTGTGTTTTGAACTGAAATGCTCAAAAATTGTGTTCAAAGATGCCAGGAATTGCCTTGCAGTTACAAAGACTGGTAAAGCAGTTGCTATCAAAATGGCTGGCTGCTGGAGTAGGGACAATGCAGGAGTGAGATGTCCTCATCATCTTTGAAATGAATAGGTTCTTAAAAGACAAGTAATTGGTACATGGATGTAGCAGAAGATATAGGGAGCAAGTTTTGGCTTCAATCCTGTCCTGTGGGACAGGTATTGTGCAGAACAGAATCACAGAATCACAGAGTTCTTGAGACTGGAACAGAGCTCTGAGATCATCAAGTCCAGCTTGGGACCTAACACCACCACATCAACCAGACCATGTCACTGAGTGCCACATCCAAGATTTCCTTAAACACCTCCAGGGACAGCAACTCCACCACCTCTCTGGGCAGTCCATTCCAGTGCCTAATTCCCCTTTCCATCAGGAAGTGCCTCCTAACATCCAACCTCACCCTCCCCTGGCACAGCTTCAGGCCATGCCCTCTTGTCTTGTCACAAGTTGGCTGGGAGCAGAGCCTGAACCTCACTTGACTACAACTTCCCTTCAGGTAAATGTGATAAGATCCCTCCTGAGCCTCCTCTTCCCCAGGCTAACACCCCCAGCTCCCTCAGCCTCTCCCCATCAGCCTTCCCTCCAGTCCCCTCCCCAGTGGCATCGCTCTCCTCTGGACCCACTCCAGCACCTCAACATCTCTCTTGCAGTGAGGGGTCAGAGTTGCACACAGTGCTCAAGGTGAGGATCAATGCTGAGTACAGGGCAGAATTATCTCCTTAGTGCTGCTGATAGAAGCCAAGATGCCATTGGCTCTTCCTGTCCCCCTGGGCACACCGCTGGCAGATGTCCAGCTGGTTGTCATACTATCATTTAGTGTTTTCTGGACTTTATGACAAAGTGGTGCAAGCTAAAGCTATTTTTACCTGTATTTGGAGATCAAACTGCTCAAGGATTGCTTCTCGAGCTTCTGCAGTGAGGATAGTTCAGCTGAGTTTACAAAACCTCATCATGCCCAGGTTTGAGATCTGCTTATGAAACCACCTACACCAAACAATTCTTCATTTGGAAACCTGACTATATAACATTGATTTTGGGGGGGTGGTGGTGGTGGTGGTGGTTAGTTGTTGTGCTTGGGTTTTGGTTGGCTGGTTGGTTGGTTTGTGGTTCTTTGGCTTTGGGTTGTTTTTTTTTTTTTTTTTTTTAATTATTCTTTTTAATACCTTGATGCTTAGCTAAGAGAAATGCCACTTTTCATCATCTATAAACTTGTGACTGTACTGAACCAGTCATAAGCCTAAAATCTTTGTCCAGACACACCTCTAAATTTCTGGAGTTTCTCCTGACACTGCTGGATTTTGTGCAGGCTCCAGGCACACCTGGAGGCAGTCAGCCATAAAATGAACAGAGGGAGACACAAAAGAGTGTTCCAAAAACTGGAAGAAAAAGACAAAAATGCTTAAAGCTGTGCTCAGGATGCTGCTGAAACTGCAACACGAGAGAAACTTTTAAGAGCCAGAGACAGCAGGTTATGAGCTGTGTAGAAGCAAAGAGACAGAAGATTTTAATTCTCATTTCAGTTAGAAAAATGCACTTGGAAATTCCAAGTTCTGCTCCTCTGACTGAAAATGGCAGTCCCAGGAACTTTCCCTACAGCCCCAAGAGTTTTCAGTGTGAGCATAAACCAGTAAGTGCTGCTCACAGTAAGGGCAGAAACCTTGATTAGAAAAGGAGGAAAGATTTACCAAATGCCAGCACATTCATTTTTCAGTGCTTGGAAACCTGACAGAGGTCCCTATCCAACCCTCAGTGATCCCAGTGGAAACCCCTTTGCCCTCACTGATTTCCTTGGGATTCAGACCGAGCCTGTTGAGCAGAACTGCTGCGACCAAGATGGAAAGTTAGGGTCACGTCAAAATTCCTGTAATCTGCAGCATTTCTGGGAGGCTTGGTTGAAGTTTGTACCCTTCCACTCATATACACACTGCATGGCAGCCAGACAGGATACTCAGACTTACCGACTTTCTAAATAGTTCTTGAAACCTCTGGAATGTTTTGGGCAAGATTCAGGAACTGGAAAAATATAATCGTGGAGCTTCTTAAGAGAAAATGAGTTAAAAAGTGGAAAAGATAACAAAAAAATATTGGTAGTTATCTGAAAGAACACTAATGTAGAATGACTGAGGCAACCCAAAAGCTGCCAAAGGGGTGGCACAGTTGGGTGAGGTTTCAGGCAGAGAGACTTGCGCTGGAAATTTAAGCCATGCAGCCAAGATTGAAGCTGCTGGGCTCATACTGAACTCTGCCTCAGGTTGGCACAGGCTGATAAGAGCCACACACAGTGCTGTCTGCTGGGTCTACCACCACTTTTTAATCACAGAATCACAGAAACATGCAGGTTGGCAAAGCCACTCAGGATCACCAAGCCCAACCTAGAACCCTACTCTGCCAGAGTCACCTTAACCATAGTCCTAAGCACCGCATCCTAATGACCCTTAAACACAGCCAGGGTTAGAGACCACCACCTCCCTGGGCAGCTCATTCCACTCCCTGACCACTCTCTCCATGAAAAACTTTTTCCTAATGCCCAATCTAAACCTCCCCAGCCTCAGCTTGAGGCCATTCCCCCTTGTGCTATTTCCAATTACCTGTGAGCAGAGCCCAGCACCAGCCTCTCCATAATGTCCCTTCAGATAGCTGTAGACCACAATGAGGTCTCCCCTCAGCCTCCTCTTCCTCAAACTAACCACCCCCAGCTCCCTCAGTTGCTTCTCATAAAAATTGTTGCCCTCCTCTGGACCTGCTCCAGCACCTCCATATCTCTCTTGTATTGTGATGCCCAAAACTGAACACAACACTCGAGGTGTGGCCTCACCAAAGCCAAGTCCAAGGGCACAATCAGCTCCCTACTCCTGCTGGCCACAGTATTTTTAACCCCAGACAGGCTGCCATTGGCCTTCTTGCCCGCCTGGGCACACTGCTGCCTCGCATTCAGCTCCTGTCTATTACAACCTCCAGATCCCTTTCTGCCAGGAAAACTCTCCAGCCACACTGCCCCAAGCCTGCAGCATTGCTTGGGAGAACACAAGCATGTCTTTGGGCTCTCAGAGCAACTCTGAGATTTGCTGTCTGAACCTGACACTGATGATTCTGTGGCTGAAGGATTCACTACATTGGTTTTCTCTCTGGTGCTATGAAGCATCTCTGTGATGATAAATATAGAGCAACACACAAGACATAAGGAAAATCAAAGCTTATTGAGCACTGCATGAGGATGGAAGCCAGCACATGCCTGTGCCAAGAAGGGAGAAATACTCCTGGGAATGATAGAAAATGACTTTAATGGCTCATGTGAGATTTTATTTTTTCTCCAAAAAGAAAATTAAAGCAGCAACAAGAGTATCTTAGAATGCACTGTGTTGGAAGGGATCCTTGAAGGTTGTCTTCTCCAAATCCCCTGCAGTCTTATGAGGAGTGACTGAGGGAGCTGGGGATGGTTAGGGTGAGGAAGAGGAGGCTGAGAGGAGACCTCATGGCTGTCTACAGCTACCTGAAGGGACATTGTGAAGAGGCTGCTGCTGAGCTCTTCTCACAGAAGAGACAGAACAAGGGACAATGGCCTCAAGCTGAGGCTGGGGAGGTTTAGATTGGACATTAGGAGAAAGTTTTTCATGGAGAGAGTGGTCAGGGAGTGGAATGACCTGCCCAGGGAGGTGGTGGAGTCACCCACTCTGGCTGTGTTTAAGGGTGGTTTGGATGTGGTGCTTGGGGCTATGGTTTAAGGTGACTTTGGTAGAGTAGGGTTCTAGGTTGGGCTTGGTGATCCTGAGTGGCTTTGTCACCTGCATGTTGCTGTGGTTCTGTGATTCTGTGACAATCCCCAACTAGATCAGGCTGCCCAGAGCCACATCAAGCCTGACACTGAATGTCTCCAGCACACTCCTGACCAACCTGTTTCAGCATTCTGCACTGCCATCATAAAAAAATTAACATCTCTCTCTCACCTCCTACTAGCACCTAGTGGGTGGAAGGACAATTTCTGTTCTTCACCTCTCATTCACTCCCACTGATCTGAGACAGCTCTTTCTCTCTTGCCTGCCTGCTACATCTTGCTTCAGTAACCAGAGTTAGCCTGATCATCAGGATGAGCAGGATGAGTTCAGGAAAGTATTTTTCCTCAAGTCTGATTAGGAAGGGTCTGTGCATTTTTATTGAAAGCACAAAATCTCTGATGGGTGGAGATACCAAGAATATTGTTGACAGCTTTTTTTTTTTTTTTTAAATTTTATTTTTTTTTTAGTAAAGGTCTGGAAATTATTGCAAGAGTTGAGAAATACTCTGAGAAAAGAGCAGAGTTGTTTAATTCAACAGTGTGTTACCTGGTTGTGGACAGGGGATGGACTGCAAGAGTCATGTAATCTTTCCTAGCCCTTTGTTCCTTCCTGGGAGTTGATTCCACTCTTTTTCTTCCAAGGAAAGATGAGTGCAAGATTTCATCCCTGAGGTCAATTGTATGCTGTGTTCTCACTTTGTTTGGCAAGATACATCTGCTGTGCATGAGGTAATTCACTGGTGTGAGTTTGCTGGGGGCTGCAGAGCCTGGCCTTTACTGTAAGGGTCTCAGAGCACTGGCACAGGCTGCCCAAAGGGGTTGTGGAGTCTCCTTCTCTGGAGATTTTCAGGGCCTGTCTGGATGTGTTCCTATATGACCTGAGCTGGATTGCCTGGTCCTGCTCTGGCAGTGGGGTGGGCTTGATGATGTCTTTGGGTCCCTTCAAACCCCTAATATCCTGTGATCCTGTAAGACTTTGGAATAGGTTGCCCAGAAAGGTTGTACATGTCCCCTTCTTGAAGGTGTTCAAGGCCAGGTTGAATGAGGCCTTGAGTAGCCAAATCTGGTTGATAGGCATCCCTGTCCATGGTAGGGAGGTTGGAGTAGATGATCTCTAAGATCCCTTCCAACCTAAAGTAGATGATCTCTAAGATCCCTTCCAACCTAAAGTAGATGATCTCTAAGATCCCTTCTAACCTAAATCATTCTGTGATTCTCTCTAACTCTTACAAGAAGACTAAATTACTCCAGTAAGGGCTTCAGCTTTAAATGTTTTAGTAGACATTATGACCTTATAGTAAGAATTTCAGCTAAGTTTCAGTTCCACAGTCTCAGCTGCAGCAAGAAGAAACCCAAGATTCAAAAAGGGTGTTGGTAGCACATAGGACTGACTCTGTTAGGCAGGAAGTGAGCCAATAATTAAATAATACACTATAGTAAGGCTGTAAACATGTTTACCAATTAGCACTTTGGGTCCTGATGCAGAAAAACAATTCAGCCTTTGCTTAATTCCAAACATGTGACTGATCCCTTTGAATTGCATGAAAAAAAGTTAATAGGGTTCAAACCCTCAAAATCAGGATTGTCCTTTTACTCATTTGAGTACCTCCTAGACAGAGACAGCTTGTGGCTTTCTGCCAGGTCATGTGTACACACAGCAGTGTGTGTGTGGGATTTCAACTTCTCCCTTTATTTTGGTGTATTCCCCTCCCTTTGCAAGCCAATTTTCTTCACTGCTCTATCTCACACTCTGCTTTCCTGAACCAGAGCTGTCCTCGTCGCTTAGGTGATCCTTGAGGTCCCTTCCAACCTTACCATTCTATGATTCTATGATTCCTCCCACATCTCCCCTGAATGAACACAGATGTAGTTCCAGGAAGGCAAATACCACCCATCATTGACCTGTTATGTGGCTCTCACACCTGCCTCCTCATGGGAAATTACTGATGATTAGTTGGTAGGTTCTGGTATGCTTCCATGGACAGACAGGCTTGGTACAGAGACAGACCTACTCCCCTGGCTGCCACCAGCAAGCTGTAATGATTCCATTTTAAGCAGCATTGTTAAATTTAATTGATTCAGTGACCTTGTGTGCAAGAGAGCCTATGGCATCCTGGGAGTGCATCAAGAAAAGTCTGGCCAGCAGGGCTAGGGAGGTTCTTCTTCCTTTAGTCTGCCCTGGTGAGATTACATCTGCAATGCTGTGTCCAGTTTTGGGCTCTCCAGCTCAGGAGAGACAGGGACCTGCAGGAGAGAGTCCAGTGGAGAGCTATGAGGATGCTTGGAGGACTTGAGCATCTCCTCTATGAAGAGACGCTGAGAACCCTGGGGCTGCTTAGTCTGGAGAAGAGAAGACTGAGAGGAGATCTGAGCAATCTGTACTAATATCTGAGGGGTGGGTGTCAAGTGGTTGGGGCTAATCTCTTTTTGGTGGGCAGTAGCAATAAGCCAAGGAGCAACAGCTACAAACTGGAACATAGAAGGTTTCAGCTCAATAGGAGAAGAAACTTCTTTAGAGTGAGGCTGACAGAGCCCTGGAGCAGGCTGCCCAGGGGAGGTTTTGGAGACTCCTTCTCAGACTTTCAAACCCCACCTGCATGCATTCCTGTGCAGACTGCCCTAGGGGACCCTGCCTTGGCAGGGGGCTTGGACTCTATGATTTCTGGAGGTCCCTTCCAACCTCTAAAATTCTGTGATTCTATGTGCAGCAGTGGTCTGAAACCACTCCAACATCACTAGCAGCACATAGAGCACAGTCTGGGAAGCTCTGCCTGGAAAGACATGTACATTTACTGGAGCAAACCACTGTCCCTGAATATCACATACCTTCCCTCATGAGCCACCAGAGACATCTTTCATCTAGGCAGGCAGAGAATCAATACTTCTTCCCGTAACGGATAGCTGACTAATAGGTTAGAAATGTCTGATGTGAGTCATTCACTACTATCTTTGCTTCTGTTGCTTGGTGGTCAAAAAAACCTGTGAAATATTCACCAGAAAGGAGGAAAAAAACCCAAACCCAAACCCACCACCCATTAAAAAACCCTAAAACCCACTTACAAAACAAAACAGAAAGGAATGTAGATATCCATGCTTTGTTTAGGAAATCTTTGGGGAATAGAGATGTCTGAAAAACCTCCCTGTTCTTTTGTTCCCACCCCAGACCAAAGGTGTTTCATTCTTTGCAGTTTCAAGCACAGTCTTCTGCTCCAGAGCTATACATTTATTTTTTATTTTATTAATTTCTTGCTTCCCCTTGATTTTCTTCTCTGTAATTTAATTCTTGCCTTTGGCACAAGGAGCTTCTTCTGAGAGAACGTTTTGTACCCAGTCTGTCTAAGCAGGTTAATGAGTGATGGGGCTGGGACTGGCAGCACCAGCTCATGGGATCTGTGGATCTCCTCACATTGCTCTTTGAAAATTTGGAGGGATATCCTTTTAAACTGGGAAGCAGTAGGAAAATCACATCCAGCATTGATGAGTTTGAATCGTGTTGCCAACTCCTGCTTTCAGTGCTGGAAGTGTATTTGGCAAGGTATCTTTTATTTTTTGTATTGCTAGCAGCAAGTATTTGTTCTCAATAATTTGTCTTTTTTTTATTTTCATATTTCCCCCCAAGTCTCCATGCTACATCCTGAGCTATTTCTTGTTCAGACAGGTGCCCACTTCCTCTTTTCTCCTTCACAACAAAGCAACCCCAGCCAAAGGGGAATCAGCTAACACCTGGTTTCTATAACCAGAAGTATATGCAATGGGACTGAGCTTATGTATCCCTGAAAGCAACTCCTTAGAAAATGTAGAGTGGTGCAAAGCTGCCCCAGGATCCAGGCTGGCTCTGATACTGGTCCTAGGAGTGTGGTCCAGCTGCACAGCTGTGACTGGGCTGTCACAGGCAGGGCCTTACCAGATCCTATAACTACCTGAAGGGAGGTTATAGTAAGATGGGGTTCAGGCTCTGCTCCCAGGCAACTTGTGTGTTTTCTTTGCTCTATTTTCAGAACTCAGATTTGCTGACATTGCTAATTTTCATACTTTTTTCCCCTCTTCTTCCACCAGAAGTTCCCTTCAGTAACGTTATTTACGTACAAGAGTTGGGGCTTTTCAGCCTGGAGAAGAGAAGGCTTTCATGACAGCTTATAGTAGCCTTCCATTATTTGAAGGGGGCTACAGGAAGGCTGGGAAGGGACAATTTACAAGGTCTGGTAATGACAGGATGAAGAGCAATGGGTTTGAACTGGCAGAGGGGGGATTGAAACTGGATGTTAGGAGGAAGTTCTTTCCAGTGAGGGTGTTGAGACACTGGCACAGGTTGCCCAGGGAGGTCATGAATGTCCCTTCCCTGGAGGTGTTCAAGGCCAGGTTGGATGAGGCCTTGAGTGACCTGTGCTAGTGGGAGGTGTCCCTGCCTGTGGCAGGGAGTTGGAATTAGATGATCTTTGAGGTCACTTCCAACCTTACCATTCTAGATTCTATGATATTATTTGTCAGAGCTTACACTTGGCTAACTGGGTGTGGCTCAACACTCTTGCTTAAAGCGATTTTTGATGCTCTCTTCATGTTCACTTGTAGCAAAAAATTGGTTGGGATGAATGCTGCAACCTGATTGTGTTATTTGTAGATGGAGGCAGTAACCTCTTTGACATTAAAATATAGGCTAAAGCAGGTCATGAAAGATCTTGTTTTTGTTTAAGAAGCCTGCTCAGACTCTTGATCTGACAGCTGAAATCAAGGGAAGAATTTGATCTAGGTCCTGTCTGTCAAGGATTGTTCCCCTGTGCCTGGGGACTGGTAGCATCAGCACTGCTAAAACATGAGGAATGAACTTGTGGAGTTAGAGGTAACATATGCAGGGAAACCAGAAACAGCCTCCCATTTACTTAGTGTGAACTCATGCATGGAATTGCTTAGTACTTCAGCTCATCTTAAAAACAGGAGTTGTGGAAATGCATTTCCTCATTCATTAAAGCAATAAAGCCCCTCAGCTATTTGATCTAGTGTACAAGGGCAGGATTGACTTAACAAACTCTTTTAGTTTTTATGCTTAGGCTTGTAACTTTTGCTCTTTTCCTGGCATGCCAACCATGACAAACAATTTATAGAGCTATAATCACAAAATAGAGGAGGTTTAAAATGTATGTCCCTGGATACACTTTCCAAAGCAGGATGCTTGAGATGGTACAAAGTGTACTCGTATTTGTTCCTCAGCATTAACAAATTTACTGAAATTGGATTTGAAATGTGGAGAGTGGATTACATCCAGAAAAATAAGAGTATTCTTTGGAGACATTTGAGATAATTTATGGCCTTCTCTTGTAATATCAACTGACTATTAAATAATATAGTGGAGAAATGTGTGATTGAAAGCACAGGCCTTCAGACTGGTGAAGTTCCTGCTGACTGGAGAAGGGCAAACATAACACCCATCTTCAAGAAGGGTAAAAAGAATGACCCTGGAAACTACAGACCAGTCAGCCTGACCTCTGTGCCTGGCAAGATCATGGAGCAGATCCTGCTGAAAGTCCTGCTAAGGCAAATGGAAAACAAAGCAGAGGTGATTGGTGGGAACCAGCATGGCTTCACCAAGGGCAGATCTTGCCTGACAAATTTAGTGGCTTTCTATGATGAAGTCACAGCGACAGTGGACAAGGGAAAGGCAGCTGATGTCATCTACCTGGACCTGAGTAAAGCATTTGACTCTGTCCCACATGACATCCTGGTCACCAAACTGGAAAAGCATGGACTTGATGGATGGNATAGTAGCCTTCCAGTATCTGAAGGGGGCCTACAGGAAGGCTGGGGAAGGATTATTTACAAGGTCCTGCAATGACAGGACAAGGGGCAATGGGCTTAAACTGGCAGAGGGGAGATTTAGACTAGATGTTAGGAGGAAGTTCTTTACAGTAAGGGTGGTGAGGCACTGGAACAGGTTGCCCAGGGAGGTTGTGGATGCTCCCTCCCTGGATGTGTTCAAGGCCAGATTGGATGAGGCCTTGAGTAACCTGTACTAGTGGGAGGTGTCCCTGCCTATGGCAGGGGGTTGGAACTAGATGATCCTTGAGGTCCCTTCCAACCTTACTATTCTATGATTCTATGATTCTATGATTCTATGATTCTAGTGAATTATCTAATCTTTATCTTTTCCAGAACACTGATTTCTCTGGTAGGTACTGAATAAGCACAATCCTTTCCTGACAAGTCCCCAGCTTCAATATTTTAAGGTGCAAGTTTGAGTAAAGTTTTTTTCTGCAGACATTATCAGAGCATCACAGAGCAGACAGACCTCTCAAAAGTGAGACCTCTTATTTCTATCACTGTGCCTTTTGCCTGCTTAGTGTCCTCATAAAAGTATTGAATATTATTTTCAATAATACATAGTAAACATGTGATGAATATTAACCCCAAACTTTAACATATCTATAATTAATTAGAGATCTTATATATAAATGTATAGCAACAGAATAATTCATGTTGTTATAGATACAATATCAATGTGTGCTGTATCTTACATAATATAAAGTGAGATTTATTTATGTGATAAATCACAATATTTTGTAGAATGATAGAATTAGATCTGATTAAGTAGAGCCTCTTTTGAACCACATTTACTTTTGGTTTGATAGTAAGGCCATGATAACTACAACTTCAATTTAGTTTTTCAACTGCTTACTTTCCTAATCCTCAATGACTTCATTTTGTCCAGTAAAGTGTAAACTTAAACTGATTGTGAGAGACCACCTGCAGGCTGATAATTTTATACAACCCAAGAACTTCCATAAAGAATCACAGAATCACAGAATTGATAAGGCTGGAATAGATCTCTGAGATCATCAAGTCCAGCCTTCGACCTAACACCACCACATTAACCAGACCGTGGCACCAAGTGCCACATCCAGTCTTGCCTTAAACACCTCCAGGGACAGCAACTCCACCACCTCCCTGGGCAGTCCATTCCAATGTCTAATTACCTTTTCCATTAGAAAGTGCTTCCTAACATCCAACCTAAACCTCCCCTGACACACCTTCAGGCTATGCCCTCTCATCTTGTCACAAGCTGCCTGGGAGCAGAGCTTGACCCCCACCTGACTGCAACTTCCCGTCAGGTAGCTGTAGGATGTGGTAAGGTCCCCCCTGAGACTACTGTTTTCCAGGCTGAATACCACCAGCTCCCTCAGCCTCTCCTCATCAGCCTTTCCTTCCAGTCCCTTCTCCAGTCCCATCACTCTCCTCTGGAGTGGCTCCAGCACCTCAATATCCTTCTTGAAGTGAGGGGCCCAGCACTGAGTTTTGATTGAGCTTATAGTCTAATTGCAGTCATGACTCCAAGTGATGTGACTTTAATTTGTGAGCAGCCATGCTAGAAAACGCTTCCATTGTTTGTCATGAGGATGCCAGGTGAGGCACCATCACAAGCTTCTTATATATTATATATCAAATTATCACATCATATCATATATCAGGGGTGACCTCACTGCTGTCTACAACTACCTGAA
>VWZE01009116.1:10937-23549 GCA_013396675.1 Eubucco bourcierii | reverse complement strand
CTGCAAACTTGCTGAGGGTGCACTGATTCCTCTGTCCATGGCACTGACAAAGATGTCAAACAGCACTGGGGCCAGCACTGACCCCTGAGGGACACCACTTGGCACCGGTCTGCAGGTGGACATTGTGCCCTTGATCTCCACTCTCTGTGTGCCACCATCCAGCCAATTCCTTACCCAGCAGTGCTCCCAGTCCATGTTTTTCCAGTTTGGTGACCAGGATGCCATGTGGGACAGAGTCAAATGCCTTACTCAGGTCCAGGTAGATGCCATCAGTTGCCCTTCCCTTGTCCACTGTCACTGTGACTTCATCATAAAAAGCCACTAAATTTGTCAGGCAGATCTGCCCTTGGTGCAGCCATTGTTGGTTCCCACCAATCACCTCTGCTTTGTTTTCCATTTGCCTTAGCAGAGCTTTCAGCAGGATCTGCTCCATGATCTTACCAGGCACAGAGGTGAGGCTGACTGCTCTGTAGTTCCCAGGGTCATCCCTTTTTCCCTTCTTGAAGATGGGTGTTGTGTTTGCCCTTCTATGGCTCAGGGCCATAGCTGAATGGCTCAGGTTGGAAGTGACCTCAGGGATCATCTACTCCAACCCCCTGACACAGACAGGGACACCTCTCAGCTAGACTCAGCTGCTCAAGGCCTCATCCAATCTGGCCTTCAACACCCCCAGGAAGGAAGTAGCCACAACCTCCCTGGGCAACCTGTTTCAGACTCTCAGCACCCTCATATTGAAGAATTTCTTCCTCAGCTCCAGTCTAACCCTGCTCTGCCTCAGCTTCAAACCATTCATGCTTGTCCTGTCTCTGGGAACCCTTAGGAAAAGTCCTCCTACAGCCTTCCTGTAGGATCCTTTCAAGTGAGCTTCCCTTCAGGTGAGCCATCCCCACCTCAGGGCTACATCTTGCTCCTGTAGTAGTCAAGACCCTCATAAGAGAAAACTTCTTGTCTTTGGATAGAAACAGGCAGGTGATCTGCTCCTGATGGCTACCACATTAGCTCTGGATTTAGACTGGATGTTAGAAAGAAGTTCTTTACCATGAGGGTGGTGAACAACTGCAGCAGGTTGCCCAGGAATGTAGTTGAGGCCCCATTCTTGGACATATTCAAGGTGAGGCTGGAGAGGGCTCTGGGTAACCTGATCTAGTGGAGGATGAGTGCTGTCCTTGAAGGTGTTTAAAAGATGCATGGAAGTGGTGCTGAGGGATGTGCTTTAGTGGTGGTAACTTAACCTGCACTCTGCTGAGTGCAGAGGGACTGAACTGGATGAGCTTTGGAGGTCCCTTCCAACCCAACCCATTCTGTGATTCTCTGTGATGCCTGAACTTGCTCCCAGCTCTGGTAGTGCTGAAGGTAGGAGGGGGATGAACACATCTGCTCCAACTAGGACTGGTTTGAATTAACTTGCAGGCTCTTTTTATGTACCTGAGGCAAGGCCACGTGAAGCTATTGGGAAATTTCAGGGCAAAGAAACTCAGCACCTTAAAGAGCTTTGTCTGTGTGAAAGCCTGGGGCTGCTTGGCAGGCTGGCTCATCTCTGAGCAATGCCTGAGCCTTCAAATGCTCTCTCAGAAAATCTAAAGAGCTTCATTCTGGAAACACCCTGGCAGTTGCCTCGTGATGGGCTGTTACACATGGTTTGGAGCTCCTAGGTGTGGGCTACAGCAAGGGGAGAAGGATAAAGACAATCTGTCTCCTGACTTGGAAAGATGTGAACCCAGCAGATAGGGCAGCTGCCAGCTCACCCAGTGGCAAAGAGCATCCCAGAAGCTCTAAGCTTTGTGCAAAGAAGTTGTCTCCACGTTGTGAAGCCCTGGTGACTTGGATGACCTCGTGGTAGGGACTCAGCCTTTGGGATGCTGAGCTCATAGATTCACAGGCTCACAGATTGCAGGGGGTTGGAAGGGACCATTACCCAGCTCTGCAGCTCATGTACTGAGGCTCAATCACATTTCCATCAGCCTCCCAGCTTTTCCAGCTGGGACAGTGATGAAGGCCATGTCTTGTCCCACAAGATCAGGAGAATAAGGAGAGATGTGGTTGTTTCTGGAGGGCTGTCTCACAAGGCTGGTGCTCCAGTAAGGTTTAGGCAAAAGGAAGTCCTGGTAGAGGATCTGACAGCCTGGAAATGTTGTGTGAAACTGGGGGTGCTAAATCCAGCTCCTGGTGAAGGGCCTGTGCCTCCTGCATGGTGCTGTGCCTCCTGCATGCCCACACCTCCATGGGAGAGTTAACATTCACCACCTCTTGGCCCAAACACTGCAAACAGCTCTGCAGGAACAGTTCCTGTATGATCTGCTGTAGCTGATCCTGCTCTAGCAGGGGGGGTTGGACTGGATGAGCTTTGGAGATCCCTTCCAGCCCCTGACATTCTGTGATTCTGTTGCTCTGGGAGTGCTGACCACATCACAGCACAGATAGCATTGGGTTGGCAGGGACCCTCCAAGGGCATCTTGGCCACCCCCCTGCACTCAGCAGGGACACCTCCAGCTGGAGCAGGCTGCACAGGGACACAGCAAGGCTCAGCTTGGATGTCTGCAGGGACAGGGCCTCAAGCACAGCCCTGGGCAGCCTGTGCCAGTGTCTCACCACTCTCCTTCTGCACAGCTTCCTCCTCAGGTCCAACCTAACTCTGCCCTGCTCCACTCTCAAACCACTGCCCTCATCCTATCACTCCAAGCCCTTCTGAACAGTCCCTCCCCAGCCTCTCTGTTGCTCTTAGGTCTCCCTGCAGCCTTCAGGTTGCACAACTCCAACTCTCCCAGCCTGTCCCCATAGCAGAGACTCTCCAGCCCTCTGAGCATCTCTGTGGCCTCTCTGCACCCTCTCCAGCAGCTCCAGGTCTCTCTTGTGTTGAGGGCCAATAGCTGGCCCCAGCCTGCAGGTGAGGTATCAGCAGAGCAGAGGGGCAGGATCCCCTCTCTCCATCTCTGCCCACACTGCTTTGGATGCAGCTCAGGCTGCCCTTGGCCTTCTGGGCTGCAGGTTCCCATTGCTGGCTCAAGTTGCACAGCCTCCTTTGGCACCTGCTCCAACAGTTCCCTGTCCTTCTGCAGGGGATATCAGCATTGGAGGCAGGGTTGGAGCTGAGGTCTGAGCAGAGCAGAGCCAAGGGGCACAATCCCCTCTCTCTTGCCCTGCTGCCCACACTGCTCTGGTTGCAGCCAGCACACAGCTGCCTGCTGGGCTGCAGGAGGGCACTGATGGCTCCTGGGGAACTGCTCAGCACCCAACACCCCCAAGGCTCTTTCTTCAAGGGTTGCTCTTAACCCACTCTGCACCCAGCCTTCATTCCTGTCTGTGGTTGGCCTAACCCAGAAGCAGGACCCTGCACTTGTGCTGGATGCTCTTTGAAATCTGGCTGCATCAGGAAAGCCAGTCTGTGTCAAGTGGTCCCTACCCTTGCTAGCCAGAGGTACCCTCCTCAGGAGGCAGTGGGTGCTGATGTGCTCTTTCTGCCAGCAGGCTGAAGATCTTGCTGCCAACAGGAAGCCAGAAACTGATGCTGTGATTTCTTTTTTTCCCTGGGAATTAGCAGTCAGAGCAATGGACAAATCTACAGTGCTTGGCTCTGGCTGGCTTGCTGGCTTCAGACAGACCTGTTAAGAGCCTCTAGTAACAGGGTAAATTTTGGTGGCCTGTGTCACTGCTACCTGAACTCTCATCCCCCTATGCTCAGCACTGGGCAGGCCACAGCTCAAGTGCTGTGTTCAGCTCTAGGCCTCTGCACAACTTCCTCCTCAGGTCCAACCTAACTCTGCCCTGCTCCACTTTCAAATCATTGCCTTCAGTCTATCACTTCAAACCCTTCAGCACAATCCTTCCTCAGCCTGCCTGGAGGTCCTCTTCCAGTACTGGAAGGTCTCTATCTGTTCTCCCTGGAGCCTTCTGTCCAAGCTGAACAGCCCCAACTCTCTCAGCCTGTCTTCCTGGAAGGTGTGCTCCATCCCTCTGAGCATCTTTGTAGCTCTCCTCTGGATCTCTCCTCTTACAGCTTCTCTGCCACCTCACCTTGCACAGTGTGTGGACTATAAAACTACAACTGAGAGAGTTGTTTAGAGGAAGACAAAAAGGAACTTCTCACTAAAACATCCTTGCATGTGCCATGGCCTCCTGCTGCAACCATAAAGACTGACTTGTCATTAGATGGAAGTCAGCACCTCGAGGTGCCATGGAGGAGACAGAGATGGGCAGAGACTGTTTGGGGTTTTCTTCTTTCACTTTGGGAAGTGCACTGATGATATTTGAGATTTATTTTTGCTGTTAACTAGGAAAATTCCACTTTTTGTTTCATAACAGATGCAGAAAGGTGAGGAGCTCTGGAGGAGGGGCTGCTGGCCCTCTGAAACACCATCAGACAGCTTTAGCATGGCTCCTGGTCAGGGCAGCAAGAGGACATGGAGTCATTTGGTTTGCTGTTCACCTGTCTGCTTGAGAGCTCACAGCTCCTGAATCCATTTGCCAAGTTCAATGGGATCTGAACAAAGAGGAAGAGACCTCAAAGCTGTCAAATTATATCCCAGTCACCTTCTAGCTGCTACGTTTCCTTCTGCAGGCTTAATGAAAATTGGCATTTACATGGACTTAAAGAGCTCCTTTGGGGCACATATTCAGCTGAAAGATAAATGAAGGAAAAAAATAAAGGCAGAGAGCATTGAATGCCCCTCACATGTAACCTGAGTCATTCACCCTCTGGAAGCTATTAGAAATATTTCTGTCTATCTATTTATCTCTCTATGCCTATGTGTGTGTATATAAATCAATTGTTTATATATAGGATTTATATATAATGTTATAATATATGCGTATAATTATATTATTCTTACTATACATATTCATATTCTATATATTTTTCTATATAACTATATTTTTATACATCTATTTCTGTCTCTCTCCCTATTGATCTCTCTCTCTATCTCTCTCTCTATCTCTCTTTCTTTCTCCCTATCCATCTCTTCTCTTTCTTTCTCTCTCCCTATCTATCTCTCTCCTCTTTCTCTCTTTCTTTCTCCCTATCCATCTCTCCCTCTTTTCTCTTTCTCTCCCTCTCTCTCTCTCCCTCTTTCTCTCTTTCTCTCTCCCTATCTCTCCCTCTTTCTCTCTTTCTCTCTCCCTATCTATCTCTCCCTCTTTCTCTCTTTCTCTCTCCCTATCTATCTCTCCCTCTTTCTCTCTTTCTCTCTCCCTATCTATATCTCCCTCTTTCTCTCTCAAACAACATTTTCAGTCTTGAAAATATCTAAACCAGCTTTTGTAGTCCACTGGTCCAAATCATAGGTAAAACTATTCACAGACTGCACTGTGGGTTGAAAGGGACCCTCCAAGGGCATCTTGGCCACCCCCCTGCACTCAGCAGGGACACCTCCAGCTGGAGCAGGCTGCACAGGGACACAGCAAGGCTCAGCTTGGATGTCTGCAGGGACAGGGCCTCAAGCACAGCCCTGGGCAGCCTGTGCCAGTGTCTCACCACTCTCCTTCTGCATAACTTCCTCCTCAGGTCCAGTCTGTTCTGTTCCACTTCCAAACCATTGCCCTCATCCTGTCACTCCAAGCCCTTCTGAGCTGTCCCTCCCCAGCCTGCCTGGAGGTCACCTACAGATATTGAAATGCAGCTCTGAGGTGTCCCTGGAGCCTTCTCTTCTCCAAGTTGAACAGCCTGGACAGGGACACCTCTCAGCTAGACTTACTTTCTTAAGGCCTCATCCAACTTGGCCTTGAACACTTCCAAGGAGGGGACAGCCACAACCTCCCTGGGCAACCTGTACCAGTGTCTCACCACCCTCACTGTCAAGAACTTCTTAGACCAGATCACTCAAGACTTCATCCAACCTGGCCTTGAACACCTCCAGGGAGGGGGCAACCATAACCTCCATGGACCTCCTGAGTCACCAAGCCTGTCTAGCAGGCAGCAGCAGCACATATTCCTGTTCAAACACCCTCCTAGGATCAGCTTGGCTCCTGCTCTTTGAAAGGCTGGAAAAACCCCAGGGCAGATTTCCAGAGCTGTTTTTCTCCTCCCAGCACTTCCCAGCCCCCTAAAGCACAGACATCAGTGGTGTGGCTGGCACACCAGAGGCTGCCTTTCATGGAATCATGGAGTCAGAGAGTGGCTCAGGTGGGAAGGGACTGTAGACATCATCTGCTCCAACACCTCTGCCATGCCCAGGGACACCTCTCAACTAGACTCGGTTGCCCAAGGCCTCATCCAATCTGGCCTTAAATACCTCCAGGGAGGNAACTTCTTAGACCAGATCACTCAAGACTTCATCCAACCTGGCCTTGAACACCTCCAGGGAGGGGGCAACCATAACCTCCATGGACCTCCTGAGTCACCAAGCCTGTCTAGCAGGCAGCAGCAGCACATATTCCTGTTCAAACACCCTCCTAGGATCAGCTTGGCTCCTGCTCTTTGAAAGGCTGGAAAAACCCCAGGGCAGATTTCCAGAGCTGTTTTTCTCCTCCCAGCACTTCCCAGCCCCCTAAAGCACAGACATCAGTGGTGTGGCTGGCACACCAGAGGCTGCCTTTCATGGAATCATGGAGTCAGAGAGTGGCTCAGGTGGGAAGGGACTGTAGACATCATCTGCTCCAACACCTCTGCCATGCCCAGGGACACCTCTCAACTAGACTCGGTTGCCCAAGGCCTCATCCAATCTGGCCTTAAATACCTCCAGGGAGGAGCCAGCCACAGCCTCCCTGGGCAGCCTGTGCCAGACTCTCAGCACCCTCCTACTGAAGAACTTTTCCCTCATCTCCAATCTCACCCTGCTCTGCCTCAGCTCCAAACCATTCCCCCTTGGCCTGGCTCAGACCCCCTCAGCAAAAGTCTCTCTGCAGCCTTCCTGCAGGATCCCTTCAGGCACTGGCAGCAGCTCTGAGCTCCCCCTGGAGCCTTCTCCTTTGCAGGTTGCATCCCCCCCAGCTCCCTCAGCCTGTGTTCACAGTAGAGCTGCTCCAGCCCTTGGAGCATCTTTGTGGCCTCCTCTGGCCTCACTCCACAGCTCTGTGTCCTTCTGCTGCTGGGGACAGCAGAGCTGGAGGCAGGATGGGAGGTGAGGTCTGAGCAGATCGCAGTGCAGTGTGCAGATCACCATTGCTGCTTCTACGGCTGTGGGGTTTGTTGGTTTTTTTTTTTTTTTCTTCTTCTTTTCTTTTGGTGTTTGCCTTATTTTCATTTGCTTGTTTTTAAACATGGGAGATTCTAAAGCCATAAAAAGAGGGAAACATTTGGGAGAGGATAAATAAAAATAATACTTTCATGGGCCAGAGGAGATTGTTTGCTTTGATAGGAAGGGATTTCTTTACTTGGAGCAATTAGCTTGCAGGAGGGGAAAAAAAAAAAAAAAAATATATATATATATAGGGAAAATTGTTGTGGCTGAAGAGACACATTTAATCCTGAACATGAAAAAAGAGGCTTGGCATTTATCTGAATTATGTAACCAATCCCTCAGTGGAACTGACAAGATTTTCAGAAGCACGTCAGTGCCCAAATTCCTTCCAAATCCTCCTATTTTGTGCAGGGCCACAGGAATGCTCAAAGCTCCTGAAGAGGAGATTGTGCCCTTCCCCTCCATGGTGCCCCCACCCTCTTCCTGCTCTGCCCTGGAGATGTTCACCTGCCACTTCACACCAGTGCTCTGAGGAGGCTATGCTGACAGCAGCCCAAGTTGGCACTGATGAAAGCAGATCCCTTGCTGCAGTCAGTACAATCCAACAGGAGCTGTCCTTCCTCATCAATCTCTTCCACTCCACCTCAGATGCAAAATTTGTTATTTCCAAAGGCCACTGGGTTGGAAAGGTTGGAAGGGACCTTAAAGATCATCCATCCATAGGCAGGGACACTTCCCACCAGCCCAGCTTGCTCAAGGCCTCATCCAGCCTGACCTTGGACACCTCCAGGGAGGGGGCAGACAGCTTCCCTGGACAACCTGCGCCAGTGTCTCCCCACCCTCACTCTTAAGAGTTACTCCAGTTCCAAACTGCCCTCCTCAAGCTTCAATCCACTGTCCCTTGTCCTGTCACTCCCAGCATTTGTCAAAAGCCCCTCTCCAGCTCTGCTGTAAGCACTTCAGGTACTGGAAGGCTGCTCTGAGGGCTCCCCAGAGCCTTCTCTTCTCCAGGCTGAATATCATAGAATCATAGAATGGTAAGGTTGGAAGGGACCTCAAGGATCATCTAGTTCCAACCCCCTGCCATAGGCAGGGACACCTCCCACTAGCACAGCTCACTCAAGGCCTCCTCCAACCTGGCCTTGAACACCTCCAGGGAGGGAGCAGCCACAACCTCCCTGGGCAACCTGTTCCAGTGCCTCACCACCCTCACTGCAAACAACTTCCTCCTAACATCCAGTCTAAATCTCCCCTCTGCCAGTTCAAACCCATTGCCCTTGTCCTGTCATTGCAGGACCTTGTAAATAATCCTTCCCCAGCCTTCCTGTAGGCCCCCTTCAGATACTGGAAGGCTATCTCCAACCCTCCCAGCCTGTCCCCACAGCAGAGCTTCTCCAGCCCTCTGAGCATCTTCATGGTCTCCTCTGGACCCTCCTCAGCAGCTCCAGGTCCCTCTCTTGCTGGGTTCCCAGCACTAAAGGCAGTGCTGCAAGCGTGGTTTCAGCAGAGCAAAGCAGAGGGGCAGAATCCCCTCCCTGTGCTGCTGCTCTCCCTGCACACAGCTGGCTCTGGGCTGCCAGTGACCAGTGCTGGCTCCTGGGCACTTTGGCACAAACTGACACCCCCAAGGCCTTCTCCTGCAGGCTGCTCTCCAGCCACTGCTCACCCAGCCTGCATTTGTGCTTGGCATTACCCTGACCCAGCTGCAGGAGTATGGAGCCAAACTTAGCAGTAGCACACAGCAGGAAAGCAACTTGCTCAGCTTGATCAAAAAAACCCCAGTGGAAATTTTGACCATACATTTCCTACCTACAGCTGTGCAGAGCTCAGAAGAGGTGCTGAAAACAGGAGGATTTGTGTTATTGATGGGGAGTGTCTCTAGCCTAACTATGCCTGTTGGAGGATCACCAAGCACAATCCCTCTGCTAGAGCAGGGTCACCTACATCAGGCTACACACATAAACCTCCAGAAGGGTTTGGAATGCCTCCAGAGATGGAGACCCCCACAGCCTTTATGGGCAGACTGCTTCAGGGCTTTTTCCTTGTGCTTAAGTGAAACCTCCTGGGTCACAGTTTGTGCCCACTGCCTCTTGTCCTCTCCCTGAGCACCACTGAAAAGAGCCCAGCCCCATCCTCTTGACCTCCACCCTTTAACTATTGACCAGCATTGATCAGATCCTCTCTCAGTCTGCTCCTCTCTAGGCTAAAGAGAAGAGACAGACTTCACAGCCTCTCCTCATCAGAGAGGTGTTCCAGACCCCTCACCATCTTTGTGGCCCTTTGCTGGACTCTCTCCTGTAGTTCCCTATCTCTCCTGACCTGGGGAGCTCAGAAATGGACACAATGCTCCAGGTGTGGTCTCACCAAGGAGGAGTAGAAGCAGAGCAGAACCTCCCTTGACCTGCTGGCCAACTACAATACTTTGGAAATATGAAATTGGACTGTTCTTGTACTCAGGGGCATCTTCCTTAAATAGAGGGCAAAACCATCTCTAATGTGGTGTACACCACAGTAAGAGGAAATTCTCCTGGTGCTACAACAGGAGACAGACAACATCTGGGGTGGCAGCTGTGAAAGGGCAGAAGAGCAATGAAACCTGGGGGAGAAAGGTTCATAGAATCACAGAATGGGTTGGGTTGGAAGGTACCCTGAACATCATCCAGCTCAAACCCCCTGCCAGTAGCAGGGACACCTCCCATTGGAACAGCTCACTCAAGGCCTCCTCCAACCTGGCATTCAACACCTCCAGGGAGGTTGTGGAGCACAGAATCACCTTGGATCACAGATCACATTGGGTGATTCTGTGCTCCACAACCTCCCTGGGCAACCTGTTCCAGTGTCTCACCACCCTCACTGCAAACAACTTCCTCCTGACATCCAGTTTCAATCTCCCCTCTGCCAGTTCAAACCCACTGCCCCTTGTCCTGGCATTACAAGACCTTGTCAATAGTCCCTCCTCAGTATTCCTGTAGGAAGGGAGCAGCCACAGCCTCCCTGGGCAGCCTGTGCCAGTGTCTCCCCACCCTCACTGGCAAGACTTTCTCTCTGGTCTCCAGTGTGAACAGTGGAAGGATGTGAGTCAGGTAAAACGTGTTAAGTCATTCAAGATCTGAACTGGGTGATCCCACATCTGTCTGGGAACACCTGATTGAGGGGAAAAAAAAACAAACCCAAAACAACCAAACCAAAAAACCCCAAAGGATATCTCAGGTTTTTCCTATTCACAGTTCCTGGTTCCACAGAGAAATGAATGCAGTTCCACTGGGAAGACACAGCCACAACTCAGCTCTGAGCTGTGTTACTCAGGCATAATTTGGCTCAGCTGCAAGACTGAAGGAGATCCTCTCTTACCTCATTCCTCCCTGGGAGACTGAAGCAGAAAAACCTCTCTTATTCTTCAGAGTAATTCTGTCCTGATCTCCTCCAGCTGGTGAAGAAGCAGCAGACAGTTCAGAAGACAGGAACTGAAGGCATTCTGAGTAGCTGCTGTTTATGCTTGGACCAGGAGTAACTGTTGCTTCCCACTCTTCTGAGTCATGCCTAGAGGTAAGAACAGCTCCTTCAGAAGGTGAGGGTGGCAGATAATGATGCACAGTAGATGCTCAGGCCTTTGCAGGGAAAAAAATGGGTGAAAGGCTGGTAGGGACTGGCAGGGTTGTGATGACAAACTGACAGGGGCCATATAAGCTCACCAGAGCCCAAAGCACTACCAGCAGTTGGTGTCCTTGCAGTATTTACACTGCAGCTCTGCCTGCAGACCTGCAGCAGCATTCAGAACTACCTGTGCTAGGTGCAGGCAGGAGGGAAGTAATGAACTGAAATCTCAGCTTGCAGCTTGTTTCACTTTTCACAGACTCACAGATGGCACTGAGCTGGAAGGGACCCTCCAAGGGCATCTTGGCCAACCCCCTGCACTCAGTAGGGACACCTCCAGCTGGAGCAGGCTGCACAGGGACACAGCAAGGCTCAGCTTGGATGTCTGCAGGGACAGGGCCTCAAGCACAGCCCTGGGCAGCCTGTGCCAGTGTCTCACCACTCTCCTTCTGCACAACTTCCTCCTCAGGTCCAACCTAACTCTGCCCTGCTCCACTTTCAAACCATTGCCCTCAGCCTATCACTCCAAGCTCTTCTGAACAGTCCCTCCCCAGCCTACCTGCAGGTCCCCTTCAGATATTAAAATGCAACTCTGTGGTCTCCCTGCAGCCTTCTCTCCAGGCTGAACAGTCCCAACTCTCTCAGCCTGTCCCCATAGCAGAGGTTCTCCAGACCTCTGAGCATCTCTGTGGCCTCCTCTGGACCCACTCCATCAACTCCAGGTCCCTCTCTTGCTGGGTTCCCAGCACTGGAGGCAGTGCTGTAAGTGTGGTTTCAGCAGAGCAGAGCAAAGGGGCAGAATCCCCTCCCTTGCCCTGCTGCCCGCACTGCTCTTGCTGCAGCCCAGCACACAGTTGCTGTCTGGGCTGCACTCACACTGCAGCCTCAGGTTGAGCTTTTCATCACCCCAGACTCCCAGGTCCTTTTCCTCAGGGCTGCTCTCAACCATTCCCCACCCAGCCTGGAGTAGTGCTTGGGACTGTGCCAGGACCTTACACTTGGCCTTGTTGAATGTCCTGAGGTTGACCTGGGCACAGCTCTGCAGCCTGTGCAGGTCCCTCTGGATGGATCCCTGCCCTCTAGCAAGTCAACTGTGCCACACAGCTTGGTGCCAGCTGCAGACTTGCTACATGGAGCAGCTATGTGTTTAAGCACCTGGCTTCCCCACGCACTGTGCCCATGCAGCTGTGTGAGTATGCTCCTGGCTTGCCCATTTTGGATCTCCACAGGTGAGATGTGAAGGCTGAGTATCAAAAATAGACAAATCATAGATTCAGAGAAAGGGTTGAATTGGAAAGGACCTTGAAGAATATTGATTTCCCAACCCCCTGCCATGGGCAGGACACCTCCCACCAGCCCAGGTTGCTCAAGGCCTCATCCAACCTGGCCTTGAACACCTCCAAGTTCAAGGCCTTGGCCTTGCTGGGGTTGTTGTGCTGCAAGTGCAGGAGCCAGCCCTTGGCCTTGTTGGATCTCAGCCCATGGATGCAGCCTGGGCAGGTCCCTCTGCAGAGCCTTCCTGCCCCCTAGCAGCTCCACACTCCCTCCCTTGTCAGTGCCACCTGCAAACTGACTGAGGGTGCCTGGATCCCCTCATTCTTGACAAAGGTATTTTCATGCATGGCTGCTTACTCCCTGTTGTATATTTTTTCAGTTTGGAAAAAAAACCAAAACCAAAACATGTCCCACATGGCATCCTGGGCACCAAACTGGAAAAACATGGACTGGATGTGTGGAGCACTGCTGGATAAGGAATTGGCTGGATGGTGGCACACAGAGAGTGGTGGTCAAGGGCACAATGTCCACGTGGAGACCAGTGCCAAGTGGTGTCCCTCAGGGGTCAGTGCTGGGACCAGTGCTGTTTAACATCTTTGTCAGTGACATGGACAGAGGAATGGAGTGCACC
>VWZE01009115.1:74860-93865 GCA_013396675.1 Eubucco bourcierii | reverse complement strand
CACTCCAAGATCTCCTTGAAGCCTTCTCTTCTCCAGGCTACTCTCGTAGCCTGTCCTCATAGCAGAGCTGCTGCAGCCCTCTGAGCATCTTTGTGGCCTCTTCTGGACTTCCTTCAACAGTTCCATGTCCTTCTTGTGTCGTGGGTTCCACAACTTACACAGTACTCCAGGTGGGGAACAGTCCAGAATGGCTGCTCTCAAGCCCAACTGCTTGGACCTCTTGAAAGGTGCCTGAATTTGGCTTGCCAGCCATAATTCTGATCCTCAGGACCACCTCTCCCATTCTGTGCCTCAGTTTCCTCTTCTGCAACACAGTGATATCAACATGACTGTTGCCTTCTGTAAGACCTTTGAGTCAGAGGTGCTCTGGAAGCGTTGCAGGATGGTTCTATTTCCAGGGCTAACTTTACAGCATGTTTTGGCTGTGCTAATGCCCTCAGACAGGAATTGTTCTGCCTGTAGTAGGCTGGGACAAAGCAGCCAATTAGTTTTCCCTTACACGTTTATTAACTCTGCAGCTTTCTTCCAATGAGTCTGTGGAATCTGGTAATGTTTTAATATATTTTCATAAACTGTGGGCACAACATGTCCTGTTTCAAGCTAATAACCATGCCATATAATTAGCCTTGATTACACAGATATTTAGTATCATTTTACATATTCCAATCCTCTCCTAGCTCCATTGCCCAGCCAAGGCATATTTAAAGCCACAGCCATCTCCCTTCTGTTTCCCAGCAGTTTGCAAGATTTTCTTTTGGACAGGTTTGCAGTTAACATGACAGCTTCAAGCAGCAATTTCAGTTCGTTGATGTACATTGTATAGAGGGTGGTGGTGAACGGTGTCACATCCAGCTGGCACCAGCGGTGTGCCCCAGGCATCAGTGCTGGGCTCAGTCCTGTTTAATATCTTCATTGATGATCTGGATGAGGGGATTGAGTCCTCCATCAGTAAGTTTGCAGATAACACCAAGTTGGGAGCAATTGTGGGTCTGTTAGAGGGCAGGAGGGCTTTGCAGAGGGACCTGGACAGGCTGGATAGATGGGCACAGTCCAGTGTCAGGAGTTTTAACAAAGCCAAGTGCCAGGTTCTGCACTTTGGCCACAACAACCCCATGCAGTGCTACAGGCTGGGGACAGAGTGGCTGGAGAGCAGCCAGGCAGAGAGAGACCTGGGGGTACTGGTTCACAAACAACTGAACATGAGCCAGCAGTGTGTCCAGGTGGCCAAGAAGGCCAATGGCACCCTGGCCTGGATCAGGAATAGTGTGGCCAGCAGGACCAGGGAAGTCCTTCTGGCCCTGTGCTCAGTGTTGGTTAGGCCACACCTTCAGTCCTGTGTCCAGTTCTGGGCCCCTCAATTTAAGGAAGATGTTGAGATGCTTGAACATGTCCAGAGAAGGGCACCAAGGTTGGTTAGAGGGCTGGATCACAGCTCTGTGAGGAGAGGCTGAGGGAGCTGAGGGTGTGCAGCCTGGAGAAAAGCAGGCTCAGGGCAGACCTCATTGCTCTCTACAACTACCTGAAAGGAGGCTGTAGCCAGTTGGGGTTGGTCTCTTGTACCAGGCACCCAGGGACAGAACAAGAGGACACAGGCTCAAGCTGTGCCAGGGAAGGTTTAGGCTGGATGTTAGGAAGAAGCTCTTCATGGAAAGAGTGATTGGCATTGGAGTGGGCTGTCTGGGGAGGTGGTGGAATCACCATCCCTGGAGGTGTTTAATAGGAGGCTGGGTGAGGCAGTTACTGCCATGAGATAGTTAATTAGGAGGTTTCAGGTGATAGGTTGGACTCGATGATCCTCAAGGTCTTTCCCAAGCTGGTTAACTCTGTGATTCTGTGATATACCCACATATATCCACATACAAGCTCTGATCAAATGTCAGGTAACAAATCCCAGGTTCCAAATAGAAGGCATTTTTCTGCTTAGAGGGAAAAAGCTGGTGTTTGAAAGCTATCAGCAAATTAACAACATGAATCTTTAAAAATCTATTCCTTAAACATCTGTTGGCTTTGAGCTGAGCATTTGCTGCATTCAGGGTTTTACTGTGCAGCAGCACTCCCCAAACAAAAGATCTGTCACCCCTTTAGAGTCTGGTGGAGGAATGAGAAAAAATTGCTCTGTGCAATCCGATTACAGATATGTATCTTTCCCTGCTGGTGTGGCTGTCTCTATAGAGATGGACATGGATATTTGATGAGATTAAAATGCTTCAGTTACCACTGCCAGTGGTTCTTTAATTTAAAATGAAGAAAGCAAACAAACATTCCTTTTGATGAGGTAACTGAATGATGCTGTGGAAAAGCACTTTGCTGTCAGGTGGTAATTAGGTTCAGTAATAGTTGTGGGTTTTTAGCCTTGGAGGCTGTGGCCCCTGGGAGTCTGAGAGAAATAATACATTCAATTTCCGGAGGAGAGGAAGATGCTGGATGCTTTTCTCTGCTAACCCTGCAGGTCTCTGCAGATAAGAGCAGTCAGAACTGCAACGCTGACAATCCTCCTTGAGCCAACCTAAACTGTTGTGTCAAGATCAAGAACAGAGAAAGGGAGAGGGACTCAATGCAGGGCATTTAAACACCTAAAGCAGTCAAGCTGTCTCTGACCACATATATAAGGAAGTGCCATAATGGCTGCACTGAGAGGGGTTTTTAGGGCTGCAGACATGTTAGCAGCAGTTGCTCTATGGTCTGGTCTGGTCTGGTCTGATATTTGTAACATCCATCTTATGCATCATCTTNGATGAGCTTTGAGATCTCTTCCAACCTTACCATTCTATGATCACTAGGAAATCTTCAGCAGGAAAAGTGTTCCATTGCAAACAAGCAACTGATTCCACAGTACTACTTTTTTAAGGAGAGAAAAAAGTGGGGAGACAAAGGAAGTGAGTTTCAAGGCTCAGTCAGCTTCCTCCTCAGACAATTCAGAATCAACTTTCTGACTGCAAAATATTTGGTTGTGCTATTAGGAGTTGAAACCCAAATCATTACAGCTGTTCCCTTGCTCACACCTTTGCTTATTCAAGGAGTGACAGTTCTAAATAAATGGTTCAGTGGTGTCTCCCCTCCTCACACAAACTAAAATGACAGTGAAAGGACATCAGTCAGCCAGCACCAGACAGAGAGGGCCAGGAGTACAGCAGGGGATTCAGACTGATATTTCAAACCCTCTGTTCACATCTATGTGCATTGCTCATCTTACTTCCTGTCCAGAAAAAAAAAAAAAAACCCACACTTTCTTTTGGACAAATATCCACTGAACTGGTTGTAAAATTAGAGAAAAAAACTTGTGGCAAGAGGTAATCCCCAGGTAAAGGGTCCCAGTTGGACTGGCAGGAGGAATCTGCCATCTGGCTGCCAGCTCTGTGGCAGGTCCAAAGGGAGGTGGAGAACTCTGCCTTTAGCACAGGCTTGCCAGTAGTTTCCTGAAGCACTGGGAAAAAAACCCAAATCACTTCCAGGATGAAAACTTTTGAAAATAAAGGAGATCTGATTCTCTTCTCATTCTCAGAAGATAAATGAAGATACTGCTATGAGACTGGTGTATAGCAAACAAAATTCAGGTGAGATACCAACATCTCCAAAATCCTCAGAGTATTGTTTTTCAGACATAAACCAGGTATCTTTCCTGGTCAAAAAAATGCTTTATTTCAGAANCTCAGACAATTCAGAATCAGCTTTTTGACTGCAAAATATTTGGTTGTGCTATTAGGAGTTGAAACCCAAATCATTACAGCTGTTCCCTTGCTCACACCTTTGCTTATTCAAGGAGTGACAGTTCTAAATAAATGGTTCAGTGGTGTCTCCCCTCCTCACACAAACTAAAATGACAGTGAAAGGACATCAGTCAGCCAGCACCAGACAGAGAGGGCCAGGAGTACAGCAGGGGATTCAGATTGATATTTCAAACCCTCTGTTCACATCTATGTGCATTTCTCATCTTACTTCCTGTCCAGAAAAAAAAACCCTACACTTTCTTTTGGACAAATATCCACTGAACTGGTTGTAAAATTAGAGAAAAAAACTTGTGGCAAGAGGTGATCCCCAGTTAAAGGGTCCCAGTTGGACTGGCAGGAGGAATCTGCCATCTGGCTGCCAGCTCTGTGGCAGGTCCAAAGGGAGGTGGAGAACTCTGCCTTTAGCACAGGCTTGCCAGTAGTTTCCTGAAGCACTGGGAAAAAAACCCAAATCACTTCCAGGATGAAAACTTTTGAAAATAAAGGAGATCTGATTCTCTTCTCATTCTCAGAAGATAAATGAAGATACTGCTATGAGACTGGTGTATAGCAAACAAAATTCAGGTGAGATACCAACATCTCCAAAATCCTCAGAGTATTGTTTTTCAGACATAAACCAGGTATCTTTCCTGGTCAAAAAAATGCTTTATTTCAGAATGCAATGTCCATAAAAGAAGCACAATTAGACTAGCATGCTTTTTATGGAGCCATAATGCAGTAACACTCAGGTTTAGTCATGAAAGGCATTAAAACAAAAAACCAATACTGTTAAAACAAGAGAAATTGCTTTCTGTCCTACCTAGTCTTAGGAGTAGGTGCCAGTGGTCTCTCTACCAAGGAGTTCAGCCTGTAGTAATCCAAGAATGTCCTGGCCACATTTCTTCCANTTTTTTTTCCATTAAAAAAAAATAATTAACAATAATAACAATTAAAAAAAAGCAGAGCCTACAGGTAAATTATTACTACTTGATGCATAAGCAAGTTTTACATTTACCATCCCACAGTGCTCAGGCTTTCAGGTAAAGTGACTTATGCAGAGCAGATCAAGTGGGGGTCATCTTGTTTGTTTGCTTCTTGTTTTCACAGGCAGATGCTACATAAAACCAGAAACAGGAGGAAACAATTTCTTTCCTCCGTGCCTGGTTGCAGCTCTCCGTGGTGGTCATGTATTAGCCCTAGACAAAAGGGGCCTTCCAGTTTCCACCTTCAGGAAAAATAATTACCTAAAACTGCTTAGATACAGGCAGTGTTTCTGTACTTGTATCCAGGAAACAAGGTCAACAATGTTATGGTAGGAGTGAGCCATGGACCGGTGTACAAATTCAAGGTTGCTATTAAAACCGGAGCCCTCCGAACCTGTAGTGCTGACCCCCACACTGTCCTGGGAGAATATACTGCTCCTTGACTGAGTTGCATCCAGAACTTGAAATGATGATTTTAGCACTGAATTGGGAGGACAGTGGATTTCCTTAATCAGCAGTAACTCTGGGGGCTCCTTTCCCTAGCTACTCTTTGTCCTTCAGTTAACCCTGAGCCCATACCAGAGCTGCCACACAGACCTCGCAGGCACAGGAACCAGACCCTCCTGAAGACTCAGTCACCTAAAATGGCTGAATAAGCTGTGAATATATTGAAATACAATAGCTTAGGTGATGTGTTCATAGAGTGAATCTCCTGCTTCTGTGCAATGACAGCTCTAGGTCTGCCTGTTACAGAGCAGCATCTGCTCGTCGTCTACAGGCTGATGCCCAGCCGGGTGAAATGCAGTTGCTGTCACAGTCCACAGCTGTGTTTTATGAGCTGAGGACTTCTTTATTTGCCAGCTCTGAACTAGTGCCTACCCATGATACAATAGCCACATACCTCTACAGTGCACTGCCACAAACGGTCATCAAAATGGCCATTTCACAGGCTCACAGTATCACCAAGGTTGGAAGAGACCTCAAAGCTCATCAAGTCCAACCCGCTACCTCAGACCCCAAGACCAGACCATGGCACCAAGTGCCACGTCCAAACCCGCCTTGAACACCTCCAGGGACACTGACTCCACCACCTCCCTGGGCAGCCCATTCCAGCAGTCAGTGACTCTCTCAGTGAAGAACTTTCTCCTCACCTCCAGCCTAAACTTCCCCTGGCGTAGCTTGAGACTGTGTCCTCTTGTTCTGGTGCTGGTTGCCTGAGAGAAGAAAGCAACCTCCTCCTGGTTACAACCACCCTTCAGGTAGTTGTAGACAGCAAGAAGGTCCCCCCTGAGCCTACTCTTCTCCAGGCTAACCAATCCCAGCTCCCTCAGCCTCTCTTCATAGGGCTGTGCTCGAGGTCTCTTGTGCTCGTGCTGCTGATGCAGCAGCTGAAATGGGTACATAACCTGAGGACCCTAAATGCACCTCTGCCCCTGGCACCCAGTGGTCCAGGAAACTAAACTGTTGTTGGGTTGATTTGTTTGTATATGTGCATATTCTGCTCTATCAATATTTATCTGCTGATATTTCCATTACAGGAAAATTCCAGAAGTGCAGTGTCCCAGAGGATTCCAGCAGTGCTTGTGAAGATGCTGGCTTCTAAATGAAGCTTTTATTACCCACCCACTTACATTAGATACATAAAAAAAGCGAGCATGAGACATCAGGTTCGGGCATCACTGAGAGATCTGTTTATCATTTACTTATTTATTTATTTAAATGGGAGGTCAAATTGATGTGATTCAGTCTTTACCATTAGTTCTGCAAAAAGCCAGCCACCAGCTCTGCTGGCACTGCAGTCAAGCTCAGTTCTTTTGTCTGAGAATCACAGAATCACAGAACGTTAGGGGCTGGAAAGGACCTCGAAACTCATCCAGCTCAACCCCCTCCTGCCAGAGCAGGATCACCTAGACCAGATCACACAGGAACACCTCCAGGTGGGTTTTGAATATCTCCAGAGAGGGAGACTCCACAACCCACCTTGGGCAGCGTTCCAGTGTTCTGTCACCTTCCCAGGGAAAAAATTCCTCCTCATGTTGAAGTGCAATTTCCTATGCCTCACTTCCACCCATTGCCCCTTGTCCTGTCACCAGGCATCACCCAGCAGAGCCTGGCTCCAGCCTCCTGGCACTCACCTTTACATATTTATAAACATTGATGAGGACACTGATGACCTTTCTATAGAGCAGCAGAGGAAGAAGNTGCCTCACTTCCACCCATTGCCCCTTGTCCAGTCACCAGGCATCACCCAGCAGAGCCTGGCTCCAGCCTCCTGGCACTCACTTTACATATTTATAAACATTGATGAGGACATTGATGACCTTTCTATAGAGCAGCAGAGGAAAAAAGGGAATAAGCCATTTGCTTTGCTGTGTCTGCACAATTCAAGAGGCATTTGAGACAGTAACATTTATGATACTGGCACCATATTGCTGCCTTGGGACTTTCTTGGAGTCCTTCACTCCCTCAGGGGCATAGTAAGGTAAGCTGTTGTTGTTACAGGTTGCCCAGGAAGGTGAAGAGCCTGTTTGTGTCCTCTGTGGGCAAAAAGAATGGCCAGACAAACGAATGGCCCCTGATACTGCTTTTCTCTCCAGTGATCTGCTCCCACTTTTCCAGCTCCCATTGCTGTGCATGGGAATGGTTACACGGATCTATCCCTGCTATTTCAGGTCTATCCTGATATACTCATTGTGACCCTAATACCATCTGTGCTGCAGGTACCTATATTCTTCTGCCCAACAGTCCAGCACAGGCTGAGCAGCTGGTGTTCACTGCTGTTGTCTATGTGGACAGGGATAGTTGGTTGTGTGAAACAGCACCGGCTGCTCCATGGCTGCTGCAGTACCCAGTAAGCCTCCCTGCAGCCTGCCAGCGCTGACAAATGAGGCTAACTGTACGTGAGTGCAAGTTCAGAAAGTTGGAGACAGCTGAAAGTTTGTCAATTCAAGGGAGGGCAGTGTTGCTTTGAAAGTGTTTTGCCGTTGTTACTGGAATTTGGGGACGGTTGGGAGCGGTTTGGTTTCTGCGGATGTGAACTCAGGAGCAGTGGCAAAGCTTAAGAGTTCAAAGTAGTCTGAGAAAGCAAGAAAGCAGGGGAAAGGGCTGTCAAGCATTTAAGGGATGGAGAAGACTAACATGGCTTGATCTTGTAGTTTCTTTCATTTACTCGGCACTTTAAAGACATAAAGTGGTAATTGGACTCAGTAAAGTCTCGAGGACATTTTGTCAGTGCCAATCTTGGAAGGCTTCTCTGCTAGAAGTGGCCCTGCTGCCCTTTTCTTTGTCTCTCTAGATTGCTTGTTTGCTCAGTGGGAAACACCTGATTTGCTGTCTTGGGGGAGGAAGCTTGTAGATGAGAGTGAGTGCAGCCAAGGAAGAGGCTGCATAAGCTCCTGCATGATGCCTTGTGACTCTGCCTTAACCCTGACCTGCAAGAATCCAGGCCGAGTGCTGAACTTATGTCTGAGGAACAGCTTTGGAAAGGTAAGGACAGTTAACCACTGCAATAACCTGCCTTAGCACATCTAGAATTCACCAGACCAAAGGTCTGCAAGAATTAAATAAAACCCAGAGCAGACAGGAATGGTTTAAGTGTTGTCCTTCATGAAGCTCAGAAAAGGAAAGATAGAAGTGCCTTCTAAAGCCATTTCACCCCATTTTTTTCTATGGTTCTTAACATGCTTTGCAGTCCACACACACCTCCTGTTTCCTAGGGTGACTGGGAAAAGTAAAAGCATTTTGCAGAGCATGGAGAGATGGTACCAAGTTAGGTGCCAGTGTTGATTTGAATGAGGGTAGAGAGGCTCTTTTGAGGGACTTGGATAGGCTAGATCAGTGGCCAACAGTAATGGGATGACTTTCAGCAAGGCCAAATGCCAGGTCCTGCACTTGGGTCACAACAACCCCAAGCAATGCTGCAGGCTTGGGGCAGTGTGGCTGAAGAGCTGCCTGGAAGAAAGGGGTCTGGGGGTTGTAATAGCCAGGAGCTGAATAGGAGCCAGCAGTGTGTCCAGGCAGCCAAGAAGGCCAAAGGCATACTGGCTTGGATTAAAAATGCTGTGGCCAGCAGGAGCAGGGAGGTGATTGTCCTCTTGGACTTGGCTTTGGGGAGGCCACACCTTGAGTGTTGTGTTCAGTTTTGGGCACTGCAATACAAGAGAGATGTGGAGGTGCTGGAGCAGGGCCAGAGGAGGGCAACGAAGCTGGGGAAGGGCCTGGAGAATAAATCTTTTATGGAGTGACCGAGGGAGCTGGGGATGGTTAGTGTGAGGAAGAGGAGACTGAGGGCAGACCTCATTGCTGTTTACAGCTACCTGAAGGGGCCTTGTGGAGAGGCTGCTGCTGGGCTCTTCTCACAGGGAAATGGAGACAGAACAAGGCGGGACAGCCTCAAGCTGAGGTTGGGGAGGTTTAGATTAGACATTAGGAAAAGGTTTTTCATGGAGAGAGTGGTCAGGGACTGGAATGAGCTGCCCAGGGAGGTGGTGGAGTCACCCATCCTGGCTGTGTTTAAGGGTGGTTTGGACGTGGTGCTTAGGGCTATGGTTTAAGGTGAATCTTGTAGAGTAGGGTTCTAGGTTGGTGATCCTGAGGGGCTTTTCCAGCCTGGATGTTTCTGTGTGATTTCTGTGTGACACACAGGTAGATGGGCAGTGAAAAAACTGGAAAGGCAAAGCTGTGCCACATGCAGCCACCTAAAAGTCGCAAAATAAGAAGAATTTGCAGTCAGCATTGATGGAAAGAGACTCAAAGTCAGCATGGTATTAACAAATGTGCATGTTCTGATACTAGTGTCTCAAGCCATCCTACCCACTCTGCTCTGCCTGCTGTCTCTGCAAAGGATGAGCAGTTTCTGCCATGCAAATCAGGTGCCCTGATAGATAAAACCAGAAAGAGTAGTAAGAGTTTCTCCCTGTGACTGCCTAGCCTGGGCAAGGAATGGCTGGGCTCACTCAGCAAGTGCAGGCAGCATGTATGTGCAGAACTGGTGGAGAAAAAAACAAATCAAAGCAGTAAGATTTGCATTTCCTTCAGGTGCACAGAAGACACAGAGTCTGCTTTGTGCTACACTCCGTCTTGAGCACATCAATAACTGCAGCTACAGCCAGAACCCGCTTTTGCTGGGTGGATGGTTGGTTGGTTTGGATTTTTTTCAGCAGCTTCTTTTGTGCAATCACAGATCCTGTGCTTTTTTCCCCCCTGGAACTCGCTACCTAGCTTGAGCTGCACTTGATAGAAGGCCATTTCCCAGCTATTCCCATCACAGATGCTCAGCTTGCATGAGACAGAGGAAATTCATTTGGGAGGCTCACAGTGGAAACATCTGGGTGAATCTTCACCTTTGCTGGAATTTGCATTTCCCTTTCCTCTCCCTTCCTTCTCCATAGTCTCATTTTCCATGCTCCATATTTCTACCTAGAAGAGGAAATGAGTGTGCCCAAGCCCCCTCCTGCAAATGCCATTCTCACAGCATTCACTCTGAGTGGCATGCACTGGTTTGGGGAGATTTCAGGATCATCTGTTAACTCTGCCAAATTTCACAGATGTTAGGAAGTTCAAGAATCATACCAGGCTCTCTGCAAAATCCCCTGCATTTATGATCCTTACCATGCCTCACACCCCAAAGCTTTTAGACCTGGTTGAAAGAAAGGGGAAAAAGGAGAGGACAGAGGAGTGGGGAATCTCATAAGCTGTTACTAATTTTCAACTGAGAAGATTCATCGATCCTATTGTGAGCAGCCTGCTTAATCTGGAGCCTCTAGAAGCACAGACACAGCCTTGTTCTGTCTGTGCATGGAGGCAATAAAAATCTCAATTTGGAAACCAGTTAGCAGTACAAGTCATTAGGGGAGGTACTAAATGTTGCTGCTTTAATAGCTCACTGATCATTTAATAATGTCACTGCCGCAGAGCACGGTGGCACCATTCGCTCGCTTTTGTTTTGCTTTTTGGAATTCAGGGTCATTCTGCTTTCAACTGAGTGGATTATCTCTCTTTCCCCCTTTTGCTAGACACTGCAGACTGCTTTAAATAATTAGAAAGAAGATGGCTCCTTCAAGTTCAACATCTCATTTTCATAAGGTCCTGTGTCGCTGCTGTGGAACAGAAAGAGAAGCTGTGGTGGTGGTAAGGATTTGACAAGGGCAAAGCGGTTAGCAGCCCCCACTCATCTTTGATAAGTCCTGTGGGGTCTCTGCCAAGCAGATTGGATCTCTGGTTTTATGTCTCATCTAAAGGACGGCACCTCCATCAATTTGAAACACTGCACTGGGTTATTAACTTATGGAATTCGTCCAAGTTTAGTCCTAAACAGGATTTGAAATTGTGACCGTTCAATCCAGAGGCACCACTGACCGGACCCACGCGAGGCTTTCGTTTCAGACAAACAGCTTTAAGTTATCCTGAAGACAGACAGAGGGAAAGGAAAAAAAAAAAACAAAACAACAAACCACAAAAAAACAAAACCAAAAAGACTAGGGAAGGGAGAGGGGAAGGAAATTGAGACACAAAGAGAAAGATGGATCTTTGTAACAGCTCAAATTAAAAACCAGGAGCAGCTCTTTGTTCGACAAAGCTGAATTCTACAGCAAATCTCAGTCCACCACCACAACAACAATCCTGTTATTTATGAAAAGAGGTTATTCTGTGTGGGAGAGTCCCAGATGACTGTGGTCAGCTCACACACTGTCAGCTCCGTACAGTCTCGGGAGAGATATGGATGAGGTTTTCTTGTCTGTTTGTAACAGCTCCCATCAATGGATCAAACCCTTCCTGACTCACATGAGAGCTCTAATGGAAAATGGTGTTGCATGGCTTTAAGCCACCACCCCAGCCTCACCAGAACTAGTCCTCTCTTTGAGCAAAGCTGTTTTCACCAGTTATTTGCTTTGTTTCACAGAGCAGAACACTATTTTCTGATAAAGAAGAGGTGCTGCCCCTATTGCATTAAATTGGGGGGGAGGGGGGCACTTCTAGCAAAGCATAACTGGGGCAATGCAGAGACATGGCAGTGGGAGGGGGCTGAGGGGCTATGCTCTGGCTTTTCATCAGCATTTAACATGGTCAAAGTCTGGGCAATGATGATGTATCCTTCCCTCAGACTCCCACTCCAGGGGAACAAGATTCACAACATCTACTATATCTGGTTATATCTTCACCATGAGGGTAGTGAGACCCTGGAAGAGGTTTCCCAGGGAGGTGGTGGAAGCCTGATCCCTGGAGGTGTTTAAGGCCAGGCTGGATGAGGCTCTGAACAGCCTGATCTAGTGTGGGGTGTCCCTGCCCATGGCAGGGGGGCTGGAACTGGATGATCCTTGTGGTCCCTTCCCTATTGATTCTATGATTTCAAAGTCACTATCACAGGAGGAAGCTTCTAAAAGGAAGTAAGGCAAGAAGATAAGAATTACCCTGCCCTCCCTACTGGCTTTCCAGAGAGCAGGACCCAGCTATGTATGCACTTCACAGACTGTTGGTTTTGCAGGGCTGTGAGGTGCACATGGGCACATTTTCCCATGCCACTTCCAAGGAGAATGGGGCTTTTCATAGCTCCAGTGTAAGAACCCAACTCAATAAAGGAATTGCTGGTGACACCCTGTCATGATACTGTCATGATACAGCAACCAGACTCTCCAGTCTTAAAATCTCTACATGCCCTTAACACAGCCAGCTCTGGAAATAGCAAAGGAGCTTTCCCTACAGAGGGGATTTGCATTCCCAACAGCCTCAGTTCCTGATCCCAGATGGGACAGATGCTTTTGGAAATGAAACATAACAGCAATGACAAGGCTTCATTTTCATCTCTCTTGTGTGTTATTCAGGGAAAGAACTGTGTGGAAAGATCCCTGGCCAACTACTTGAGGCTTTCAGACCCTTTTTGTGAAATGCTTGATTGTGGTGGAAGAAATTACAAAGATGGAAGTTGTGTGCTCCTCTCTGTGAGTAATCAGAGGCCTATAATTTTCTCCCTTCTGAAAGGGGAGGTGGGAGAATTGGTATCTTGGAGAGCACTGCTTTATTTCTGCCAGAGGCACCGTGGCACAAGCACCACTCTGAAATCAGTTCATGGGAAACACAATGTGAGCTATAGCTTCTGTCTTTCTCATGAGCTACACTGAAAGAGGCAAACCCCAGCAAACACCTGGACACAGGGAACAGAAGGATCTTCAGACAAAAAGACAAAAAGGCAATAAAGTGAAGGTCCTGCACAGAGGCAGTGCCAGGATAAAGCCAAGCATGCCTGACCCTTCCAGGTTGCTGCCATTGAAAGGCAGCAGAGACTGAAGTGGAGCAGAGAGGAGCGTGATGGAGCACATTTCTACCCCAGCTCCTCCTCTGCAACATGCTGGCACTGATGAAACAGTCACCAAACTGAACACATTTTGCTGCTGCTGAAAACCTTCATCCAGCAGTGAGCTGCAGAGCTGCTACCACATGAAAAGGGAGCACTTAACTCTTGTTTCCTGGGATAGGACAAAGAGCAGTGGGTGGAAGCTGCAGCACAGGACGTTCCACCTCAACACAACAGGGAACTTTTTTGCTTTAAGGGTCCCAGAGCACTGGAACAGGCTCCCCAGAGAGGTTGTGGAGTCTCCTCTGGAGACTTTCAAGGCCTGTCTGGATGTGTTCCTGCGTGACCTGAGCTAGATTGTATTGTCCTGCTCTGGCATGGGGGTTGGACTCAGTGATCTCTTTGGGTCCCTTCCAACCCCTGACATCCTGTGATCCTGTGAGTTTGAGACAGTGAAGAAAAATCAAGTTGTCCAGAGCAAGCACAGAAACAAAGAGGAGCAAGATGTTTCAGACACTGCCAAAGTAGCACTGGAAACACAACAGGACCACTGCCCATTTTTAGCTCTGAATCCACACATCACTTATGGGCACTACGAGCATGGTTTTGGAGGGACACCTCACTGCTGCTCCATTATCCTATTGCCATCTTCACATAACTCTAAGTTACATTTTGTCCATCTCACAGTCCATGTACACCAATGGGAGCTGGAAGTGGACTCTCCTGTAAATGGCAATCTGGCCTGAACTATAAAACAGCCAAAGAAAACGGTTTATCTTGACAGCACTGACTTCTGATGAGGTTATTTAAGGGACAGAGGTCAGAACCAAGCTCACAGCTGAAGAAGAAAAACCCAGAAAGGGTGAATTTCAGCACCAGTGTATTTCAACCAATCAAAACACTCTATCAGTGTTGCTCTCTGTATTGGTGTACTTTAAAAATGATCTACTTAAAACCTTGTAACAGCTTCTGTAAAATTGTGGCAGTATTAATTTTGGCCTGCATTTTCTGATCTCACATAAATGTCTGATGCATCTTTATTTAGAGAATTGGCAAAGCCCTGGGACGAGTCTGTTCTGATGTTAAGTTTTCTGATCTTTGCTATTGTTTAATTCTGGTCACTTGCCAAATCTGGGAAGGAGTCCTTGTGGATTAGCTGAGCTCAGCTCTTTGCACAGTCAATGAAAATTACAGAGCTGATTGTCTCTGATATATCAAAAAGAGGTGAGAGGAGGGGAAGACATTTCTAAGTGAAAAACCAGCATTCACCATCTTCTCCCAGCACTGATGAATGTTCTCAAATGCACAAGGGGGGAAGCAGAGTAAAAATTCAAGTGTTAACAGTGTTTGCTCTCAGCATAACCAGAAAGAATCATACAATCATAGAATGGTAAGGTTGGAAGGGACCTCAAGGATCATCCAGTTCCAACCCCCTGACATAGGCAGGGACACCTCCCACTAGTACAGCTCACTCAAGGCCTCCTCCAACCTGGCCTTGAACACCTCCAGGGAGGGAGCAGCCACAACCTCCCTGGGCAACCTGTGTCAGTGTCTCAGCACCTTCACTGCAAAGAGCTTCCTCCTAACATCCAGTCTAAATCTCCCCTCTGCCAGTTCAAACCCATTGCCCCTTGTCCTGTCATTGCAAGACCTTGTCAACAGTCACTCCCCAGCCTTCCTGTAGGGCCCTTTCAGATACTGGAAGGCTACTATAAGGTCTCCTTGAAGCCTTCTCTTCTACAGGCTGCAGAGCCCCAATTCTTGTTGCCTGTTCTCATAGCAGAGCTGCTGTAGCCCTTTGAGCATCTCCGTGGCCTCCTCTGTACCCGCTCCAACAGTTCCATGTCCTTCCTGTGCTGGGGGCTCCAGAACTGTACACAGCACTCCAGAAAGGAGAGAGTAGCGCAACATTTTCTAATTCTACTTAACACCCCCCACTCCCCAAAAAAAAAACCCACTGGAAAATCATGAGTTGAACTTCTGGGGGATCCTCTTAGTCCCTCACTTCTCAGCCCTGAAGCATCCTGATACCCATTCTGTCCTGTGTCTGGTAGTTCCCATTAGGCATTCAACTCCTGGCTTTATGCGTCATGTTCACCAGCACCCAAACAAAATCAGTTCCAAGATAAATGGTAGAAAGAGTGTTTCAACACACCAAAGTGTGAATAAAACATTTGTCCACCTCTAAAGTGTTGGAAGCTCACAGAATCCTGGAATGGTAAGGTTGGAAGGGACCTCAAGGATCATCATGAATTATGTAAGTCATAATATGTAAGCCCCCTCCCTGGAGGTGTTCGAGGCCAGTTTGGACAAGGCCTTGAGTAACCTGTGCCAGTGGGAAGTGTCCCTGCCTATAGCAGGGAGGTGGAACTAGATGATCCTTAAGGTGCCTCCCAATCTTACCATTCTATGATTCTATAACGAGGCATCAGTGTAGTCTATTGCAAGCTGCATTTTCCCTCTTCAGCTGCAGCTTCCATTTTCAGGCAGGGCATAGTCAATAGCTTTGACAGGAGCCATCTCAAACAGAAGAAATTAAGAAATATCATTAAAGGAGACATATGAGGAAATAAGAAATACGAGGATTCTATTCCCTTGTGAGATAATCTTGCACGTAACTGCTTTTACAGTTGTGCTGGTTTGAGGCTGATTGGAATATTTTTAATGAAAGTAATTATAGGCTGTGAAAAGCAAACACTGGTGATGCCTACTTCACTCATAGGCTTGCTGAGATGGATAAGAACAAGGACACAAACATAGGTAACACACACAGAGAGTCTTTTGGTCTCTCTGGCTGCACGTTTGGTCTTGGGCTCTCTGCTAACCTAACTAACCACTCTGCTTCTAACCTCCCTGGCCCATCCTCCAAACTCACCTTGCACATAAGCCAGACCCTGGAGTAAGGTAGAGGGGTGGAAAGAAGGTGGAAGGGTGGTTGGGAGCCACTCTTGGTGACTCTGATTTCTGAGAGGGGGATTGTGTTTCTGTATTACCTTTAACTTGTAGAGGATGGACCAGGGGGGTTAGAAGTAGAGTGGTTATTTAGGTTAGCAGAGAGCCCAAGACCAAACCTGCAACTAGAGAGACCAAGAGATTCTCTGTCTTATCTATGTTTGTGTCCTTGTTCTTATACATCTCAGCAAGCCTATGAGTGAAGCAGACATCACCACTGTTTGCTTTTCACAGCCTATAATCTAATTATTTTCATTAAAAATATTCCAATCAGTCTCAAAACAGCACAACAGGTTTTTTTTAAACAGCAAAAAGACACAGAGAATTTCAGAATGCTGGCAGCAATTGCAAGACTTGCAATGGTTTTTGGGCACCTTTCTCCCCTGGCTGGGATGCCCCAAGCTCTTCTTTGTCTGAGTGGGAGGCACAGGCACTTGCTCTCCAGTGTCTGAGCTGATGCTTCTGGGACCTACCTGAGATCACCCCTTTGAAGAAGGGCTCAGTCTAGTGGTTATTAGATGGTTTCAATCAAGATGCCTCTTGAGGATGTGCTCAAGGAGCCACTGTATTTCTCCTGCCTTCAGTCAGTCTTCAACAGGACTCTTCAAAATAAGGCAACATCTGCATTTGCAGAGGGGAAAACGAAGGGAAGAGACAACTCATCCTCAGAAACTGGCTCAGATCCTTTCTCAGATTGCCCTGGGAGGAAATAGGACCAGAGCCTCAGAGGCTGTGCCTTTAAAAATCACTTGCAGTCTCCAAGTAATAGTTATGCTTCAGAGTGTTCAACATTTTGGCTGAGCTCAGTACAAAGTGAGGTGATTTAAAGCTGGGAGATCAGGCAGGATTCAGCAAATTCAGAATTATTTATTTCTTTAGAGCAGAACGTCTGGCTACAGATTATTTACTGCAAATGGGCCTGCTGGGGGGGGGGGGGGGGGGGAAGGCAAGAGGGTAAAGAAGGGGCAAATTGATTGGAATTTTTCAATTAAAATAAGTAGTTTTAAAAAAAAAAAAAAGAAAAAGATTTAAGGTTTTATTGAAAAGCAGGAAATAATTCAAGAGTCTGGATCCCTGCTAAGTGCAGATCATAGAAATGAGGGTGGAGGAGGTGGGGAAAGACAAAAGTTTTTTTGGTTGTCTTTTTTTGACCTGTGGTAGAAGAAGGGGAGGAAAAAAAAAAAAAGGAAGAAAAAAATATCATGACCTTTGTTTCTTTGGCTATATTAATGTATTTCTCTCCCTGACTTATCTCCAGTATCTGCAAGTATTGATCCAGAATAAGAAACTGTGGTGTAGGCTGCAGGCAACAGAAAGCTCTGTTGGGAGTGGCATATTACCAGAGCTGTTGGAGCACAGTAAAGATCTGAGGGTTAGTTTTGCAATGGGAACTCCATCTAGCCAAACCAGAGAGAGGGAACTTACCCTCTCTGCAAGGACCAGGCTGTGCTGGGGTGGCAGAGTGGATCCAGTTGAAGAGAGGAATTGGTGATGAAAGGTGTCTTTGGGTGCTTTGCTTGGGGTGGGCTCTAAAGGGTGTAGAGTAAAATGAAAAAGAATGGACATCCTCTCACAAATGCCAAGACCTCAGTTCTATCTACACTTCTGACTCGGATGTCATTGTCACATTTTAGCTCAGACTATCTGCTGTGAGGGCATTTCCTCCCCAAAGTTGGGGCACAGATGAGCTGGGCCAAAGCTCCCATCAGCTGAACACCTCTTGTCTGTGAGTGGTCACTCCAGAGTGGTGTTGGTGAATGGGAGGAAGAGAATTAGAGCTGCTACTAGTAGGTAGAGAAAGTAATGCTGTTTTCCTGTCTCTAAGGAAGAAGTAAAATGTTGCTGTAATCTCCACATACACACCCCTCCCAATTAATTGCCTCTTTGCTGTTATAATTCCCATTCCATCTAAATTTAGCTTTTTCTAAAACCTTTTGATTTTTCATTTGTGTTTTAAATTCAAGCTGGAATGCAGTGATAAGGCACTGCACACACACACACACACACATATAGATATATATATTTAATCTATGCACACACAAATGTAGTTATATATAGTCTCTGCCACTAATAACACTCCTCTGACTGCTGTCACAAAGCTCTTGCTGAAAAAGCTACTCACTCAAGCTAGTTTGTGTTTCTGCATCCTCATCCCTGGGGAAGGACTGCTGGCAACAGCAGATCTGCATCTGGATAAAGGTGCTGGAAAGGTCTGCAGCTGTCCCCTTCTCCGCTGCCTGTCTCATCCCCTCACTTCTCTGATGGAGTGGGAATAAACCATTGCCAGACTGCACATCCAGCAGCCTCTCTCATTGAAATGACAGCCAACTTTCCTGGAGTGGCTGGAAGTACAGCACTGCACAGTCAGTGTGCTGCCATGATGGCAGGGGTGGCCCTTGGTTTGCAAAAGGACCATCTCAAAGCAAGTGCTTGCAAGGGTATTCAGCATTAATTAGAGGTCCAGCTTTAGAGTCACTGCATTCCCTGGTGAAAAAGGCTTTCATAACAACGTGCTTGTGGACCATAATTTAAACAGCAGCCTCTGGTCTTTACGAGAAACTCAAGCAACAACTTCACATCCCTACATTTTCCAGTCATGAGTGTCACTTATAACTATAAAAATCACTTCCCCTTCAAACTCTCCTTGTAGCAGGGTGAGGCCTGCCTGCTGCAGTGCTCCTTATTCTGGCACAGTGCCTGTGCAGCAAAGTGAGAGGCCCAACTAAATAACTGTCCCAATGGATAAAGATGACTGGCACAGAAGTCTGTTTGTTTGGGGTTTTTTTGTTTGTTTGTTTGTGAGGTTTTTTTGTGGTTGGGCTTTTTCTTTTATGGTTGTGGGTTTTTTTTGTGGTTGTGGTTTTTTGGTGGTTGTGGTTTTTGGTGGTTGTAGTTTTTTGTGGTTGTGGGGTTTTGTGGTTGTGGTTTTTTGGTGGTTGTGGTTTTTTGTGGTTGTGGTTTTTTTGGTGGTTGTGGTTTTTTGGTGGTTGTGGTTTTTGGTGGTTGTGGTTTTTTTGTGGTTGTGGTTTTTTGTGGTTCTGGTTTTTTGGTGGTTGTGGTTTTTTGGTGGTTG
>VWZE01009115.1:53179-66477 GCA_013396675.1 Eubucco bourcierii | reverse complement strand
ACCTGTACTATGGGAGGTGTCCCTGCCTATGGCAGGGGGTAGGAACTGGATGATCTTTGAGGTCATTTCCAACCTTACCATTCTATGATTCTATGACTTATTTACCTGGTCCATAGGAACGTGCCTGTCTTGGGTCAGGCTGATTCTAGAAGACAGCCCCGAAACATTGTCTGGAGACTAAGGAGGGCACAGCATCAAGAATATTTCCACATAGGTTTTCCAGGAGAAAATACCTTTACTCCAGCCACATTTGTGCCTGTTGCACCTTGCCTTTCTCATGCTTTGCAAGAAGTAAACCTCTCACAACCACAAAGTGATGTTTCAGCCACGTTCAGCCAATTCAGGCACAAGGAACAAACTCCCAGGAGAGGAGAGCCCACTCGAAGCAGATCACCTGTCACAAGGTAGCTCCCGTGAAGAACGGCTTGCAGTTGAACAACCACCCAAGAATTGCTTGGCAAAGTGATTTTGAGCTGATGCAGCTGAGAAAAGGTGGGTCTGTTTGCTGATCATTTGTCAGGCAGGAGAGTATGCCAGACTGATCAGAGAAGGGAAGAGCTGTCAGAGGAGCCACAGTGTGTCCTGCTGCTGAAAGAACACAAAAACTAAGCCCTGACTTTTGTTTAAGCACTTCTGAGCACCTCGACCTGTGCTTGCTTTCCTTTCCAGAAACACTTGAGCTAATTGCAATATTATTTTTTAAAAATGGAATTTATCAAAACAATTATAGGTGCTTTTTGTTTTCCAAATCAGGTGGTTTAATAAAAAAAAAAACAAAAACAAAAAAAAACCCCAACAAACCCATGTATCAGTAACTGCTAATTAAAATACAGAGAGAAAATTAAAAACAGATTCCTTCCGGTAACAGAGACCAAACTCAACACTTCACTGCTTTCATTGCTGATTTTTTTTTCTCTCTTATGCAACCAGATCAGCTCTAATTAGTTGTGACTAAAGCATCTGCTTTAGCAACACCTGATCTACAAACTCTGCAGCCTGGAGAAGAGAAGGCTTCGGGGAGACCTTATAGTAGCCTTCCAGTATCTGAAGGGGGCCTACAGAAAGGCTGGGGAGGGACCATTGACAAGGTCTTGCAATGCCAGGACAAGGGGCAATGGGTTTGAACTGGCAGAGGGGAGATTTAGACTGGATGTTAGGAGGAAGTTCTTTACAGTGAGGGTGGTGAGACACTGGCACAGGTTGCCCAGGGAGGTTGTGGCTGCTCCCTCCCTGGAGGTGTTCAAGGCCAGGTTGGATGAGGCCTTGAGTGAGCTGTACTAGTGGGAGGTGTCCCTGCCTATGGCAGGGGGTTGGAACTAGATGATCCTTGAGGTCCCTTCCAACCTTACCATTCTGTGATTCTATGATTCTATGAACTCAGGGAAATCAACAGAGAGACTGCTGCTTACTTCAGTGTGCTTTGGAGAGCGTTCATGTTGAATTAACCAGTAAATCCAGTTAAAAAAAAACCAACAAAACAAACAAAACTTAGAGAAGGAGGATGAAAGTAATTTGGGCTCCCCAAAAAGGAAGGTTGGGGAAGGTCAGGTTGGATGAGGCCTTGAGTAACCTGTACTAGTGGGAGGTGTCCCTGCCTATGGCAGGGGGTTGGAACTAGATGATCCTTGAGGTCCCTTCCAACCTTACCATTCTATGATTCTATGATTCTATGAATGAAGAGGTTCTGGCAAGCAAAATCAGAAGGTAGGAAGGTGTCTGGCTCAACGTTCTTTCACCTGCACTTGTGACACTTGCAGTAACCTGACACATATTAGGTCAGTTTATGACAGAAGAAGCCAACTCAGCTGAGCCCATAGTGGCTCCACAGTCCTGCTATTCCTGTCCTGAGAGCCCGATTCATTTATTTTTTCATGCATGCTAAAATCCCCTTCATTTTTCTGTGTGCTGCTGTTGCCTGTGATTGTACAGAAGGGATTTCTAAATGCTTATTTACTGCCATCCTCTTACAATTCCTGTATCTTGGAGGGAAGTTCATTTTGAAACAGGGTGTTCATCTTTCAGACTGCTACATAAACTGGGGCATCGATAAATGAAGGGTTCTAGGGATTAATTGATTGGAGGAAGGTTGGTTAACTTTATGACTAAATGGGAACTAACCTGTCAGCAGACAGAGTGAAGTTGAGTTACATTTGTAGTTAGTGAGTTTGGGTTGTGAAAATTAAAAAAAACAAACAAACAAGGATGATGCTAATAATAATACAAACAGGGATGGCCAACGGGAGAAAAAGGAGGTTTTTCTCCCTAAAGAAAATGTACACAGGCTCTGTTAGATCTGAAATGATATCTTCCTCCACCTCTTTTCTTCCTGAAAATCACTACTTCTGAAACAGAAATGCTGCTGGAGGAAAGATCCTATTATCAGCAGCAGTCACATTTCACAGCAATGTGATTAACTGCCGGTCACATGCTCCCCGCGCTCACCACTTGTAGACAGCTCAATAATTTTAACGAGGAAAGAAGAGCATCTTTCTCTCTCTCCTGCTTCCTTCCCCTCCCCCTTCCCTTCTTTCTTGCTTGCTTTCTTCCCCTCCCTTCTCCCCTTACGAGGCAGGCAGTCAAAGCTGACCCTTAAGGAAAACCCCTCTGGGACCTAGATATCACTTATCAAGTCTAAATATGCTGTCCTGGTCCAGGTTGATGTGAAGTGCGGCAGCCACATCTCAAAAATCTCCCCCTTTCAGAACAAAACCAGTCACCTTGGCCAGGAAATGTACTACCTCCATCACAGTCACACTTCAATCACCAGTCTCTGCCTTGTCTCAGCTCCTGTCCTTGGTTTGGAGTATTTACAGCCCATCTGTCTGTCTCAAACACACTTCTCACTCAAGAGGGAAATTAATCTCTCCTTCTCTCCCCTCTCTGCTTTCCCTCTCCTTCTCCCTCCCCCTTCCCCCCCAACATTTGCAATTTGCCATGAACAGCTTCCCTTTCCTCATCTAAAATTCTCAATGACTTTGAGAATTGACTGCACCCACACACCTGGGCACGGCAAGAGATAATTGATTGCATTTTTATTTCGTCTCTTCCCTAAACTGTTTTCCTTGCTAATGGCCAGTTCTCTGCCTTTTCTTTTTTTAATTTATTTTTAAGCTGATACTCTGTGTGAGGGACTGAGGGAAAGGAAGAAATAACCAGCTGCTGAATATTGTCTCTTCTGCCTCTCTAAGGAATCAAAAGCTCAGTGAGTGATGAGGATCTTGCCTCGAAATGGATCTCCCAGGGTCCAGGTGATAGAAAGCTTTGCAGGCAGACTCTCTGGGGCTTTGCAAAGGGGCATGACCTGTAGTGCTGTTAAAAGCAAAGGTCACTGGGATTGCACAGGTAACCAGAGGCACCTCCACATTTTCCCATTTCATCATCAAGACTTAAGATGCTCACTGCTGCTGCATTCTACAAACTGAGCAGGATTCCTGCTTTACAAGGAGGGAAACTGAGCTATGGTGGAGAATTACAAGGAGGCAAAGTGAGGTATGATGGAGAAAGGTGATTTCCATGAAGTCACAACTGATAAAGCACAGGACTGGGAGTTGAGAGGTCTTGTTTTTACACCCAGATTGTCCAGTGAGGTCAGAGAAACAAAACTATTCAAGTGTGGATATTGACCTTAGTTCCCAAAGCCAAATGAAGGCTTTTTAAAAGACAGGTAAATTTCTTAGGTAAAGTACTGGCTGTAATGTCTGTGACTCAGTTTTCCCATGATAATATTAATAGGCCTCTCATCATCATGAACTGGTGACAACTCTCTCATACTTTTCAGCCTGAAAGTATCTTGCTATGATATTTGTTCACAGAAAACAAACCATCCTCCTCTCCCATTACCTTCAGGTGGAAGGGTCAAAGATACATTGGTATTGGCGAATGTGATGAATGACTTTAAAACCCCAACCAAACGACAACAACAACAAGGTAGCCTTTCTGAACAGCCCATGAGCCAGGGCATGAGAGGCTGGGAGTAAGGAACAAACATGGGAGAGAGGAACATATCAAAAAAATCAAGTCAATTAAGGTGACTTAATTGTCATCTTAATTGTGCTAACTAGATTGTGCTATCTGTCGTCTTAACCTGTTCTAAATAGAACTGTGCTAACTCAATCTACAGAGGATGTAGTGGAGACTTCAGAGACTAAAATCATAGAATGGTCAGGTTGGAAGGGACATCAAGGATCATCTAGTTCCAACCCCCTGCCATAGGCAGGGACACCTTCCACTAGTACAGGTCACTCAAGGCCTCCTCCAACCTGGTCCTGAACACCTCCAGGGAGGGAGCAGCCACAACCTCCCTGGGCAACCTGTGCCAGTGTCTCATCACCCTCACTGCAAACAACTTCCTCCTGACATCCAGTCTAAACCTTCCCTCTGCCAGTTCAAACCCATTGCCCCTTGTCCTGTCATTGCAAGACCTTGCCAATAGTCCCTCCCCAGCCTTCCTGTAGGCCCCCTTCAGATAGTGGAGGGCTACAATGAAGATGCAAGAGCACAGGGTGGGTTTCATAGGAGGAGCAGAGGCATCAACTGAACACAGAAGGCATCTGCTGGTTAAGTGAATATTTCCTACTTGTTTCTATCTCCTTGAGGTTTTGCTTCTTAGCAGCAGTTGTTTCGAGTGGCGATTCTCACTGTAGCATTGTGCCGAGGGAAAAGGATTCTGAGTTGCATTGGGGCAACCCATCTGCAGCTGAAGGACCAGCAAGATCAGTCTGGAGACAGATGGCAGCTCAGGAGAAGCCACCTTTCAAATGACACTGAGTCATTTGACCCTCAAATTGTGACAGACATATTCTATGCATCCAGATTGCCTGGAGCAACTGAACACACTCCTGGGCAAGCTCACATTTATATCTTATAAAACCAACAATAAATGGGGGAGGGGTGGAATTAAATAAATAAATTAATTAAAAAAAAAGTCATGGTCCACAGTTTAAGGGAGAATCTCTTTGAGATTCTATGTCTTGCTGTGCAAGGAATAGAAATGGAGATGCTGAGGAGATGGGAGAAAAAGAGCTCTGACTTCCATGCTATCCATGGGCAGCAAGATCTTGGCACTGAAATCAGCTTTCCTATACCTGGGTCCTCAAGACCAAGGCAAAACTGGAGAGAGTTCACAGTCATACAAGATACCTGCAGTGCAAGATGACAGAAATTCATCTTGATTTTGCCAGGTCTTGATCACTTGATTTTGCCAGGTTATTTGCCAGTTTACAGTCTACCCTGTGCTTTAGTTTCCTTTCAAGTCTATCCAAAAGCAACTTCCCCTTCTCCATCCATGGCTATAACTTGTCCAGCACTTACATGGGCTAAACCAATTTACCTCAGGTCTTTTAAGGCCAAAGCTACTCTAGCATTTTGCTAATCTGTGACAGGAACATCCTTCACACCTAACCTTTCCAGCACAGATCAGCTGATTACATACATCAAATGCTGGTGGCAGAGATGAGCGAGAGCAGAAGCAGTGGAATAAGATTTAGCTCCCATCTTCATTTAATTTTTATGATCACAATGTTTCAAAACCCAGTTATGTCCAAGAATATCCTCACGTTGGATGAAGGTGTCAGGCAGAAAGTGGACCCTTCTTTTCTCTTAGCCCATGGAAGAAAACAGAAAGGACAGGTCAGAGCATCCAGGAAGGCAGGACAGGTTCCTAATTAGTGCTTCCTGGGCTACATCTCTGAAGGATATCAAGGCAAGACTTACCCTGCAGTAGCATTTAGAATATGGTGGCTGATATTTTCAGGGACAACACAGGTTCATTCAAACTATCCATCCTGTCTATACAAAACTGTTCCCTCTTCAGTTTCAGTAAGCACATAGTTTTATCTCCCTGCTTCTATACTCCTAGATGTACATGTAACCTTCACCCAAGGATGGCAGATTTAGCATAAATATCCTTTCACCTTTCACCTCATCCATGGATTTCTGTAAGTGCAAGAATGGTGAAGTGCTCCACAAGGCAAGCTCCACCCCCCACCAGCTTGCAGCGACCTCAGGGCACAACTTCTGGCACTGCCAAATGTGTGCAAACACAAAGGTTGTACAGGGCTGCAGCCCAGTTCAGTTTTAACATTCGCTTTAGAAGTCAAACCTCATTACTTATTGTCCTTCAGAAAAAATTCCACAATAACAGTTCCTACTGTTCTGACCTGCTATGACCTGCCCAGTTTTCCTTCCTATCACCAACATGACCAAAACCCATTGCTAGGTTTGGTCAACAAGGGTTAACTTTTACTGACCCTGCACAGCTCTATTCTCAGGGGTGCATGATAGCCAACAATGGGCAGTTTCTGTTTGCTAACTGGAGATTGACCTCTCTTTTTCTGAGTGCTCCATTAATAGGTACTCCTGAACAAAATGACAGAGATCCAAGTCCCAGTCCAGTGGGAAACCTTCCTCTGTGTCCAGCAGGCCAGGGATCAGGTTTCTAACCAGACTAATTATTTGAAAAGACACCGGCAGTGAGTTATTCACAAGTGTTAACTCAGCTGCTGGTCTGCTGGTAGCTCAGCTCCTTTCCAGCCCTGAGGAAAAGGACCTGGCGGTCTGGGGTGATGAAAAGCTCAACATGAGTCTGCAGTGTGCGCATGCAGCCCAGACAGCAACTGAGCTCTGGGCTGCAGCAAGAGCAGTGTGGGTAGCAGGGCAAGGGAGGGGATTCTGCCCCTTTGCTCTGCTCTCATCAGACCCCAGCTGCAGTCCTGTGTGCAGTCCTGGAGCCCTCAGCACAGGAAGGACATGGAACTGTTGGAGTGGGTCCAGAGGAGGCCACAAAGATGCTCAGAGGTCTGCAGCAGCTCTGCTCTGAGGACAGGTTGAGAGAGTTGGGGCTCTGCAGCCTGCAGAAGAGAAGGCTGCTATAAGTTCTCCTCAAAGCCTTCTCATATCTGAAGGGGGCCTACAGAAAGGCTGGGGAGGGACTATTGACAAGGTCTTGCAATGACAGGACAAGGGGCAATGGGTTTAAACTGGTAGAGGGGAGATTTAAACTGGATGTTAGGAGGAAGTTCTTTGCAGTGAGGGTGGTGAGACACTGGCACAGGTTGCCCAGGGAGGTTGTGGTTGCTCCCTCCCTGGAGGTGTTCAAGGCCAGTTTGGAGGAGGCCTTGAGTGACCTGTACTAGTGGGAGGTGTCCCTGCCTGTGGCAGGGGGTTGGAACTAGATGATCCTTGAGGTCCCTTCCAACTCTACCATTCTATGATTCCTGCCTTACAGCATTATCTTTGGGGTCAGCCATCTCCAACTCAAGCACTGGGTATGACCTTCTGCACTCCTGTGGGAAAGGAAAATCTTAAAGCTGAAATGCAAAAGATGCAATCTCCAACGAGCCTCTGACTCTCAGCAAGGGTTTGTGTCTTTGTAGTCATGATTTGGTTTCAGTGTTGGTTGGTTGGTTTGGCTTTTTTCTGTTTTAATGTTTATAAACAAATGCATTTCTTACAAGATGGAAAACATAACAAACGAGGCATTTCATTAGCAGGTACTGCAGGAAGCAAGAAAAGAACAATGCTGGAGAAAGTAACTGTACTCTTCTGCTCATTTCACACAGACAGGAGCGTCAGTCACAGCAGAAGAAGTAATCCCTGAAAGAATAATTCAAAACCACAAAATAAACCAACCAACCAACTTACCTCTTAACAGTAACTCTTTATAGGTAGTGTGTAAAATGAGCAAAGCCCTACTTGGCCTAGACAATGTTTGATCTGTATTAGTTCTGTCTTTATTGGGGCATCATCTAAATACAATTGATCCTTCCACTGAAGCACAGATTTATCACTTCTAGTCTCACTAACGAACCTCTCCATATGGCAGCAGGAAACTACACTTTTCAAGAATCAGTATATACATTATGTACACAAATTAGCTTCTTATATTTCTTTTTCATTACTTAAGAGTCCAGGTGAGACAATATTTGAATCTCTACAGATACTCCAAAGCTTCAGTTCCCCTAGTCTAGCCTTAGTTAAAGCCATGATGGAGTCAGATCAGTTCCCCTAGTCTAGCCTTAAATCCAGGAAGGATGCAGATCAGTNTGATGGAGTCAGATCAGTTCCCCTAGTCTAGCCTTAGTTAAAGCCATGATGGAGTCAGATCAGTTCCCCTAGTCTAGCCTTAGTTAAAGCCATGATGGAGTCAGATCAGTTCCCCTAGTCTAGCCTTAGTTAAAGCCATGATGGAGTCAGATCAGTTCCCCTAGTCTAGCCTTAGTTAAAGCCATGATGGAGTCAGATCAGTTCCCCTAGTCTAGCCTTAGTTAAAGCCATGATGGAGTCAGATCAGTTCCCCTAGTCTAGCCTTAGTTAAAGCCATGATGGAGTCAGATCAGTTCCCCTAGTCTAGCCTTAGTTAAAGCCATGATGGAGTCAGATCAGTTCCCCTAGTCTAGCCTTAGTTAAAGCCATGATGGAGTCAGATCAGTTCCCCTAGTCTAGCCTTAGTTAAAGCCATGATGGAGTCAGATCAGTTCCCCTAGTCTAGCCTTAGTTAAAGCCATGATGGAGTCAGATCAGTTCCCCTAGTCTAGCCTTAGTTAAAGCCATGATGGAGTCAGATCAGTTCCCCTAGTCTAGCCTTAGTTAAAGCCATGATGGAGTCAGATCAGTTCCCCTAGTCTAGCTTTAGTTAAAGCCATGATGGAGTCAGATCAGTTCCCCTAGTCTAGCCTTAGTTAAAGCCATGATGGAGTCAGATCAGTTCCCCTAGTCTAGCCTTAGTTAAAGCCATGATGGAGTCAGATCAGTTCCCCTAGTCTAGCTTTAGTTAAAGCCATGATGAGGCCACTGCCATGTCTCCACTGCAATACAGATCTATCAAACGTTACCTAAGGACCACCAGCACTAAACTTGTGGCTCTCGCAATGCTGCTCTGCAGTGTCCTGGACAGACAGAAATCACAGTTTGTCCAAGTTGTATGTGGCCTGAAGCCCCAGAACTATTTTATTGGTTACTACTAAGTCCAATTTGCAGTACAGGAATGATTCAAATATGTCCAACTACCTCACAAAGCCACGGAAGATACAAAGCTTGCCTAGGAAGAGAAGTGAACATGAGAATGTACAGTGCAGCTTAACATCTGTGCTGGCTCTGTAGGTTTTGTCTTCTGGAGCAGGAGAGATCTGAGTGATTTACTCTGGATGGAGCACTGCAGCCATCATGCCATTAGTGAGGCTCCAAACCTGCCAGAGGTAACAGAAGAACAGGTCTGGAGCCTAACTAATGGCAGAGGTAACAGAAGAACAACATGCAATGACTATGTTTGCAAATGCAGGGATGTTGAGACTCTTGTGTAAATAAGAGGTATCTTTAGCCACAGAGAAGTGAATTTAATTGCATTTAGTAAGAAAAGCTCCAAGTACAATGTATTTGAAATTTCCATTAGCCTCAAAATAGGAAGAAACAGATTCTGAATATTCAAATAGGAGAACCCATTGAAAAATTATGTGAGAGAAAAGATAGCACAGTTATTTGAAGTACAGATGCTGTCAGTATCTGAGGCTGCAGGAAACTTTAAAAGAAAAGGAAGCAGAAAGGTCCTCAAAACCATCTCACACATCTGCACAGTATTCCCTTCCAGATGACCAACACCAAGAACTGAAGGGAGAGGAGGTTCTAAAGAACTCTTGCATGCTCACCTGCAACCAGAGGCAAACACAAATCTAACCTCCTGTGCTGGATGCTGGCAGGTGAAGGTAGTCTGTCCCCAGATGAAAATGAACAAGCATGTTAAGTTTGGCCCTGCCATGCCAGAAACTGATAAACTCAAACTAAAGTTATGTCACAGCCTTTCATATGGACTGGACTTCAGTTTTAGAGGGGGCAGAAATGTCAAGGGGGCATCTGAAAAGTGCTGGAGATCACCAGCTTGCAGCAGATAACCTTTTAGAAGAGTACATTCACCGTGTGCATCCTGCAGCTGGAGAGAATGTGGTGGCCTTAGGCCCATTTACCAGTGGCAATGCATCCACAGCCAGAACCTGCTGCTGGGGTTGGCACCCTTGTAGCATATTTTCACAGAGAAACAAGGCACTCAGTGGTCTATTGATAGGCCTTCACTTTTCACCTCTAAATCCAGTCCCTTCAGACAAGTGCTAAGACACAGTGGCGTGGGTAAGCTCTCCCACGGATATGTTTTTGGGGGCTGTTAAGTCAGCACTAAATTCACACATAGGTACAACATTCTCATCAGAAGATATAAAAGCAGTTCCTTGTATATGTCACACCATTCACAGTATCTCACAGCCATTCTCTGGAGCGTTCAAATGACAGCACAGTCAGATCTACCGGGACCTAGAGACACTGGGTCACCTTTGAATGCACAGTTACCAGCCTTTCCCTACACCCTGGTGGCCTGGCTGGTAATGGATGTTGCAAGGAAAAGTCCAGAAACACAGAAACTGTCTCACATTGATTGCATTTTAGAGATTTGTGCCCTGAAAAAAAAAAAAAAAAGACAGTCTGTGCTCAACAGCTCTCCAGAGCAAAATAAGCTGGAGGCAGCTAAAAGCACCTGCTTCTTCAGGGAAACCTAGACCTGCCTCTTGGATCTGGGAGACAGCCTTTTGAAACACCCAACTGCAGTGTGGTAAATAGTCTCCTGCTATGCTACACTCTCATTCAACTTGGGCAACCACTTCTGCCATGGCTGGAAGACAGCGTCGATGATGTGAAGTTCCTGAGCTAGGAATTGACTCACTCGTGACTCTTGCTCAGCTCTCACCTCTTAACCTCAGTAAAAATCCACTCACCTGCTTTGCTGCTATCTTCTGTAAAGAACATAAACACCACAAAGTGACCATTAGTCAGGTTCCCTGTGTCAATGTTTGCAGTCGTTTTGTGATGCTGTCAGCGGACACTCGGAAAGGCACAACCACAAAGTGAGATCTTCTGAACTCAAGTTGTCAGAGCCTGCACAAAGAACAACAACCAGGAAGGTGTTTGGAGCATGCACATTCACACAAGTGCATTTTGGTGCCCATCAAGCCCGTAAAGAACATCTAGAAGGTTTTTTTTCATACATACACAGCACAGGAGGTGCCTGTGACTGTGCCCCTGCATTGGTTTGGTGGAGTGTGTGATGGCTGCTGACCACTGTGGTCAAAATGGAATTGATCTGCCTATGTCTCTGTTTGCTTGTCTTGCTTCAGGAACAAAGTGCCTGTCAGTTTGGAAAGAATTAGTTCTTAACCTTTTCAAAGCTACAATACAAAGGGAAAAAGTGAGAAAGAAGAGGGAAAGAAGGAAAAAAAAAAAAAAAAAGCCCTAGAATTTACCTTAATGACATAATTTGATTAAGAAATAAAATTGAGTGAATCGTAGAATGGTAAGGTTGGAGGGGACCTCAAGGATCATCTAGTCCCAACCCCCTGCCATAGGCAGAAGCACCTCCTAATAGTACAGGTCACTCAAGGCCTCATCCAACCTGGCCTTGAACACCTCCAGCCAGGGAGCAGCCACAACCTCCCTGGGCAACCTGTGCCAGTGCCTCACAACCCTCACTGCAAAGAACTTCCTCCTAACATCCAGTCTAAATCTCCCCTCTGCCAGTTTAGACCCATTGCCTCTCATCCTGTCATTCCAAGACCTTGTCAATAGTCCCTACCCAGCCTTCCTGTAGGCCCCCTTCAGATACTGGAAGGCTACTCTAAGGTCTCCTGGAAGCCTTCTCTTCTGCAGGCTGCAGAGCCCCAACTCTCTCAACCTGTCCTCACAGCAGAGCTGCTGCAGACCTCTGAGCATCTTTGTGGCCCTCCTCTGGACCCGCTCCAACACTTCCATGTCCTTCCTGTGCTGAGGGCTCCAGAACTGCACACAGGACTGCAGCTGGGGTCTGAGGAGAGCAGAGTAAAGAGGTAGAATCCCCTCCCTTGCCCTGCTGCCCACACTGCTCTTGCTGCAGCCCAGCACTCGGTTGCTGTCTGGGCTGCACGCACACACTGCAGGCTCATGTTGAGCTTTTCATTACCCCAGACCCCCAGGTCCTTTTCCTCAGGGCTGCTCTCCAGCCATTTACCACCCAATTAAGTGGTTTTGAAATTCTAAAGCTAAAGCCCACTTTTTAATTCACAGATCAGCTGCAGCACAGCATGCCAAGACCAGGCTTGATGGGTCTTTGAGTCATCTGTTCTAATGGGAAGTGTCCCCTGCCCCATGGCAGAAGGGATGGAACTAGATGATCTTGCAATCCAAACCATTCTATGCAGAAGGTGCAGTTGTCTGTGTCATTTGCTAAAAAATCCCTTCCCTAGCATGGTGATGACCACACTCTTCTGCAATTCAGTTTAATTGAAATTCTATGCCTGTTAAATTCTGAGTCCTGTATCGATCAACATATGTCAGCTGTGGAAAATTGTACTAAATTGTGTTGTTCTACTGTGCAGCAGTCAACTGCCCATTGGTATCCAAAGTTAGTTTATTTCACTTACTCTGAATTGGACCAGGGCTGATATTACATCCAGAATTGGGATTTTCTGGTTTTGATTTTTAATAACCAGGATTTGTACCATACTCAAACTCAAAGAGATAGAGCCAGCAGTTTGGGCTGCAAGTCCATCAGCACTTACACATGAAGCAGGGCCTTGTCTGCTGAGGAGCTGCATGGGAAACCTCCCAGGATCAGTCAGCTGTTGTGTGAGATGGTGCTGGAGTTTTGACAAGTGGTGCTCCCCTTCTCTGTGAGTGCTGAACTGATCCCATTACACAGGGTACATGACACTTAAATATGCTTCTGACCATATTTTTCACAACAATTATTTTCCAAGCCTTCTTATCCTGTTCTGGATGGGCCCCTGGGACTTTCTGCAAGCATCATGATGCTGAAATGCCACACACTGAGCACTGGAACGTGGTCTACTAATTCAGGCAGGATTCTCCCAAATATAGAACAGGAAGAGAAGGATAAAACTGTATCAGAGTATATGCAGAAAGCAGATAAACAGTAAAGAGAACCAAATGTCCTTTCTGGTTACTACACCAGCATGGAATTTAAGCAAATAGTGTTGCATTGTTTGAGGCTCTTGGCATACCAGTCACACTAGTCTTTGGGAACCATAACTCAGTATCTAACACTCCAGAAAATGGAAAGGGGTTAGAGAACATATTTCAGAGCTGAAAGACCTTGAAACTTTCTTCAGGTGAATTTTCCATCAGAGCAGTTCTTTTTGTGGGGCTAATGAGTGATTTATAAAAGAGGCAAATACAAATAGAATCATAGAATGGTAAGGTTGGAAGGGACCTCAAGGATCATCTAGTTCCAACCCCCTGCCATAGGCAGGGACACCTCCCACTAGTAC
>VWZE01009115.1:23877-50490 GCA_013396675.1 Eubucco bourcierii | reverse complement strand
AGATACGGGGGGGGGGGGAAAAGAAAAAAGAAAATAAAAACTAATGCATGCCAAAACAAAAAATACAATGTAAATAAACAAAGAAAGCACACAGATGGGATTGAATTTACGAGCCTATCAAAAACTTTCTACACAGAGACATTTCCCTTCCGTGCAAAAATAGTTTCTGATCAGCTTTTATCTGCATGCTACATGCACACTGTAGATCCCAGGCACTGACTGGATGATATGTTATTGATTTAGAGGGGTGTGTGTGGGGGGGGAAATACTCTTTTAGCAAGTGGCACAACTATTCACTCAACATCCACTGGCCTCAAAAAGTAATTCTCTCCTCTTTTCCCTTTTCTCATTTTGTTTCCAGCCGCCATTGACAGATACCTTCAGCTTGTTTCTCTTTCGTGCTGCAGAGAGGATGTAGCAGTAATTAATTCTAATCACAGGGAAGAAAAGCACAACTATAGAGCATGTCCAATGGTGAAATATGGTCAGAAACTCCCCAGTCACGCTTCTGACTGTCTGCATCTATAATGCACAAAGATCTGTGAATCCAAAAGGGAGAGGAAGTGCACCTCTCGCTCAATATCTTCTGCTCGTAGTAGACCAGCAGTGAAACAGAGAAAAAAAAATTAAAAGCTCTTTTTTTGATACATGAATAAACACCTCAAAGTGAATATGTGTGCAGAACCCTGGGCACGCATCTGCTACCAGCCTGGGGCAGACTGATAGATCCCCTAAGGACAACAGCCACTTTCTGATACTGCTCAGTTCTCTGGGATACTTCTTGCATGACACATGCATGGTTTGACAGTGTGATTAGGCAGAGACTCAGTGATACTACACATCAGCGTGCATTAAGGATAATTGCTTCAGGGCTGGTAATGTTCATTCAAGAGGCTCCATTTTAAAATCCACCTTCTTCTTCCAGACTTCCTTCTACAAGCAAGTTTAAGCCTTGTGAGTTTAAAACTTTCCTTTCAGGCCAGGCTGAATCCACTTCTCAGCCCATCACCTCCCCCCCTCCTTCCCAGGTTTGCCCCACATGAAGACAAATTGGGAAATTTTTAGGCACCTTGCACAAAGCAATTTCCTCATACACCAATGTGATGGTTTGGGAGTTCCCTGCCCCCCTACACTTTGTAAAATCACCCAGACTAGACTCAGCCAGCTGGAAGTTAAGGACTGAAGCTCTGTTTACAGCCTAGCATAATATACAAGCAGAGATATACACAATAGACAGGAATAGTTACAGACATATACAAGGTAAAGGTAATACAGAAACACAACTCCTCTCCCAGAAATCAGAGACCCCAGGAGGGGCTCCCAATCACCCTTCCACCTTCTCCCCACCCCTATACCTTACCCCAAGGTTTGCCTTACACACAAGGTGAGTTTGGAGGACGGGCCAGGGGGGTTAGAAAGAGGTTAGTGAGGTTACTCAGCAGAAAGGAGAGGACCCACTGGCTCCCAGAGAAAGACCGAGAGACTGTGTTACCTGTGTTTTGAGTACTTATTCTTATCCATCTCAGCAAGCACACAAGTGAAGCAGACATCACCATTGTTTCCTTTTCACAGCCTATAATATAATTTTCTCTATTAAAATACTCCAATTAGCCTCAAACCAGCACAACCAAATACTCTGATACAGTCAGACTCATCTTAGCAAACTACCACTTTTTCCTTGCCTTACCAGGCTTACCTGTGTCATTCCACAAGATCCATCAGCTCCTTGCCTGTCCCTCAAATCACATTTGACTGCAAGCTTAGTGGGGTAAACAACTCCCTCATCACCACCTTCTCAAAGTAATGACATAACCAATTCTTTTTTTTCTTTTGAAATATCCAATGAAATATTTTTTCTGAATAACAACCCTCTTCACATGTGTGGCAAAAGGTTTCATGGATACTAAGCCCTCCTTATTCAACAGTTATCACCTGGTTTACTCATCTTATAGAAAAGTATGGAGACATAGATCTGCCAGTCCTATCTCTGTCCTCAATTAAGCAAAATATTTTACTTTTCATAGAACCATAGAATCAACCAGATTGGAAGAGACCTCCAGCATCATCCAGTCCAACCTATCACCCAACCCAAGCCATGGCACTACGTGCCCCATCCAGCCTTTTCTCCATGGCACTAAGTGCTTCTTATTCATGGCACTAAGTGCCTCATCCAGTCTTGACTTGAACACCTCTAGGGACAGCAACTCCACTACCTTGGGCAGCCCATTCCAATGCCAATCACTCTCTCTGTCAAGAACTTCCTCCTAACATCCAGCCTAGACCTCCCCGGCACAACTTGAGACTGTGTCCCCTTGTTCTGTTGCTGGTTGCCTGGCAGAAGAGATCAACCCCACCTGGCTACAACCTCCCTTTTTAGCTAAGAAGCAACAAGAAATGGTAACTTACACAGCAACTAAACCAATTCCTATATTCATTCCAGGTCTAGTTTTTGCAGCTAAGGGAAAGAGGAAAGTGTTACTGCCACTGTGTGCTGAGTAAGAACCTCCCACAGTGCATTTGATTCTTGCAGACTTCCATTTGGACTCTGTTGGAGAAGAACTCTGCATTACAGAAATGGCAGCATAACTGTCTTCTGTCAGTCCAGGTGGCAAAACAAAGCCAATTCTTCATTTAATCAGCAGCATCCTAAGTACTGACACTGCACAGTGCAAATTGTACATCCTGACCGGCAGAGTTGCCCAGACAGACTCTCTTTATGATGAAGAAACTGTAGCAATCCCTCATCAGAAAGGATAACAATAAGGAGATCACAGACATGCTTGGACAGAAAGACTTCAAGACAAAGTGATTGGCTTCACTCAAAGGTGATATCTGCAGAGACATGGGAGGAGGAATTCAGGTGAAATAGCAGCACTGAATTTTAGTGGTTAAACAAGATAGATGTTAAGAAGTAGGAGACCTTAGGTGGATGGACCTGAGCTGCTCATCTTTGTATCCAGGCCATGGTGTTTAACCCCTTAGCTAGTGTTAGGCCAAAAAAGTTACCTCATTTCTAGAGGCCAGACTGATGTGTCACTAAAGAAGCCTGGTTTAGTTTGGGGAGTAAAGACACACTAAATTCTTTTAAGAAATGCCAGAGGCAGAGCAGTAACTAATCAGTGATTTTTAAAACAAGCCATAGAAAAGTAAAAATAATCAAGAAAAAAAAAATAATCACAATTTTGTCTGATATAATAAAACTGACAGATCTCTAGAAGGACAGAGTTTACAACTTTCTTCATTTGGACACCTTTGGGCCTAAAGCAAGTCTCTCAATATCTTGACAAAAGAGTTTTATGGGATTTGGTATGGAGATTTAGATGTGTTTTCCTCTCAATTAGTGATGCCTCCAAATTTCACAGCATGCTTTGAATTTCCACACCTGCCTTATATTTTACACTCCTTTCCCCACCCCAATAAAAAAGTGTGCACTAGAATAATGTTACAAAACAGCACTAATTTTTATTCTCAAAAGATAGAGAACGTTCTAGACTTGTACTCACCCCTGACAAGAAGCTACTCTTGCATTAAAATACAACTGTATGACAACATTAAGATGCAACTGCTTAAGAAACTACAGCAACACTGAAAAAAAAAACCCAAAACCAAGAACAAAGAGCAATGAGTATGCATGGGAAGTTCAGAGAGATAAAAGATCATTACATCTTCATCACAATTTGGCTAATAGAGTTGCTAAAACATCAAACACTAGTGTCAGGCTTTAGTGTTTTATATCATGTAATCCAAGGGCATGGGGATAAATAAATAGCAGCACTGAATTATTTCTGTACCCTCTGAGCCAGTAAAAGGCAGAGAGTTGCTTCAGCAAGCATAGACTTAATTCTATGTGTTCAGAACTGCATAGTGGGGGGCCTGGAGAAGTCAAAGACTAGATTTCACTCAACATTTGGGATTCAGGGGACCTCCTTAAAAAAAAAAAAAAAAGCAGCTTTTTAATGTCCCACTCTCAGGTGGATACAACTGGGCTCAGCTATTTATGGTCACTCTTAATCTGGTTTCTACCAGAAAACAGAATAAGATGAGCAACAAAAGAAAGCTGTGCAGACATCTCAAAAGCAGCAAAACATTTGATTTACCTTAAGGGTAACATTTGATTTACCTTAGGGGTATATAAAGTCAATGGTCCTTGGAGCAGTTTTGACTGGTGTTTATTTCTACTGCTTAGCATAGGCCCTTGGAGAAACACTTGTGAAACTTCACAGACATATTCAGGTTGCCAAAGCTCCTCAGGATCACCAAGTCCAACCTGGAACCTTACTCTACAAGATTCACCTTAAATCATAGCCCTAAACACCACATCCAAACCACCCTTAAACACAGTCACAGTGCATGACTCTGTCTCTTCCCTGGGCAGCTCATTCCAGTCCCTGATCAATCTGTGGTAAAACTTTACCCTAATGACCAATCTAAATCTACTCAGTTTCAGCTTGAGGCCATTTCCCCTTGTTCTGTCTCCAATAAACTGTGAGCAGAGCCCAGCAGCAGCCTCTCCACAATGTCCCTTCAGGTAGCTGTAGACAGCAACGAGGTCTCCCCTCAGCCTCCTCTTCCTCACACTAACCATCCCCAGCTCCCTCATCGCTCCTCATCAGATTTATTCTCCAGGCCCTTCCCCAGCTTCGTTGCCCTCCTCTGGCCCCACTCCAGCACCTCCACATCTCCCTTGTATTGCACTGCCCAAAACTGAACACAATATTTGAGGTGTGGCCTCCACAAAGCCGAGTCCAAGGAGAAAAATATCTTTAGCATGACACTGCAGAGAAGCTTAAAAGCTCAGTCCTCACCTCTTTTACATATCGCTGGAATAACAGAGGCAGGAAAAGAAGCCAGCAAATGGAGTGCCTTGACTAGCTAGTGGCATGCATAAAAGAAAGCAAAGCTGATGCAATTTCATTTTACTTCAGTTTTCACTCCATCTGATTGCAACCAGTCATTTTCAGAGATGCAAGGGTATACATATATATATATATATATATATATATATAAAATCAGTTTGAGAGTAACTTATTGCAGAATTGATTTATATCAAGGAGGAGCAGGTGTGATAACTTGAGGCCAGCTTGAAGCTCTAGCATTTAATAAGCAATGGGCAACTCCTCACTGTATGGTGCATTGTGTAAATACTGCTTGCTGTTTTGATTTCCACAAAAGAGCTGATGCTCATGTAAAGAATGTTTTTTTTTTGTACCTGCAGGTGATAGAAACTCAGATGATATGAAAAACATCGACAAAACAGGTAAGGATCCCCAAAATATATCTATTTAATCTAAACAATTACTACATGAATACTGTCTGATGATCCTAGAGGTGCAGTTGTTCTCATGTCAGGCCTTTCACCTCCTCCTAAAAATCTTAACAGAAGAATAGGTAACAAAAGAGGTCAACAGTCACTTAAAATCACACAATGGTTTAGATTCTCCATGAGTTATGGACAGTATTTGGTACTGAGAGAGGTTGCAAAGGAATTCTTGTTTTCCAGTTCTTCCACCACTAATTGAATGACCAGGTAGAGCTAGCTGAAATGCATCCCAACAAATCTGAGCAGCTGCTATGTTTTCAATTGAAAATCCCAGGTTGTTCTTGCTGGCTTACTAGGATTTTGGTTTGGTGGTTTTGTTTGTTTGCTTTTCCTTTGTAATGAAAGAGAGAGATGCAGAGATGATAGAGCAGGTCCAGAGGAGGGCAACAAAGCTGGGGAAGGACCTAGGGAATAAATCTTATGGGGATCAATTTAGGGAGCTGGGGATGGTTAGTTTGAAATAGAGGATGCTGAGGGGAGACCTCATTGCTGTCTACAACTACCTGAAGGGACATTGTGGAGAGGCTGCTGCTGGTCTCTTCTCACAGGCAATTGGAGAGAGAACAAGGGGGAATGGCTTCAAGCTGAGGCTGCAGAAGTTTAGACTGGCCATTAGGGTGAAGTGTTTCACAGAGAGAGTGGCCAGGGACTGGAATGAGCTGCCCAGGGAGATGGTGGAGTCAATCCTGGATGTGTTTAAGGTGATGTGTTTGGATGTGGTGTTTTAGTGCTATGGTTTAAGGTGAATCTTGTAGAGTAGGGTTCTAGGTTGGACTTGGTGATCCTGAGAGGCTTTGCCAACTTGGATTGTTTCTGTATAGAGTCAATGAATTCCCTAGTGCTGCAGCTGAGATTTCAGATTGCATACCATGGCTAGGAAGAAGTGGCACTGGCTTGGCAAACACAAGACATAAGTTCTGTTCTCAGCTCTGCGATTTATTTCCTATCCCACTTAGCAAACATCTTTTTCTTGTCTGCTAATACATTTTTCTATCTACATTGTACAAGCAAGAATGGTCTTTCTCTTACTGTTTGCATCTGGCATCACTCCATAAGACTCCTGTTTCCTCTTGAGAGGTATTGCATCTCAAACAGTTAAGAAGAGCAAAAACCCTGATTGTTCTGCCCACAAAAAAAAAATAAAAAGCCTGTAATGGAACTAAAACTGCAGATGGGAGAACAGATACATTGCATGACTATTTTGCTCCATTACACAACAAAGAGTCAACAGTGAGCAGCTCTCTAACAAGCTGGATGTTGGCAATTTTTTTTTTTTTTCTGGTCCAGACCACTCAGCAAATACTGATAAATAATGAGTATGCATTTAAGAGTGATTTATTAACCAAAACAAGGAGCTAACATTGTAGCACAAACTACACTAAAAACAAATGGGCATACTCAGCTTGCTGTCACCAACAGAGGCATCTTCACTAGCAATAATGGAGCCTTGGACTGCAGACTCTGCAGGGCACAGATTTTGCTCTGCGTTCATACAACAGTTAGCACAGTGGGATCCCGGTCCATTATGAGATGTCATGAATGTTAAATTTACACAAATACATATTTAGTAAGGAGCAAATGATAGATGTTTTGTGGACAGCCAGACTGCCATATTATTTGGATTATAGAATTCTACTATAGCCCAGGCAGCTTTCAGAAAACACTCTAAAGATCCCTGGGATATTTTCAGGAGCTCGCTCATGCAATATTCAACCGACTGAAGTGATTCGAAGCATCGCTGGCATTAGAGAGCATATTTTGTTGTATTAATTTGTGAGCTGTTGCATGCAGGAATCTGAGCAGCACACAAGAAATCCAGAATCACAGGTAATATTCTGACAGAGGTCTTTATATCTGAGAAATTCACCCATCAACATCTGCTGAGCTGGGCTCGAGTTTCAGATGAGACTTATGGCAAATCTATTGATTAAACTAAAGCTTTAGCTCCATTTACCGCTTACACACACACACACAAACAATTAAACATTTCAAATTATAGGAGTTTCTGCTCCCAAAAGCACTCAAAAACCTTATCCACATACATACCTATATATGTTTGCACTGTTTAACTGACATTGTTTTCCCAAATCCTTCAAGTCACCTGTAATATCAAGTCAATTAAGTATTATTTTCCCAACCTATTTACTGAGCTACCTAGCAATCAATCCACCTACACACACAGAGAGAGAACAAATGCTCATGGGGGATGGTAGAGCTTAAAAAACTGCTGAAAAACTGTCAGCCTTCTCCAATGGCGGGCAGGCTCGTAGCTTTGCAGGATTACACAGCCTGACATCTTGCAGAAAATAAGTCCATGGGATAAAAGCTCCATATTCTGACAGTACCATTCCTTCTCTGCAAATCAATACACTCCTGTGTGGAACAGCACTCCTATTTCAAGTTATATACATGCTAAATATGCTTTGGTTTACACTGGTATAAATAAATAGCTGAGAACACATTTCTTTTCCATCTCTGGTTGTGAGGTCGTCCTTAAAACAGAAGCTAGAGCTGGGACAAGGGCAGCAGCCTGGGACACTCAGGTAAATCAGGTTTAGTTCCTGTCATTGTCACACACTTCCCAGGTGACCTTGGGCATGTCCTTGTTGTGGAAGGCTAATAGATGCCCTGGCCTTATTAGATGCCTTAGCTTGCCCCACCCTTCTGCTGATGGGGGAAGAAAACAAAGGCTTGGGCCACTATGTCCCCTCCCAAAGTGATAAAGAGGTACCCACAGGCGTTTAGGTACCTGTTAGTGTCTTGCTCAAACAAGGGTAAGCAAGCCCTGGCTTCACCTACCACGGTCAGGTTTGCAAATGCCATTCTGATTGGTGAATGCCTGTGGCCAAAGGAGCCTTTGCACTCAGGTAAATAATGTAGAGCTAAGCTGCAAGCAGCTGTGCAGCCTCTGCCTCACAGAGCTGCCTCTGCCTCATAGCTCTGCTCTACCTGTTCTGCTCTGCCTCGCTGCTCTCAGCTCAGACAACATGTTCTGCTCTGCCTCATGCTTCAGACCAGCTTAGCCCTGATGTTTTGGGCTTGAACTACCTGGAAGCTTAAGTGCCTCAAGTTTACCAGGAGAAGGCACTAAGTGCCTCACGCTGTGGCGAGAAGTGCCACCGACACTGTGCTCTCTGCACATCTGCAAGAGATCTGCCTGTGCCTCTGCAAACCTCCGTGCCAAGAGGAACCAGCATCAGGTCAGAGATTGTCTGCCTCTTTCCCAGCACCTTGCTAGAGCCTGGGAAGTTCCAGAAGCCTCTCAACAGCTATCAAGATGCTGAGCAGTTCCAACACTGCCACAAAGGAGTCAGGGACTATCTTGAAATTCCTACTGTGAGTAGCACAGATGTGCCCTAGGGCTCCAGGCTGCCTTTCAATTGCAAGTGAGGCAAAGCCATTTTGTGGCTAAACTTTGCCAATTTTCTGATTCTCCTAAATTAATGAATTGCCTTTAAGCATCCTGGTGAAGATTTTCCCAAACAAATTAGAACCCAAATGTAACAGGTTTGTGTACAGTTTGTGGGCAGGGCTTTTTGGAAATAAAATAACTACACATTGTATAGTTCCTGCCTCATTCATTGCCCCAACTAAATCAGGTTGAAGCCAGGTGGGGGTTGGTCTCTTTTTCCAGGTAACCAGCAACAGAATGAGGAGATGCAGTCTCAAGGTGTGACAGGGGAGGTCTAGGCTGGGTATTAAGAGGAAATTCTTGACAGACAGAGTGATTGGCATTGGAATGGGCTGTCCAGGGAGGTGGGGGAGTCACCATCCCTGGAGATGTTCAAGACAAGACTGGATGAGGCACTTAGTGCCATGGTCTAGTTGATTAGCTAGGGCTGGGTGATAGGTTGGGCTGGATGAGCTTGGAGGTCTTTTTCAACCTGATTGATTCTGTGATTTTTTGAGCTGACTTCCAGTGGGGGGGGTTGTGCACATGATGGAGATGCAATAAATCCTAGGTGTTTGGTATGTTCTGGCCACCCTATCTCAGCTCATCCACCAGCTCACAGCATGCTCAGCTAACTAAAGTCAGCTCTGCAACATATTAAATTTTGAGTTGTGTGGGCAGTGATGAAGGAAACAGAGGTAAGGTGTGATCAACTGTTTTTCTGTAAACCTAGTCTAAATCAGGGTCAATTAGGCTCACAGATGATGTATTTGGAGAGTCTCACTGTGGTCTCTCCCAGGAAGCATGCAGGGTCGTTGAGCAGGACAGCTTGTGCTGTGCTCTGCCACATCAGGCTTTGTCATTGCTCTGAAAGGAGCTCCCACTGCAGCTTGACAGATAGGACTCATCTTGTGAGAGGGCATATGATCCTGTTGACAAATACATTTTTTTGTCTATGTGCTCTATTCCCTAACCCTGTAAATCAAAGCACTAAACCCTCTCCCCCCCACCCACCCTTATTTGTACTGCATCTCAAACTTCATCCCTGAGCACCAGTAACATCACTAGCACAAGGGGGCTCCAATTTTACACAGGAAAAGCTGGGTCTTTCAATGTGAACCAAACAGTTATAAATCCTAGCAGCACACTGTACAGAGCCAGTATGAAGCTGAAACCAGAGATGGCTTTAAAGCTCTTTCAGAATGAAAACTATTATTATTTGTATTGTTTCATTTAGTAGGATGGCAAGTCACATCCCTGTTCAAATACATAAGTTTTTGGGCACCAAGCCAGGCACTAAAACAATAGCAACTGTGACTTGTCAGGTGAGACAAGATCAATCAGGTCAGGATTTGGAGTTCAAATCACTATTGGAAATAGAGCTTCCTGGGAGCTAAAGCAAACTAAATTAAAGCACAGGTATTCACACTGCCAGAGCATCTCAAAATGAAATTTTAAAGGGCTTCTGCACAGAGATTGGAGGGTAATGCAAACAAATGCCCATGAATATTTGTTCACATTTTACAAGCCTTTGCTTTGGACATTTTCACCTGCCTTCGGTACTTTTAGTGTGTGTTCAAGTGATCCACGTTTCATGGTTCAAAAGTCACAACACTTTGGTGTTCACTTGCAAATGGTTTGTCTAACATTTCCAGTTGGGGAATAATACCAGATGATTCCCCCTGTTCAGCTGTACCTGTTAAGAAGTCCAACTTCCAAACCCAATGCCAAATGAAAATTTGAAACTTCCTTTCTCCTGAGACCACACTAGTTTTAGCAAACATACCTGCTTAGTGGCAGTAGGTTGAACATGAGCCAGCAGTGTGCCCAGGTGGCCAGGAGAGCCAGTGGCATCCTGGCCTATATCAGGAACAGTGTGGCCAGCAGGACAAGGGAGGTTATTCTGCTCCTGTACTCAGCACTGGTCAGGCCACACCTTGAGTCCCTTGTCCAGTTCTGGGCCCCTCAATTCAAGAGAGAGGTTCTGGTACTGGAACATGTCCAGAGAACAGCAACAAAGCTGAGGAGGGGTCTGGAGCACAGCCCTGCAAGGAGAGGCTGAGGGAGCTGGGGGTGTGCAGCCTGGAGAAGAGGAGGCTCAGGGCAGACCTCATTGCTGTCTACAACTACCTGAAGGGTGGTTGTAGCCAAGTGGGGGTTGGTCTCTTCTGCCAGGCAACCAGCAACAGAACAAGGAGACCCAGTCTCAAGTTGTGCCAGGGCAGGTTCAGGCTGGATATTGGGAGGAAATTCTTCTCAGAGAGAGTGAATGGCATTGGAATGGGCTGCCCAGGGAGGTGGTGGAGTTGTTGTCCCTGGAGGTGTTCAAGACAAAACTGGATGAGGCACTTAGTGCCACGGTCTGGTTGATTGGCTAGGGCTGGGTGCTAGGTTGGACTGGATGAGCTTGGAGGTCTCTACCAGCTGGTTGATTCTACGATTCTGCTTTTTCCTGTGTGTCTAAAGCTCAGATCTCCCATCATGATGGCCCTTTGCTACTTTATCCCTAATATCTGTCCCTCCTTTTACTCTCCCTCTGCTAACCTTCACTCTGTAGGCGGTTGATGTGCCCACGCATCCTGTGCAATGAGACACACTGGCAGCCTCCACGGCATCCCTGCACCTATTGTCTGATGTGGTGCATGCGTACTCCTTTCACAGCACTCTCAGCCTGCCTTTTCATCACATTCAGTGCGAACATACCACAAGGAAGGAACAGAATTTCAGTTTAAATCAGCCACTGTTATATACTGACGACAGTTCTGGAGCAGACATTTTATCCCTTATTGTTCTTTTTCATAAGAAAAACACATTGCCTCCATAAATCTTTCCTGTGAGTCCACAGGGTCATCTATTTGCCAAAAGAGCAATTATTGATTATTCCCAGTCTACAGCTCCTGCTGCTGTTCCTGAAAGTGTGTGTCCATTTCTAATCAGAGCTAAGGTTATGACACAGCTTTTGTCATCTGCTTTCCTGGCAAACAGCAATATCGCAACAATATCCACAACCAATGCAGTGCTGTAAAGCAGCAGAAAAAAATGGGTTCTTAGTGAAGGATCTTCTTTTATTAGAATCCCATATTTTAGCAAGGTTGATGCCCTGTGTATCAGTCAAATAAGCTGCAAGTGCAGTCCAACCTGAGTCTGTCTGAGCAGGAACCTCTGCCAGTTCTTTCTAGCCTGCTATGGCTTAGAGGGGAAATGAAGTAGTGTTTCAAAATACTAGTTAGGCAAAAGACCTAACCAGGCATTTGGAATAATGATCAATCAATCAATCACTTGGCATTTTCCATTCCTTCATGCTCACCAAACGATCACATTTGTTCACCAAGGGACAGCAAAAGGCATGGATCTGCTAAATGATGAAAACCTCTTTCATTGCTGGGACCAACTGGCCCCCAGGAAATACCAGTGACATTCCTTCTTACATCAGTAGTTTGAATCAATGACAATGTTTTGAAGGGACTGCTGTGAAATGGGTTGCTAATAATCATCACGTGTACAGACAGCACTTTGGAGTGGGCTGAGATGCTCTGTGTTAACCACTAGTTTATGGTCATGTGTTTAATCCCCATATCAGATAATTCACAACCATTTAAGAGTACCAGCCTGGGGGGGCAAAAAAAAAAATCCTCAGATAACCCACACAGTCAAATATTCTACAAAATCAAACGTGGAGGAATGACCAGAGATAGGGAAACTACTAGGGGGGGAAAAAAAAGGCACAGACTGTAGGAGTTGGAAGCAGTAGAGCTTGCAGAAGAAAAGGGATGCTGAGGTAAACATTCCCTCATCTTCTCCATAAGTGTGGGCAGAGACCACTCAGCTCCTGGAGCATTTTGGCTTGTTTTTCCTTTCACAGAGAACGAGCAGCCTGTTCATAAGAGAATGTAATACTATATGGAATAAATGAGATTTGAAAACTGCATATTTTCCACCCACACTACAATGGGCATTATTGCTGGCAGCCAGCAGTGGGAATAGATGGGTAGACAACCAGCCTTAATTAGGAGGAAGGCAATATTCTTCTCAGGAGAAAGCCAGGTTTGCAAATGCTTGCATCGAGCACATTCCATGGATTTTGAGATGTAGCACCATTGGCAAAGTAAGGCCTGAGTGAAAATGAGTGCACTGTAGAACATCACTTTCAAAACCCTGCACAATATATTCCTCCAGACAAGTAAAGGAGAACAGGATTTTAAATGCTGTCTTTTCTTACTCTATGAATTGCAGGTGAAGCATTCATCCAAAATACCAAGTGTCAGAAACAAGGGCCACAATGTCTGAAAGGGCTGAGCCCTCTGAAACATCACAGAACCCTGAGCTGGCATTTGAACAACTCAAGCTGAGTTGGAAATATCATTCAGAGCTCTTTTGCTGAGGTCCTAACACAGCCTTGGCACACGTGGCCAAACCTGGTCTGCAGTGACACCGAGGATGAGCAAGTTAGACTGTCTAAGGCATGAGCAATTAAACCACCTTAAATCACAATGGTGTTATTAAGACAACTTTGTTTATGATCTCAAGAGGTGAGGAAGGCCAGAACAATCAAGAATTCCCCAAGCAAATATGGCCCTTCACTCCTGATATATCTGCAGCTGACCTTCAGAAGCATTAGTCCCTCATGAAATCCACTGCTGGTTTGGCCACCAAAGCTGACACAAGAGATGGAAAAAGTTGTTGCCAAAAAGCATTTTGCAAAAGAATTTCCCATTTAAACTCAACATTTGTAGAACTTTGGATTCCCTTCCTGCATTTGTGTTGTTTGTAGAAAACAAAACCTTTAGAAAATAGAAAGCTGATTATTGTTGGTGGTGAAAAGCTGAAATGCTGTGTGGTTTATTTTGCTTTGGAAGTGTTTCGGCTGCAGACATCTGAACCTGGCTGCGTTTCACTTCTGTGTGGCTTCCAGCCTCCCCTGGAGACATACTCACACATACACAGCCCTGTCCTCTGCCCTCCCACTAGCAGACTGCCACCAAGCCAGGAGGTGCTGCTTCCTCTAAAGCAGTCATCAGTGTCAGCACATGAATCCACTGACAGATGGAGACTGAAAGTCATGAAAAAAACCAGTCCTGCCCGAGAGATCAAACCCATCAGCTCCCCACCATGTCTCACTCCTCTTGCTCGCCTAGGAACTGACTACCCAAGTTCCCCTGGAAGATGAATTTCCCTAGGGCAAAAGCACAGAGCTGCCAAGAAACTGGCTGAGCCAAGGTTTTGTTGTTTCACACTGTANAACTAGCTTCCTGTCTAAATATTTACTCTCTCTGTTGTGTTTCTTGACTGGGTGTTTTTTTTTTTTTTTTTTTTTTTTTTAGAGGCAGCTGAGTCGCTCCGTCCTGTCCCATCCAGATGGTGCTCCAAATGGATGAGACTCTTCAGACAGCACTTTTCAAACTTGAACTAAAAACACCACCACCACAACAACAACAAAAATGCAACTGAATGAATTCTGTGCCTTGTGAAAGAAACAGAGCTTTGAAAAGGCGGGAGAAAAAGAGCCAAACCCGCTAAATGCCTCACGTATCCATAAGAGACACACAGATCTGATTCTGGGTGGCTGGGAACCAGCTGGCTCCCAAGGGTTGATCTGGCCCTTCCACTCTTTGCAGGGCACATGGAAAGAGAGTGCTTCCCTAGGAGTAGAAGCTTTGCAGAGGAAGCCAGACTGGCAACAACAAGCACAAGTGAGTGTCCTAAATCCTCCTACTCTGTGGTGATGGTTTGGGGGTTACCCACACCACCCACACAATGAAATCACCCAGACTAGACTCAGCCAGCTGAAAGTTAAGGAATAAAGTTTTGTATCCACAGCTCAGCACAATACACAAGCAGCTATTTACAATATATTGCAAATATTTACAGCTATATCACAGTATCACCAAGGTTGGAAGAGACCCCAGAGATCATCAGGTCCAACCTGTTACCACAGCCCTCAAGACCAGACCATGGCACCAAGTGCCACATCCAAACCCACCTTGAACACCTCCGGGGACGCTGACTCTACCACCTCCCTGGGCAGCCCATTCCAGCAGTCAATGACTCTCTCAGGCAAGAACTTTCTCCTCACCTCCAGCCTAAACTTCCCCTGGCACAGTTTGAGACTGTGTCCTCTTGTTCTGGTGCTGGTTGCCTGAGAGAAGAAAGCAACCTCCCCCTGGCTACAAGCACCCTTCAGGTAGTTGTAAGACAGCAAGAAGGTCTCCCCTGAGCCTTCTCTTCTCCAGGCTAACCAATCCCAGCTCCCTCAGCCTCTCTCCATAGGGCTGTGCTCGAGGCCTCTCCCCAGCCTCGTTGCCCTTCTCTGGACACACTCAAGCACCTCAATGTCCTTCTTAAATTGAGGGGCCCAGAACTGGACACAGGACTCAAGGTGTGGCCTAAGCAGTGCAGAGTACAGGGGGAGAATGACCTCCCTGCTCCTGCTGGCCACACTATTCCTGATATACAGAAATGTGTTTGGGGCGGAAGAATTAGGGATCAATGTTCTTATTGTTATTGAATGGTTTCTTGGCTCTGGGATTCATTACTTTTAAAGAAACAGCATAAATACTCCTGTGATATCCCTCTCCTTACCAACTTACCTTTGAGGTTTGAATCCTGCACAACTGGTCAGCTTTTTGACATGTGAGCCAGAAATTAGTACAGATCCCTTCTCTTTTTAAACAGCCATCCTGTTGTGAAAATAATGCAGGTAGACTTTGTTTTGAGAATTCCTTAGTCCTGAAATAGTGAAGGAATTCACAGAGAAGGTTCTCATTTGGTTAATTTCTAAAAAAAAAAAAAAAAAAAGCATTAATCAAGTATACTGTTGGAGAAATTATTTTCTTTTGTTTGGGCTTCCTAAAAGTCTTCTCTATTTCCTGTTTTCTTTTCTTGAGTAAATGGCAACAGCTCAACCCAACCAGTAGAGAGGTCCAGGCACAGCAAAATGCCCTTTAATAAGCATTTATGTTTTTAGACTTTGTATCAAAATCTGCAGCATATGAGGACCTCTGTCTGCATAGGACAAAAGCAGCAGTTGATGCCAATGAGCATGTTAAGGATGATTGAGTGGGCAGGAGCAGCCAGAGCTTAATATAAGCGAGGCAACGATTCAGTCTATAAGTCCATGAGATTGAGTCTATACATCTTCATTAGCACTCTGTGTCTTCAAACATGGTAATGGTTTCCAGAGTGAACATTGTGTTTGTACTTTAACTTTTTCACCTCTCAATATCTTTTTATGCCTGCTTTGCTGGGACCAGAACTGATCCAGGGATCAGTTACTGGGCTGACGTCCCAGCTTTTGCATGTTCCCTGTTCCCAGCTGTGGTTGTATTTGCCCGTGCACGTAACTCGTTGCCTGGTCTGTTCTGCCCATGGCTTGTCTTGTTCTGTACAGTCTTATTAAGAGCAGTTGTACAGCAAGTCCAATACAAGAGTTAAAAATTAGCACTGGAGAGGACTTTTAGGATTTCTCACTCTTTCTACAGACATGAAGAAAGGATACTATGGGTGCGACATAGAACTGCTTGAGAGTGTTCAGCTCAAAGCCACAAAGAGGATTAAGGGAATGGAACATCTCTCTTATGAGGACACCCTGAGGGAGCTGGGGCTCTGCTGCTGGGTGAAGACTGAGAAGTGACCTCAGAAATGTTTATCAGTTGTGCAGGGCTAGTGCCAGGAGGCAGGAGCCAGGCTCTGTTGGGTGATTCCCAGCGACAAGACATGGGGTAATGGGTGGAAGCTGAGGGATAGGAAGTTTCATTTAAACATGAGGAGGAATTTTTAGCCTGTGATGGTACCAGAGCACTGGAACAGGCTGCCCAGGGGGGTTGTGGAGTCTCCCTCTCTGGAGATATTCAAAACCCTTCTGGACACATTCCTGTGTGATCTGGTATAGGTGATTCTGCTCTGGCAGAAGGGTTGGACTGGATGAGCTGTGGATGTCCTTTCCAGCCCCTGACATTCTGTGATTCTGTTACACATTATTTTGTAGTAAGTGTTTCACCCCCAGACTCTTCCAAGAGTGGACTCCATTTTGTGGCTAGACTAAACACATGCTGATGATTTGGAGGACAGTTATGCACCCAACAGGAAAAGAATCAGAAATGTCCTGTCGTGAGGATGGTTTTGTCAGAGTGTGCATAGGCTGGAAGGAAAAAGCATTGCTGCTACGTAGTCAGATCACTAGTTCTTCCAGGTGCAGGCTATACTAAGCAGCCCACTTCTATGTAGGGACTTCTTAAAGTAAATCTGCAATGTGCCACTGTTATTCTGAACCATATTCTTTGCCATAATCTCCACAATTTATCATGCTTGTGGAATGTAGTGGTTTGGTTATGGGATTCAGTTCTGGAGCCCCCAACACAAGAAAGGACATGGAACTCTTTGAGCCGGTCCAGAGGAGTCCATGAAGATGCTCAGAAGGCTGCAGCAGCTCTGCAACACCTTCAGGGAGGGAGCAGCCACAACCTCCCTGGGCAACCTGTGCCAGTGTCTCACCACCCTAACTGCACAGAATTCCTTCCTAACATCCAGTTTAAATCTCCCCTCTGCCAGTTTAAATCCATTACTCCTCATCCTGTCATTACAAGACCTTGTCAATAGTCCCTCCCCAGCCTTCCTGTAGGCCCCCTTCAGATACTGGAAGGCTACTCCAAGGTCTCCTTGAAGCCTTCTCTTCTCGTGGCTGCAGAGCCCCCACCCTCATAGCCTGTCCTCATAGCAGAGCTGATGCAGCCCTCTGAGAAGGTTTGTGGCCTCCTCTGGACTGACTCAAACAGTTCCATGTTCTTCTTCTGTTGGGGGATCCAGAACTGCACACACTACTCCAAGTGGGGTCTTACAAGTAAAGAGGAAGAAGCATAAAGGAAGGTTGGTTAGAAAGGGATCATCCAAACACATTTCCTCCCTCCCTTTCTAAGAAAATGCTCATTTCAGCCAACACATATAATTGCCAGGCAGGCTGATCTCACTTCTGTGGCTGGCTTTGCTGTCCTATTAATCTCTCAAAAACCAGCAGAAAAACCCCAAACCCCTCAGCCTGCTGGCTGGCTTTTGGGAAGGACACAGTGTTATTCACAATCATTTCCAGCTATGGTATAAATTATTTGGAGAGAAATTGATACTGCATATATTAAGGAGCTGGATTTCTCCTGCTGCTTGTTTTTGTCTCCTTCTCCCCCTCCCCTCCCCTTCATTTATTTATTTATTTATTTATTACATTCTGATTAGACAAATGAATCATGCAAGTGAGTCTTCCCTGCAATGCCACTAATTGATGGGATGCTATACAATTGCATTGCAATAACAAAACACTTTCAGCCTCCGAGAGATTAGTTGCATTGGCCTGGGATTAAGAAACCTTTGAAATCCTGAATCTAAATTACCATTCTTTTGACTGCTGTTTGTGACGCTAATTAGCTGTGTTAATTGGATGTTTTGATACTTGAAGAGCAGAGCAATCCAAATATTTTCCCCCCTCTCTTCGTATTTTTTTCTTTTTTAATTTTTTTTTTTTTTTTTTTTTAAAACCAAATTTTTTTTTTTTTTTGGAANTTTTTTTGGAAAGCCAAAATTATTAAGGGGTTTGGCAAGGGAGCCAGAGTTTATTTTAATGCTGTACATTTCTATATTCCCATTTCTTTTTTTTTTTTGTTTGTTTGTTTTAGGTTGGTGGGTTTTGTTGTTTTGGAATGTTGCTATTATTATTGTTTTTTTTTTCAAGCGCTCCGAGTGAGTAATCAGCGTAGGAGTGAATAGTAAATGTTTGAATGTGCTTTCCAACAGAGAGCTCTGATGCATTCCTGTCTCCAAATTATTGAACTGTTGGAGAGAAAATATGCCCAAGCCAACATCATTTGTATTGTTGGAGAAGTGGGGAGATAAAAAAAGGTGGGGGGGGAAGTGTGAAAAAGATAAAAGAAAATTAACATGAAGCCATTTAGATGAAGGGGCTCCCTCTATAAACACATGGTAGGCAATCTGAAAGAAGGTCTCTTTACTCTGCTCTAGACCCCATCTAGAGTACTGTGTGCACTTCTGGAGCCCCCAGCACAGGAAGGACATGGAACTGTTGGAGCTATTCCAGAGTAGCCCCGCAAGATGCGCAGAGGGCTGCAACAGCTCTGCTGTGAGGACAGGCTGAGAGAGTTGGGGCTCTGCAGCCTGGAGAGAAGGTTTCCAGGAAACCTTAGAGTAGCCTTCCAGTATCTGAAAGGGTCCTACAGGAAGGCTGGGGAGGGACTGTTGACAAGGTCTTGTAATGACAGGACAAGGGGCAATGGGTTTAAACTGGCAGAGGGGAGATTCAGACTGGATGTTAGGAGGAAGTTGTTTGCAGTGAGGGTGGTGAGACACTGGCACAGGTTGCCCAGGGAGGTTGTGGATGCTCCCTCCCTGGAGGTGTTCAAGGTCAGGTTGGAAGAGGCCTTGAGTGAGCTGTTCTAGTGGGAGGTGTCCCTGCCTATGGCAGGGGTTTGGAACTAGATGATCCTTGAGGTCCCTTCCAACCTTACCATTCTATGATTCTATATTAAATAATGCTGGTCCCAGTACAGACCCCTAAGGGACACCACCTGTCACCCATCTCCATTTGGACAGTAAGCTGCTTACCACTACCCTCTGGATGTGATCACCCAGCCAATTCCTCATCCATCCATAGAATCCATATCTCTCCAGTGTAGAGAGAAGGATGTTGTGGGGGATCAAAACTCACTATTTGCTTCCGACTGCTGTTTTTCTCTACATACTTTATGGTCTCAATTCAGTTCTGGCAGACAGATGGAATTCAAATATTGAACAAACTTTGTGAAACCAACTTCTGAGCATGAAGTATTCAAATGATGTGTCACTTCAACTGTTGTTCTGCTATTGTTATTAAGAACAATTTTTTTCAGATGATTCAAGACACCTTCTGGTTCTGCCTCAGAGGAGGAAGTGATATTTTGATCAAGATGGTTCAACATTTTCCAGTTCCTGCTCCAGCTTGATAACATAGTTCATGGACAGAAGGGAATGAGCAGTCATCTCAAAGTAAGACTGCACAAGTTAGCAGGTAGCTGACAAAGTGAGGTTTTATCTGAGAGCCTGCTTTGCAGCCTTTCTGAAGATCAAGCAGTAAGATGCTCTGTTATGCTAACTAAACCCTGGCAAAGCCTGTGCTCACAAATAAACACATATATTCTTACAGCCCAGCAAATCATTTTACAAGCTTCGTGTTCCTGATGCATGAAAAGGAAAGAATATTTGCCTTCCCCTCTAAAGCAGTCTAAAATTCATGAACATTCAGGTTATTACATAGAAGACCAGAAGTACTCCTTATGTAGGGCACATTTGCTACCATTTCTTCACCCTGTCCTTCCTAGATGTGTTTGGAAATCTGCAACAGATTCATTGCAAGAAAGAACCTTTGTTTGACCAGAAAAAATATCACAAGGTCTGGACTTCCTAGTGTTAGTATGTCTGAGGCAGGTGCTGAAATATGATCTTAGCATCATTTCTATGTATATTAGCTCAGAGTTAATAGGTACATAGATCTACATTACAATTAATAAGCCTAGCCAGGGAAAAGTAGGTCCCAGAGCACACCTTTCAGAAGCAAGCCGTTATTAATCAGCATTTTAACGAAGCATAATTACAACAGCTTATGGCTCCCACCAGGTAAAGCAATAATTATAGGTGCAACCAAATAAACAGGGAAAATAATTACCTATTTCTCAGAGCTAATATTAATTTAACCAGGCTCAGAGTGATGGCTAGACAGACAGCTCCGTGCTCTTACACGGCCAGCTAGAGAAACTGTTGCGATTACAAATCACAGTTGCCATTGTCAAGGCTGGGGGGAAGGTACAGAGTCTTTTTATCTCCAGGACACCTTCCAGCTGTCAAATAGGCTGTGTGGTTATTCACTGGGCAATGAAATATTTCATATGCACTGTGTATAAGAAGCATATCCTGAAGGGAGGTTGGAGCAAGGAGAGGGCAGGTTCTTGTCCTCGATGACAAGCGACAGGACTAGAGGAAAAGGTTACACACTGCACCGGAAGAGGTTTAGGCTGGATATTAGGAAATACTTCTTCACTGAAAGGGTTCTCAAACATTGGAATGGTATGCCCAGGGCAGTGGTGGAGTCACACCACAGTGTTCAAGCAGCATGTGGACACGGTTTAGTGCTGACCCTTCAATGCTGGACTAGATGATCTTCAAGGTCTCTTCCAACCAGGTTTATTCTGTGATTCTCCTGAGAAGCAGCAGTCAAACATCCTGGACTGACACACACAGCCATGCTGGATGGATAACATGAAAATATACAGGTCTGAGCAGGGTGAGGCAACCCTAGTTAGAGAAAGGGTCTCAAAAGTACCCAGGTTGTCTGCAGTAACAGGGAATGGGACTCAAGAGAGATGGAATTATAGAATGGTTTAGGTTTGGGGGACCTCAAAGATCACCTAGTTCCAACCCCTCACTGTAGGCAGGGGCTACTGATTGCTGAACAGTAAAGTAGACCTAACAAACACATCCAGACAGATGAACCAAGGGCAACTAGGGAAAGGGTAGACAAGACATCATACTTGCAGTGACTCTCTTGTCTGCCTGACAGGAGAGTCAACCACTGACAGAGGAAGTCTCTGAGTTTGTCCTGCCACCATGACTGGCTTAGAGTAAACAGTGCTGTTCAGACGCATCAGCGCAAACCACTTAATAATTACTTTTCAGGGCAATTTCTGCTCTGCTGTGCTTTTTATCCATGGAGAACAGCAGATGCAGGCACATCAAGTGCCATTATAATATCTGGAACACTTCATACTTCCTCTGGATTATGGTGGCTTATAAGCACACCTCCTCCTGAACTCAGTGAGGCTTTCTGATTGCGTTGGGGATCCCCTACTGCATTGACACGCTGCCTTTTGCAGACAAGTCCCTAGTGCATGTAATAAAAACAAACCAGAGCTTTTGGATTTGTTTTCATGATGCTCCCATCTCACTATGGAAACACAAAATAAAGAGGTTGATGGTGATTTATTACAGAGATGAAAAATTCTACAGCTCAGTGGTGGGTTTGATTCCATATCTAATGTTGTTAAATACGAATAGCTTAATGAATCTAATAAATACTGAGTTTATTGAGTGTTCCAAAAGAAGGAAGTGGAGGTCAGAGAGCATGCATGGCAGAACGCTGCCAAGCACAGGCTTCTCACCAAAGACCTGGAGACTGCAGTGTGGAGGCAGAGACAGGAAGGGAAAGCAGGTAGGTAATAGGAATAACACTGCACAAAATCACAAGCTGCCAGGTCAGGACTGGGACCAAAAGATATTGCTGGGGATGTCATTACAACACAATCACAGGGTGGCTCTACTAAGCTAGATTTGTCCTCAGGCTGCTTTCCAGTCCTCTGAGTGTTTCAGGAGCACTGTTTCATTGGGTTCTCCAGTGTTTCAGAACAAATTACACCAGTAAACAGATTTCTGGCAACACTTTGGGCTGAAAGACCAACTATGCCTCTGAACAGCATCGATTCGTCAGGCTGATACAAGCCAACACAGACACATATGACTCCAACAAAACAAATGGGAGGAGTGAACTGGTTGGTTTAGGAGTTTAGTGAACTGGTTCACTAAACCAATTTGAGTCCACAAACTGACTTCTTTCCTCCCTGAACGTTGCAGTGTTGGATTGCCAGGTTCTGCCAAAAGCATGCACTTCATATTCACAGAATCACAGAAACCTCCAGGTTGGAAAAGCCCTTCAGAATCACCAAGTCCAACCTAGAGCCCTACTCTGCAAGATTCACTTTTAACCATATCCCTAAGCAACACATCCAAACCACCCTTAAACACATCCAGGCTGGGTGACTCCACCACCTCCCTGGGCAGCTCATTCCAGTCCCTGACCACTCTCTTTTTCCTAATGTCCAATCTAAACCTGCCCGGTCTCAGCTTGAGGCCATTCCCCCTTGTTCTGTCTCAAATTACCTGTGAGAAGAGCCCAGCAGCAGCCTCTCCACAATGTCCCATCCTTTGCTAGGTTAGCTTTGGTTTAATCATCAAAACAGTTCTTTCATTCTCATTATTCCTTCTTTTTTTTTTTTTTTCCTTAAGAATTACCAAGCCTGAAAATATTCAAAAACATTCAGTTCTGTTTCATATTTAGCAAAGTGACTTTGTGCATCCGCACTGATGTCAGAAAACAAAGGAATAAAACTAAGACAGTCACCAAGGACAAAGCTAAAAATAAAAAAAAGAAGGAAGCCATAAAAAGGAGAGTGGGTGGGATTGAAGACATTTCTGAAATTAATACAAACACAGTCCTGAAGAAACTCCTGAGGAGCTCCAGAACTAATTGGTTGGGAGAAGGTTTGATAGGTTTCAACTAAGCTAAAACCAAATCTCAAAACCTTTTTAGCTTCACCATCACTAAGTGGAGGCTTATGCCACTGTAATTTGGGCTTGAATTGAAGACATGAATGTCAATAGAGTCAAGAGGTTTGGATACAAGTGGGGTGGAAAATTTAACCCGAGGGATAGATTTTACTCCTTTCAGAAGCTGCAAAGCAAGGATTAGACAGAAAATGAAGCTATATTGCCAAAAGCAGGATATTTAAACCCCTCAGGCAACTTCCATGTAATTTTATTATTCTTTTAATTTAATTTCTTAAAATCTCTTTCTCTCTCCATTCCAAACAGTAACCATGAAATAATGCACTGGAAGAAGACATGATGGGGCCAAGTTCTTATCAGCTGAAGTACTCCAAGCCAAATTTGAACTGACAAGGTGCCTGCACGAGGCTCTAAAGTGAGTACTTGCCCTGTGCAAAGCAACTTTTCCTTGCAACAGAGGGCTTTCAAGGTCTCAGGGCCTCAGATCTTCCTCTTACCACAGAGCCAAAGGTCTTCACTGAAAGGAAGATGGGGAGGGGCAGCTAATCTGTCCTGCTAGAGTCTCCTCAATACTTGAAAGCGTTACATGCAACATACGTACAAAACACATACATTAGCCAGGAGGCTAGGTAGCCCATGTGGGGTTTTTTGGACCTAAAGTCTTGTGCCACAGTGTTCAAACAGAGCTAAAACCTACACAAGCAGTTGGGATGCAGTCAGGATTCTTAGGATGCTGCTGGAATTAAAAGGGATTCAAATCTTAAGCCTTTTACAAAGTCTTGGGAGAAACTTTTCAGCATTTTGAATGCCTCTAGAGACCTTCACCCATCTTTTGACTTAGTACTATTTTAAGTACTGCATTTTGAATGCCTCTAGAGACCTTCACCCATCTTTTGACTTAGGATTATTTTAAGTACTGCATTTTGAATGCCTCTAGAGACCTTCACCCATCTTTTGACTTAGTATTATTTTAAGTACTGCATTTTTAATTCCTCTAGAGACCTTCACCCATCTTTTGACTTAGTATTATTTTAAGTACTGCATTTTGAATGCCTCTAGAGACCTTCACCCATCTTTTGACTTAGTATTATTTTAAGTACTGCATTTTGAATGCCTCTAGAGACCTTCACCCATCTTTTGACTTAGTACTATTTTAAGTACTGCATTTTGAATGCCTCTAGAGACCTTCACCCATCTTTTGACTTAGTACTATTTTAAGTACTATGTACTTCAGTAGTACTTAAGTAGTACTGTGTAGTACTACTGTACTGTAGTCCTACTATGTGGTGCATAGTACTAAGTAGTACTATGCACTATTTTAAGCACAGTAATAAGCATCACACACCGCACCCCCAATCTCAGAAGTGTGCTATGACATTGCCTGAAATACATTAGTCAGCTCTCATGAGAGGGACAAGGGGAGAAAATTCTTCACATAACTATTGGTGAGGAAGAGAACTCATCCCAGACACTTTTCACAAGAACCAGGCTTGAAGTAACTATATGAAGTGTCTTAAGCAAATGGCTTCTCTTCAGCTGCTGTCCAAAAAAACGTGAAGCCTGCATTGAATTTCCCTAAAGTCTTTTTCCTTGGAAGCTTATGTGATACTCCAAGTAGCTGTAGGAGGTTTTCCAGGGAATTCACATTGAAAGCCCCTGCTGCTGGCTGCCTGAGTCACTCTTACAAAGGTTTTCCATGTCACTTTATTTTGAAGGATGTTGCCTTAACTTCAGATTCTGAGAAGAACAATACAGGAAGTGTTTTGCTTAGCCTGAACGCAAGTTGAATGCCTGCTTGATCAAAAAGCAGGTTCTTTGTATCCTGTGAAATAGTTGACTTCACAGAGCTGTGTTGGCAAACTGGTCCACAACTTTCCAGAGGGAAGGAAAATGCACTGGAACAATGTGAGGCCATGAGCAGTGAACAAGAAGGGGAAAACATTCATCACTGAACCAAATACTGCAGAGGTGGGACAAATCCAGGGAAGAGATGGATAACCTTCTCTGCTGAATGAGAAATCTAAAGTCCAAGGCAGCTTTACCCAGCTGGTCACCTTATCCTCACACCTTATCCTTCCAGATAAGGAACTGCACCATGCAGCAAGTAAAGTGTCTCTTCCTGCATTCACAAGCAGATTTAGGGTAGTTATCTTCAGGGTCAAGTTAATTTTTTTTTTTTCCTTAAGTAGTAAATGAGAAATATTAATAATGTACCTGAAGTCATCAGTGTCCCTTTCCCAACCTTCTGCTTCATCTCCTAAGCCTCAGCTACTGTGGTCCTGCAAAAGGACTATGTGGACCATCTCCCTCCACATCCATATCCATGTGACCTGACAACCAAAGATTTGGGAGCTGCGTGGTGACAGCACCCACAAAGGGAGCTTGGGTGGCTGAGATCTCATCTGTATGGTTCAGAAGTTTGGCCACTGTCAGGCAGAGCACACAATCAAAAAGACAGCTGCCATCATCATCCAGCTTCCCCTTCTCTCAGACTAGCTTTGTAAGCCAGACTTATAAAGAACTGAAGTTTTTTTTTCAGATCTACAATATTTTCCATAAAAGTTTAGGCTCTGGGAGCTGTAGGATTATTTGAGGTTTCCTCAGCATTCATTTTAAAATGCAATTGTAGGCTTCACAGTTGGAGAGAAAAGCTTAATAATGCAACTGTATGGAGACCTAAAAATAGACTAAAAAAAAAGTAAAAGACTCCCAAATACACCTGGCAGTGCTAGATTCCAGCTTCATTGGTGCATTTCCTTGTACTTAGAGTTTTTTCTTGCATTCCCAGGGAAACAAAAGGGAAAAAAAAAAAAAAGGAAAGAGGAAAACATAATGCCCAGGGAGGTAAGAGGACAACACTTGTCCAGAGAGGTTGTGGTTGCTCCCTCCCTGGACGTGTTCAAGGCCAGGTTGGATGAGGCCTTAAGTGACCTGTACTAGTGGGAGGTGTCCCTGCCTATGGCAGGGGGTTGGAACTAGATGGTCCTTGAGGTCCCTTCCAACCTTACCATTCTATGATTCTATAATTGTAAAAAAATTCCAAAACCACTGAGGTGAGAAGTAGGAGAAGATGCAGTGTGGGAAATGAACCATTTAAAAAACTTGCCTGGGCTGTCAGGGTCCCTTTAACTGAGCACACCCAGTAGAAAGGAGTAGTTCACATTGTATGCAGTGAAAATGCTGCTGAACGTCATCACCGTGTGATGGTTTGAAAATTGATTTGAGGGGGGTAGGAAGATTTTGTTTCACCTGCCTCAGTGGGAAAGCCAGACAGAGCTTTAAGCTTTATCGACCCACGTTATAATCACAGTTGCTGGTCTTTCAACCTGTTCCAGAATTGGAGAGAGGTTTTCTTCTCTGTATGACTAGATACTGTAGCAAGGTCGATTCTGTGCTGAATTGAAATTCATCAGAGCCTGCTTTGTCTCAACAGAGTAATAAAAGCCTAAAACGTTATTATGCATGAAATGGTTATGGAGCTGCTGGAAGGGTTGTTTCCCCCCCCCCCCCCCCCCCCTCTTGCCACAAAAGGGAG